>OY998143.1:11324638-11850740 GCA_963921925.1 Sphagnum tenellum | reverse complement strand
TTTCGAATTTTACTTTTTTTGATTCCACTATTGTTCAAGTTTTTAAATGCTTTATTAAAATCAAAACGTAGAATAAAATTAATTAAATTTTTATTTTAAATTCCTTAAAACTCATATTAAACATTTAACACAACTTCCCATGATTAATCATTATAGCGTATAATAGCTTCAAAATATTTTACCCCTTACATAGTAGCTTGTCCTCTTTACAATTTAAAACAAGTTTGAGGTGAGATGTTGCACTCACCAATTGAACGAAAATATTATGTTATGTTTTTTTGACAAAGACATTCATCCTTGTGAATAAAATAGATGAATGAGGATTGATGTTAACTGGCTAAGGTTTAGGCTTTCAAGAAACGCAGTGTGCAGCAATAACGGAAGATTGTGCGCCAACACATGCATTTGTTCTTCGTCTCCAGGTGAAGCTCTACCATCGCGATGATCAGCAGAAGCAAGGGAACTAGGGACTTCTGTAGGGCAAAGCAACACTCTGAACTTTCTTTCTGTTTGTAGTGGAAGTTTGTTGATGATACTAGTGTTCATTTTGCATTACACTATGAATAAAAAAATGGTTCTCGGTAGGGCCTGTACACGTGAGCAAAAGAGAGGTGACAATTCTCAGTTGTGGGGTTAGACCGGGGATCAGTGCGGGCTATGGTGTGAGGTTGAAGAAAGTGGAAAAAGTCTCGTGTGATCAGCAGATTTGAAGGGCATGCAAATCAGTTCGGTTGCTGGGAAATCAATGAAGGCATGGTGACTTCTTCTTCTCCTTATTCTTTGTCTGTTGTTGTCATACATATGTAAACAAGATGCCTAAAGAAATTGAATTCTTGAGCGTTCACTGATTAGGGTTCAAAGCATTAAATCTCAAATGCCAGAGTTCAATTCTCAACTACTGAGGAAAACTCTTTGAAAATATACTTATACATTCCTTGTTTTGAGAAGTATAATGGGAGAGAGTGACCTGTTGAATGTCTTTTTATGTGATAGTGCTGAAATCTATAGTTTTCAGTTCGAAACAAGTTATCATTACAATCATTACTCTACCAGGAGAAAGATCTGGAAGCAATAAATGTGAGGCATCAGAGAGAGCTTGAAGTTGTTGCTACAAGAGAGGAACAACTCCATGAGAAGGTCAGACTCGAGGAAGTTTTGTAGACCTTAAATGTACCTTCACTTCTTGGTGAACTGGAGTTAGTCTTGTATTCTCCAATTAATTGGATTTGTTAAGTGGGAACAATGCCATTTGCTTCTGACAATATTGGGCTGCTGTCAAGAAACCAAATTGAGGGAAAATTAATCATAAAGAGACAAAGGTTGAGGTCTTCATAGCAAACTGATACACTCTCCAAAGTTTTTTATGTATGTTGACTCCTACCCTATGAATAGAGCACGACTTTCAATTCAAGTGCACAGCTTGTGTGAAAGCTAAGGTAACAACTCTCAATTATTGTCCTGACAAAAACCTCTGGATATATGTTAATGTTCAGACCTTATTGAAGCCTTGAAAGCTGCAGTCAGAAAAGGATGCAGGTGTCAATGTGGCTGAATGGCAATGCACGGGACTTGAAGGATCAGCTTGAAGAACTTAAGTCACATCACACAACAACTTGGGGCCAACTTGCAAGTTCCAGCACTCACTTTAAAAGAAGAGAAGAACAAAAAGTAGAAATATGTGAAGCTCCTGTTTGAGATCACCAAAGCTCCCAAGTCCTTTATTGGTGTATAGATGAACTGTACTTGCGATTTGCTGGTCATAGCAGACAAAACACACCGCTAAGAGGATCTTATTCAAGTGTCACTGGGATTGCAGATACTCATTCTGTTCTAATGTAATGCAGATGGAGACAGCGACCACATGAATTGCAGCGTATGCTTCTGTGCCTGCAATAGTGCAGTAGCAACTACTCCCTCCCACTTGTACATCTTTCGGGGTACCACATCTCTAGAGGTTAACTCCTGTCTCCCTCTTTGGCTCTTCTTATGTGCCCATGATTGTCTTCTGTCTCACTCTTTATTTGCTTGTCTTTCCTTCAGCAGCCTTGCAAGCATTGTCGGACAGAGTGTGCAATCAAGGCAGTGTGTGCAGGATTGTGGGATATTTTTTGCTTTTCTATGACTGCTGCTTGTGAGTCTGATTTTAGGACAAGCCAGTCTCATCCACAAGTGGACGGCACACATAATGTGGGTGTGTCTGGCAGAAACAAAAGGCAGCTGAAAGGCGTTCATTAGACTCAGAATGGTGGGGCTAGTTCTCTCAAGGAAGGGATGGAGATAAAGGAGTATGGGAAGAGGTGTAGATATGCTGACTAAAATTGGCAAGAAAGAGCAAACTTATGCAGATGATCATGTTCGGCTGAATGGATTCAAACCCAGAGATGGCACCAACAATCTCCTGTCAGAGCATGTTTGTAGTAATTATGCATTTTTTCTAGCTAACTCATACCTGGAAATAATATAATATGGTTGGAAATTGAACCTTTGCTTGCCCATGGATAATAGTAAGCTTCCTCAAATACTATCTTTTCACTCTTGATTATGTAAGGGTAGATTAATCTGAGCAGTTTGGTATAGCTGTCAGAGCTAAGGAACTTGTAGTAGTATGAATGTTGCTAGAGCTTAAAAGAATTGTTCCTTCTAGTCCTTGGTGGTGAAATTAATTTTAGCAGATAAGAGTGAGATTTCTGGGGTTAGAAATCTAGAAATCACAAATATTGTTAAATCCAATCATAATTTGCACATCTACAATTGAAGACTAAAAAAAAAAAAAAAAAAACTTGTGTGAAAAACTCAACTTCGAAAACAATGCTTTTAAGAATTTGAACAAAGTTCAAAGTTGAAGTATCACAATGGAATATGTCATTAGAACCTTCACTTTCACAATTATGAATTCTGAAACTAAACAAAAACTGGGTTTTAAATAGTTTGAACAAAGTTGAAAGCTGAAAAAGCACAATGCAATATGTCATTGAAGTTCACACTCAGCAATTATGAATTATGAAGCCAAGTTGATGAAGAGGTTGAAAAATTGACACATCATTTTTTCTTTTAAAGTTATCAACAAAGTTCATGAATTTTTCTTCTTACCAAAATATGTCATTTTTCCAATGGGTAACATGCATACCCATTGATGTAACTATACATGTGGCAAGACCATCATGTCAAACACACCTTGTTTTATGATGCTTTCACGCAATGTTAAGTACAATGTGAGTTCTAATGATCAAAGAAGCTATATATATTATATTAATTCATAATAGTTATAACAAGTTAAATAATCATACAAATAATAATAGTTAAATAGCAACCGAGCTTATATTAGCTATAATAGTATTATTCATATTATTTTTATAAAAATTATTTAAAACATTAGTTATAATAATTATTTTTAATCAATAATTAGTTTAGGTCTAGGTTTAGTTAAATTAAAAATTAGGTTGTAAATTAATTGCTCTTACATTAAAAAAAACTACTTAAAACCTACTTTTACAATGTTAAATTTCAATATTTATGCATAAATGAAAAAATATCTTATTAGTAATCATTGAATCAAAAAGATTGCATGTATGGTAATTTTGTGATGGGTTTTGGTTCTACCTTTTGTTAGTTTGAGAGGTAGACTACCAAGTATATTTAGCATGCTTTCACCTTCAAAAGATTAAAAATGAAGAAACTATTGGCATTGAAAGTAAGCAAGGTAAGTGTTCGACCATAGGCCTAATTAACACATTCCAATTTAGTACATTTGTGCTCTTTGTGGTTCTTCTTCGTTGGTTCTTTGCATTTGAAGCTTATAGAAGTAATGTAAAACTTAACTTGGTGCACCCATAGCTCTTTAGATCATTCAAATTGTATAAGAAATGAATAAGATATGACATTCTAAATAATGGATCATTTTTGGAAGAAACAAATTATCTAATTTTGACATGTTTTATGCTTATTATTTGTTTTTCCTTTGTTTGTAAAGCTTAAAGAGATAATGTAAAGCTTACCTTGACATTCCCATAGTTTTTACATCATTCAAATCAAATAAAAAATGAGAAAGATTTATAAGTTTTTTGTTGTAGGCCTATGTGTGTTGGTAGGCTTGTCTTCCCATGGTGGAAACTAAAATACTTGTCCCATATTGTTTGGTTTCCATTTGAATAATTCAAATTATGTAACGAAATGCATTAGGATGATAAAGAACTAAAGTAAACATGAAAATGTAGTTGCCATTTGGGATGAACAAATAAAAAAGGCCCAACCTTGAAGGCTAAGTTAAATGAATTTGGATTTTATTTTTATTTTAGGTATAGCTTAACATAATGCCTATGTTTAACTTTAGCTTAGGTGCCTACGTCTAGCTTTAACCTAAGCTTAAACAAGGAGCCCTAGGTATAGACCTAACCCATCCTTAGGTAATTAGGTGGTTGCCTTTGATTATGCACCACGTATGTCTAAAGGGTCAACTTACGCTAAGTGACATTAAACTATTAGTCCACCCCAAACCCTATAAAATTACAACACACATTATCCCGCCATTAGCCAAATGCATTAACCTTTGCAATTGCAACATAGTTGACTTCTCAATTAATCTCTACTATGGCCAATCAATGGTGGAATCTTTTGGGTGTGCCACATATCACCACAACATTGGTTAAATTGACATAGTTGAAATGTAATTAAAATTACGACTAAATATTTTCTTGATGTCATATGCAATCAATGGATGAGTTCATCCATTAGTCAAAGGAAGTTGACAACATCTCACGATTAAGTTGGTAAGATAGTTCGCAATTAAAACAATTAGTGATGGCTATTGATGTGGTGCTGACATGTGGCAAACACTTTCAACCAAAATGTCATTATCAACTTGTATTTGTTAATTTTTTTTGGTTTGTAGTTGAAAAAAATATTTTTCAATTACAAAAAATATTTTGCATCTTTTTTTGTCGCTTTCAACTATGTTTTATAGTCAAGATGAAAACATAGTTGCAAAAGGGGGGGTTTTTCTATTAGTGGATGTATCTAGTCAAAGATATTATTATAGTCCTGTTGATCATTCAAAAAATACATGTGTCTTTCAAGTTCATAACCTTTAATCAAAATGTACATGTCCATTAGTCAAAAATGATAAATTAGTCAACTTGAACTTTTTAAAAAACCATGATTTAAAATAGTGAAATTATATATTTTTTATATCATTTTTCACTCGATTCCTTAGCTTTCTCTAGACGTTTGCTTCCTTGTGAGCCTTATCCTTATTCAACATAGGACTTTGGTAGGACTATTTCAATTATTTCAATTAACCTTCATGTTCAATTGATATCCTTTTATCTTATTCATATAAATATAATAAAGTTAATGACGGTAACCCTTCTTGCAATGGACACACAAAAGGGTGATTTTTTCATTATTTTTTGTTTTCATTACATTAATTTCACTAATGATTCTAGGTGGCCACAACAAATCATAGGGAAACCATTTTTCAATTAAGACGTTAATACTTGGTTTACAAAACTTTCATTTGTTGATAAGAATTATTTTATGATATGTAATAAACATTTTTCTACTCAACAACTAAATAAGTACACACATTATCATTGGTAACCACTATTTATATTTGGTAAATTCAATTGTATCAATCATCATAATTTTATGTTGTATACACCACACTTTGGTGTTCTTGTGCAATCTTCAAAATTAGTTTTTATATATTCATTAACAAAATTTTGAATTTTCAACATGAATATTTCAACTTCCTTCTTTAATGATTCTCTTAGTATATGCAAATAAATCACTTGTAACTCATTTGTCATTCTACTAAACATAAGTTATCTATGTTATTATGTGTGGGAGTTGTGTAGATCAATGATAATTTTCTTCAACTTTTGCTAATCAACATCCACTTTAGGAAAAAGTAACCTTAAAATGAAGGAAAAAACTACAATTTTTTCTAAAACTTGTGACAATCTACAAATATGTGGTGGTTATCACAAAGGTGTGGCCACCCAACAAGTTAACTTATGTCCAAAAATAACATTTATAGTCCATAATTAATTAAATAAATGTTTCAACCTTTGTCATAAACATTTTGTTGATCTTCACAATTTTTTTTAATAATCTATACACTTGTAATTGATCAATGAATCCTCAAAGATATATGATATAAAATACATGAAATAAACAAAACCCCAAATCGACTTCATTTGCTTTCATCCTTGCTTCATTTTCCATTCTTTCCTTATGTCTTTAAGGTTAACCTTTGATATATCTCATTTCCATAGTTACAATGATATTGTATCTCTTCATTATAATCACAACTTACTTGGAGAAAATTTATTTGGCATCCCTATTTGAACAAGTCCATTAATATTAGTTTTCTCACATTCAACTTGATTACCACTATGTTAAAACATGGCAAAAATGACTATGCATGATTAGAAAATAGCATTAACAACATGTCCATATTGATTACATAATCATATGCTCTAGTCATGGATGCCACAAGACATAGTGCACTCATATAGATGAAATTCTAAGTTGTTAATATTCACATTTTTTTCTCTTTTCCCTTTTTAGATCCCTCAAAATAGCACGGACCACCCAAATATAGCACCACCATGTTGATTTTTGGTAACATCATTGGAAAAGCAAGTGGGACATGAGATATGGGGTAGGAGTTTTGTGAACACTAAGGGGAAGTTGTTCTAGGCCCAGCTTGCATCGCAAGTCTTGCGACCGGCCTACCATTCGACAAAATGCAGGGTTTGCACTAGATCACGCCCAAAATTGAGGAACTATCTGAGTAAATGTACGCAAGGCCCACCAAGTACAACCTTGACCAACCACTCACATATAGCACCGACCACCCACATATGTTGAACTCGCATAGAAAATGACCACCCAACTAAAGCCCCTGCAGAAAATTTCTTGTGTATGTGGAGGGCAAGTTATCAAGCCAACTTTTTCCTCCACAAAATTGGCAAGCATTTCATTTTTCAAAACTACCCACCCCCTCCTTGTTTGTTTTTTTTTCCCTGCTAGTGACACCTGCCAGGTTTTATCAAAACAAATTAAAGGTAGTTTTCTGCTGTTGCTTTACGCATAGGGTAAAGCCCCGGGACGAGTGCTTTACAGAAATAAGGGACCCCCAGGTGGGAGCCCAGGGAGTCTCAAATTTCTGCAAATTCTCATCATGTTTTACAATGGGTAAAGCTCATGGGTTTAGAACCTCCCAAACTGCACAATGGAATTTGGTTATCACCTCATTTTTGAATGCACCTATCATGGGGCTTTACCTCACACAAAGACAATTTTTATGTCACTATGTTAGACCCAAATTAGGTAGTTTTTCTTTACTAACTATGTTTTTGGGGTCAGTTTGAATGGGATAAGAAATAGTGATTGTTAGTTTAAAATTTTCAATTTTTGTGATCTTGCTTAAGCGGTGATCATCCGTAAGTATATTTGGCCAAATTTGATGGTATTAAAAAATATGAAAGTAGAAAATCTTAAGCACCCTTTCATATTGTAGGCAATTATGGCAATTTTGAGGGATTTTTTTAAATCGTATTTTGGCCAAAAAAATTCAATAGACCAGGGAACTTGTGACAGACTATCTGTTTGCAAAATATTTTTCACAAAATGGAGAAAATTCGCCACCAAAAAAATCACTGGTCACAGAACCATAATCAAAGGCAAATCCACAAAAGTACCCTGCCAGATCCTAAGGCACCATTTAAGAAAGAAAACTTAAGAAGTGAAAGACGTGCCCAGTTGAATCTAGAACTCCCTTGGAATATCACAGAACAAAAAAAGTAATGCAACCATTTCAAAGCATGGGTATGGAAGTTCTTACTAAGTTGGATCATTAAGGCAAACGGTAGGATATCATGGGAAGATCTCTGGAATGTGGGCAGAAGAAGGGTAGAAGGTGTTTCAAACTATAATAATATATCATTGCAATATCAGGAATATGTGATGAACATCTCAAGAGCTTAGAGAGAAATAGGCCTCAACTTCTAAGAAGTACATATGGAAGTTATCCCATAAAGTTCCTAAAACCAACTGAAATTAGCCATGGTGGTTAATTATGTATGAACCATTCACATGTATCTACACTACCAGTGTTGCATGGGGTACCAGGCTGGAACCCTGATATTTAGAATGGTACTAGTCAATGTATCAAAGAACCCACTAAACTGGTCTGACTTGAGGCAATACTAGCCTCATACTAGGACCTGTTTGGTTGGTAGAGACATGAGGTAAAATCAACCTTTTTTTGCTGGAAATTGTTTGGCAAAAGGCAAAAAAATTGAATGATTTTTTTGAAATTTAAGTTACTTTTGAGGTTTTCAACTACATTTAGGGGGAAATAAAGGAAAAAGCACCATATTATTACTATCTTTGCTTCAGTCAGTAGCCAAAAATATAGAAGGATGATTAAAAATTTGTGCTTCATGTTTGATTTATAACCAGATTTGGCTAAATCTTCTTAAGGATGAGCGCACTCTTTCTTGAGAACGACAATCACCACTTAGGTTCCATAAGAAAATTCCTTACAAAATAGTGACCAGTTCCTTCCTCATAGGGACTTGAGGTAATTACCAGTTCAATACCAGGGCTATATAGGTCTCAATACAAGGTATATATCTGTCAGATACCAATGAAAAATCAACCTTGGATCTTACTACTAAGGTCAGGCTGGTATGAAAGATTTAAAAAGGATACCATATCAATAATAGGCTGGAATGAATTTTTTTAAAAATTCCATACTAGTACCAGCTGGTATGTTCAAGAGTTGATACCCCGCATAAGAGCATCTCCACCAATGCTCAGTATGTGACCCGCCACTGGAAATTTTGGAAGAAGTTCATCACTAAAATCCAGTGCATCCACTGGAAGACTGTTGAAACCTTGAAATATTTATAGATTTCAGAGCCCAGGAACGGTCTAATAACACTGTCAAATCGTATTTATTGACTGTTCCCTTTTTCTGATTGGCTAGATAGTTTGATTGGTCCAAGTGGGTTCTATTAGTAGCCTTCCAAGTTCCAACTACTTGGAGTCCTGGTTTCAATTTTATGGGTGGGGTTGGAAAAAAAGTTATAACTGGAACTTGGATTTGAGAAATAGTTTTTTAGGGTCACATACTGAGCACAGATGCTGTAATACTAGTCGCCACCTTCCTAGTAGCCACCAACTTAGTTAGTTGCATACCTCCAACATGTAGTAACCACTTAGAGTTCCTATCTACTTAAATATTATATTCACTCACTTACATAAGTATTTACTAACTACTGTGAGGTGGATGTAGGAGGTTTATAAGATAGGTTACTGAGGTACAACCCTGGTAACTCTGTTGTAGTTCATCCACAACTGAGTCACATGGGGTTTCCAGGGGATTGTGCAATGGTAGGTCCTTGGTCACATAACCCAGGTTTTCTCATGTCTTCATTAGCTGAGAGTTTGGCAACTTAAGTTAAAAGTGCACAAGGTGTGATTAGTGTGATGTATGAAGAAAAACTTAAAATTCGAGAGATTTTTTTTGAATCAATTATTGATGATGTCATGCAAGAATCTTCCACTAATTTATTTAAAAGTGTTTGGAAATTAGAGGTGTTTTTAAAGATGTGCATCAAAGGTGCCAACACTCTACACAAATGTTTGAAAGTGTTTGGAAACTGAAGGTATTTCAAAAGATGCGTATAAAAGGTGGCAAGAGCCTTCCACGAATTTACTTTAAAATGTTAGGAAATTGGAGGTGTTTGCAAAGACGTTTATCAAAGGTGCCAAGATTCTTTCACAAATTTGCTTAAAAGTGTTAGGAAATTGGAGGTGTTTCGAAAGATCTATATCAAAGGTTCTAAGACTCTTCCCTGAATTTGCTTGAAAGTGTTTGGAAATTGAACGTATTTCAAAAGAAATGTATCAAAGGTGCCAACACTTTTCCATGAATTTCCTTAAAAGTGTGTGGAAATTGGAGGTGTTTCGAAAGATCTATATCAAAGGTCCTAAGACTCTTCCCTGAATTTGCTTGAAAATGTTTGGAAATTAAACATATTTCAAAAGAAATGTATCAAAGGTGCCAACACTTTTCCATGAATTTCCTTAAAAGTGTGTGGAAATTGGAGGCCTTTCAAAAGATCTTAAGACTCTTCCATGAATTTGCTTAAAAGTGTTTGGAAATTGAAAGTGTTTCAAAAGACTTGTATCAAAGGTGCCAACACTTTTCCACAAATTTGCTGAAAAGTGTGTTGAGTTGGAGGTATTTCAAAATATGTGTATCAAAGGTGCAAAGACTCTTCCATGAAATTGCTTAAAAGCGTGTGGAAATTGAAGGTGTTTTCAAAGATAAGTATCAAAGGTGACATGGCGTGCTCATTTGACTTTGTTGGCCACTCCTGACCCGTGCAAGACTCTTCCACGAAATTGTTTAAAAGCGTGTGGAAATTGAAGGTGTTTTCAAAGATAAGTATCAAAGGTGAGACATGGTGTGCTTATTTGACTTTCTTGAGTACTCCTGACGTGCAAGACTCTTCTATGAAATTTTCCAATACTTAAAACCAATGGGTTTTTTTCAATTTTGTGGTGTAGAAACAATGGTGAGCCTCCCAAAACAGATCTCAACTTAATTACCAATAGTTACATGATCATTAAATTTGTAGCCTATACACCCAAAAATAAGTAAAATTCTTGAAATTTGGTGCCTCGTTTTTTTAAAGAACAAGGTTTTTCGCCAGAAATTTGGATCCGTGTCCCCTTTTGGTGCTCTTTCACTGAAAAAAAGAATACTTAAAAATGTTTGAACTTTGGAAGTGTTTCAAAAGTTGGAGATAACAGGTGACATTGGTGTCCTGGTTTGACTTTCTGAACCTCTCGTCACTAGTCTTTTTTTTATTGGCGAAATTTTGTCAAAAAGAGCGATTGATAATTGAAATTTGAAAAATTAAGTGATTTTGCAGGTGTCCATGCTAGAAGTGACCGCAGAAAAATAGTAAAAATTCCTAGATTTCAATACTTGGCTTTCAGTGTAAATAAAATATGGAATGATTATTAAAAAGTTTGTACAACTCATTTAACTTATTTTTGTACAACTCATATTTGGTTTATAGCTAGAGTTTGGTAAATCTTCCTTGGAATGATCACCCTTTTAGTGGGTCCTTTGATACATTGAATAAAACCATTGTGTATGTCAGGGTTCCAGCATGGTACCCCACGCAACAATGGTAGTGTAGATACATGTGAATGGTTCATACATAATTAACCACCATGGTTAATTTCAGTTGGTTTCAGGAACTTTATGGGATAACTTCCATATGTATTTCTTAGAAGTGGAAGGCTCTTCTCTAAGCTCTTGAGATGTTTGTCACATTTTCCTGATATTCCAATGAGGGCAAGTTAGCAAGTGGAACTTTTCCTCCACCAAAGGTGAGGGATTTTGAAAAATGGAATGCCCTCTCCAGTGGGCATTTTGTTTCTTTCTTTTTTCCTGCGATACCATAGTACCTTACCAGGTTATGGCATCTTGCTGCCGAATAATTATTTTATTTTGAAAAATAAAATTTGACCAAAATTTTTTTTGCTGAATATTTGCCAAATTTTTATTTAATTAAAAAAAATTAACTACAGCCTGAAATCACTTAAAGTACATGCAATTGTATACATTTAAAACCCTAAAACTACCCTGGAAAAACTTCTTGAATCTTATAAAATTTCAGCATCCATAAATAATAATTTTTTAAAAATTCAGCAGGAAGGGACCTTAATTTTCTAAAATGTTGGCACTTTAAAAAATAATATAATTTTTGCCGAACCTGAAAAGCTGGTATGGTACTTGGCAGGTATGCACTGGGGATCATGAGCAAAAACGAGAAGAAAAATTCTACACGTGGTTAGCACCCATAGCTAGAGGGTTCCTAAAATAATCACCCCTTCACTCCACCTTAGGCACACAATCATCTTGAAAATGCCCCACTCCTCAAGCATTACCTCACTCCAAAAGTCATCAAATTATAACTCAAACTTTTCGATAAGTCCCTGTAGATATCACCATATCAAAGTTAAATGTTTCAACATATAAGAAATCTGAAGGTTTCCATACAATTGATTTCGAAATTTGTTTCCCATTCATTGTGTTAACAAATAAAATCCTGACATTAGTACTAGTGTTATTTACTAGCTTCGTTCAGTTCCTCACGTGCTACTTTTGAATATAGGGGTGTTCTAAGGCCCGTTTTAGACTAGGAGTCAGGGCTGGAAAAACTTAGGGCCAAAGTTGAGCATTTTGGGCTAGTTATTTGGCCTCAAGTTCCTAATAAATGCTGGAACATTGGCCCCCCAGGGTTGCAAACTGGCTCCCCAAATTTGTTGGTCTCCTTTTTCAGCCTTGGAGCCAATACAAGGCAATAAAGTTCCGCATTTATTAGTAACTTGGGGCAGATTGAATTTTTGTTTTTTCCTATTTCAGTCTTGACTCCTAATAAGCTCTTGAGGCTGATATCAACTTTTGCACCAATAGGAATGCTTGATGTGAGTTGAACCTTGGCCTGGACTCCTGGTGTGAAGGGGAGCTTCACCCCAAGTTCATCCATCCATCCATTCACATCCTAAAAGTACATTGTCATATTGTAGCTTATGGAGACCATGAAGACACCTAGAGAGCTAGGGCTGGTGGTTTAAGTGCGCAGGATCTACAAACTAATCACGTTACAACCGCGTATTCCAAAGCACTCAGGCAAGGGATTTCCTCTACCATATCTCGATTATCCATAGAAGCTGAAAGAAACCACAAATCAGCTCTGCTATTTACACAACTAATTTGAGCAAACTCAGAGCGTCAGCAGACGGATACAAGCTGACGCACCTATTACCTAGGCTGCGGATGATGACATGGCTGGCGGTGGAAGTTTTGTGAGCATATATAGCCGAGAAAGATCTTGCCAACTGATTCCCATTCAAGGCTCCTCGAGGGCACGCCTGGCTGAGAGAGGCTCCCCGAGAGGCTTAAGAGGAGTGACGATGGCAACAAAGTTGAAGAAAGATTATGAAGCAAAGCTCTTCTCTGAGAGCCAGTGCTACGTCTTGAAGCCATATCGGGCAAGTATGCTCCGCACGCTCAGAGTCGTGCGGCCGATGGCCGCTGCGCATGTGGATCGTCTCCTCGGTATTCAATCATCTCGTTCTCCACTATGAGTCTTCTTCTAGCTCGTCGAACATTTCCTGGACCATGACTAATTCGATTCAAAGCCTAGTTTAGATACTATGTATACGATTCTTTGAATGGATTGGTAGCTACTCATGGAGCACGCAACACGCGATGATCTCCCTAGTGTCTACATGTATTCTCTAGATTGGTTCTAAGCTTGCTAGAGTGCAACAGTAATTACTGATGAGCTTGAATGGATGTGGACTAGGACGCGCAGTGAAGGATATTGCCCAGATCGACAGGCTTATCCTGATATTTTACGCAAATTGCGTTTGTTGCAGGGCGCGATTGAAGATTCGGTAAGCGCATAGACCTCTCCTGATTAATATTCACCAAACTGCTCTCTTAAGATTCATTGTGTGCAACGAATGCGAGTTGTAGTCTGAATTTTGTCAACTTGCAGCTCGTGTTCTGCGTCGCACTGGAGCTCTGACATCATATGTTTTCCTACGTCCAGAGACGTACAAGGGCCGAGAAAAAGCTTTGTGTATGTCCAGGTTCTGCGGCATAAACGTATCTGACTTTTCAGTGCTGTGAGTTTCCAGATTTTTGTCCTGCAGGAGCTCCCAGAACATCACGAGCCACATAACCACGGCATATTCCGAACCAACGAAACTCCGCCGTAAGTGAAGCGTTACTGCCTAATTCTTCTCTGACGGTTGTGAACTTTCGTTATGTCTTCCAAATCTCTTGGAGCTCCTGAAAATATTCCGTTTCACTAGAGCTGTAATATTGAACCTAGCTGAAGAACTTGTGTTATAGATTCTCTTGCGGCTAGCAACAATGTTGTGTTTGCTCCAGGTGGTTTAAACTTTGAACAGGAATGATTTCAGTCAATCTTCAGCTAACAGTTCATTTCGAGTGTTCCCAACTTCTTAGTTTATAGCTTTTTTCCCTCATGACAGGGCTTCGACATTTGCACGAAGTATCAAAAAGGCTCCTGTGGCAAAGAATCTGTGCCTGCAGTTCTCAGAGTCCAATACTCCTGTGTTTTACACTGAATATTTCTATTCTGAAGATCAAGTGAGAAACGAGGATGGTTCTGCCCTTCAGGTGGAACTGGTCGATATCAAAACTGGCGAACTCGTGGAAGATGGTGCCGTGTCCTCAGCTAGATTCAAGATCTTGGTACTGAAGGGCGACTTCGAATCCGACAACTACGGAAACTCATGGTCTCCCGCGACGTCTTCATTAACGAAATCCATCGTGAAGCCACGTGATGGGAAGAAGAAGCTCTTGGCGGGTGGAGATCTGATAGTGACATTGAAGGGGGGCAAGGGCAATCTAAGCCCTGAGCTCCACTTTACTGACAACTCAAGCTGGATCCGTGGTAAAAAGTGTCGCTTGGCTCTGCAACTTCTCCCGGATTGCAGCGTCGATGGTTTGCACATCCGAGAGGCCATAACAGAGCCCTTTGCGGTGAAGGACAAGCGTGGTAAACGTAAGAATTCCTTCACTTGGATCTTCTTTTATATATATATTCTTCTCTGAATCTCCAAACGCGGCGCAAGATCTAGTCATAGCTTTGTGACATAACAATTTTATGTATTCGACTGAGACAGGTTCATGGTTGTTGTTTGTGGCCATGGATGCATCGCTCAGCAAATATGAAGCGGAAAGCTCCTTCGAACAACGACCCGGTGTGCCGCTTGCAAGGGATCGCTAATGGTCTGAGCAAGTGCCTCAATGAGAATAGAATCTACACCGTGGCAGATTTCTTACGAGCTTCTGAGGAAGATCCAGAGAAGTTGCAGCATGTAAGCAGCTGCCGTTCTAGTCACATCGGTCATCATACTCTCCTGATCATTGGCGTCGATTCACAGACGTACTAGTACTGATTTATTTTCTTTTCCAGCTTGATGCAAAGTTTTGAAATCCAACTTAGCCCGCAGCTGCTGGCAAGTTTTTTCTAGTGAGATGGGGGACTAACATGGTCATGTATAACTTACTGCAAATGAAATTATAATAAGCAGGAAATATTGAAGAAGATGTCAGAAAAGAAATTTAAAGCGACTCTTGAAATGGCAAGGAAGAGTCGAGACCAGCTCATGGGCGCACCAGCAGTTGCACTTTCGACTTCAGCAATCCAAGGAGCTACTGACCAGGTATGTAACATTCTTAATCTAAATCATCAAAACGCACCGTTCCTGTTCCTGCAACTTTGTGTGCCAGGATCTTAGAACGCCGTGCAGCGACTTCATGAGCCACAAGGAGCTCTTGGATCATTCCCTTCTGCGAAAATTGTCTAAAGTCTTAAGGCCAAGAACAGACTAAAAACGCAAGTAACAAGGACTTGTGCAACACAGGGAGTTGTTACGAAAACTCCTTGTGAGAACGTCGTGCAGCAATTTCATCTACCAAAGCGTAACTCTTTCGTTATAAGCCTGCTTTGCCTGACCAGTGCTGGGATTGGTAACAGGCGAGAGTGGCCTTGGGTTCAGTGGAGAATGAAGGTTCGGAGGATCTGGTGAATATCCGGTTCAATTCTCTACACGAGCAGCACGAACAGGATTCCTTTCTGAAGGACCAGTTCACGGCATCAGCAGCTTGCGGGAGCGACGATATGCCGCAGCTGTGGCAGACGTTTCTTAATTAATTGGGAACCACCACCAGCTACTCTCCGTCGAGCGCTTCCAACCTCGCAGCCGCAACCACTGAAGGAGCTGATCTGAATGAGGTCTACAATTCTTATTCAGGACACAATTGGCAGCGCTAGCTTCATAGTGCAGGACTAGTGCAGCTTTAATATGCCGCAAAAACTGTGAACTTTTTGCGTACAAATGAACATGCAATTTACTAACGACTATTGAGGTTTAATTTCTTCCACAAACTTACTCATTTCTGATTCTAAGGAACTGCTTGCGTAATTTCTTCTAGTCTCTTTGCCTGCTACCCTTGAGAGCTGAATTTTATATGCTTCATCTTGTGGAGAATCTGAGATCAGCACTGCAATTTAGTACTGCTGCTTTTTTTCATTTTCTCCTAGGTACCAGCTCAATGTGCACCCTTTGAGAGTTTTACTCCAGAAATTAAATGCTTTCAGATTTAGCTAGTAACCCAATCCATGCCCATCTCCTGCAGTGGCATTCTTAAGCTGCCAGGGGCTCATCTGCACCATAGCATTCTCTATTTCCATAAGGTCAAGGGATCATGGAAATTTTAATAAATCTGAGAACTTACTGTCCAGAATTTACTATAAGTTTGGTGTTTGAACTTGTTATATACAAACATCCTCTGTCAGGAGATTGTTGGTGCCATCTCTGGGTTTGAATCAATTCAGCCGAACATGATCATCTGCATAAGTTTGCTCTTTCTTGCCAATTTTAGTCAGCATATCCACACCTCTTCCAAACTCCTTCATCTCCATCCCTTCCTTGAGAGAACTAGCCCCACCATTCTGAGTCTAATGAACGCCTTTCAGCTGCCTTTTGTTTCTGCCAGACACACCCACATTATGAGTGCCCTCCACTTGTGGATGAGACTGGCTTGTCCTAAAATCAGACTCACAAGCAGCAGTCATAGAAAAGCAAGAAATATCCCACAATCCTGCACACACTGCCTTGATTGCACACTCTGTCCCACAATGCTTGCAAGGGTGCTAAAGAGAAGACAAGCAAATAAAGAGTGAGACAGAAGACAATCATGGGCACACAAGACGAGCCAAAGAGGGAGACAGGAGTTAACCTCTAGAGATGTGGTACCCTGAAAAATGTACAAGTGGGAGGGAGTAGTTGCTACTGCACTATTGCAGGCACAGAAGCATACTCTGCAATTCATGTGGTCACTGTCCCCATCTGCATTACATTAGAACAGAATGAGTATCTGCAATCCCAGTGACACTCGAATGAAATCGTCTTAACAGTGCGTTTTGTCTGTTGGTGGTGATCTCAAACAGGAGCTTCACATATTTCTACTTTTTGTCCTTCTCTTCTTTTAAAGTGAGTGCTGGAACTTGCAAGTTGGCCCGAAGTTGTTGTGTGATGTGACTTAAGTTCTTCCAGCTGATCCTTCAAGTCCTGTGCATCCCATTCAGCCACATTGACAGCTGCATCCTTTTCTGACTGTAGCTTTTAAGGCTATTCGATAAGGTCTGAACATTAACATATATACAGAGGGTTTTGTCAGGACAATAATTGAGAGTTGTTACCCTAGCTTTCACACAAGCTGTGCACTGGAATTGAAACTCGTGCTCTGTTCATAGGGTAGGAGTCAACATACATACTAAAACCTTGGAGAGTGTATCAGTTTGCGATGAAGACCTCAACCTTTGTCTCTTTATGATTAGTTTGCCCTCAATTCGATTTCTTGAGAGCAGCCCAATATTGTCAGAAGTAAATGGCATTATTCCCACTTAATTAATCAAGTTAATTGGAGAATACAAGACTAACTCCAGTTCATGAAGAAGTGAAGGTACATTTAAGGTCTACAAAACTTCCTCGAGTCTGACCTCATGGAGTTGTTCCTCTCTTCTAGCAACAACTTCAAGCTCTCTCTCATGCTTCACATTTATTGCTTCCAGATCTTTCTCCTGGTAGAGTCATGATTGTAATGATAACTTCAATAAGAACTGAAAACTATAGATTTCAGCAGTACCACATCAAAAGACATTCAATAGGTCATTCTCTCCCATTATACTTCTTAAACCAAGGAATGTATAAGTGCATTTTCAGAGAATTTTCCTCAGCAGTTGACAATTTAACTCTGGCATTTGAAATTTAATGTTTTGAACCCTAATTAGTGAACGCTCAGGAATTCAATTTCTTGAGGCATCTTGTTTACATATGTACGACAACAACAGACAAAGGTTAAGGAGAAGAAGTCACCATGCCTTCATTGATTTCCGAGCAACCAAACTGATTTGCATGCCCTTCAATCTGCTGATCACATGAGACTTTTTCCACTTTCTTCAACCTCACACCATAGCCCGCACTTATCCCTGGTGGGAACATATCTAACCCCATAATCGAGAAGTTTCACCTCTCTTTTGCCCACGTGTACAGACCCTACAGAGAACCATTTTTTTATTCATATTGTAATGCAAAATCAACACTAGTGTCATCAACAAACTTCCACTACAAACAGAAACAAAGTTCAGGGTGTTGCTTTGCCCTATGGAAGTCCCTTGTTCCCTTGTTTCTGACGATCATCGCAATGGTAGAGCTTCACCTGGAGACGAACAACAAATGCCTGTGTTGGCACACAATCTTCCGTTGTTGGCCCACACTGCCTATCTTGAAAGCCTAAACCTTAAGCTAATTAACAACGATCCTCATTCATCTATTTTATTCTCAATGGATGAATTTTTATGTAAAAAAGAAATAACATAATATTTTCATTCAAATGGTGAGTGCAACATCTCACCTTACATTTGTTTAAAATTGAATGATGAAATTATAAAAAAGACAAGCTACTTTGTAAGAGGTAAAGTACTTTGAAGCTACTATATTCTATAATGGTTTTCAACACAATATCCCTGCCTGCTAAGGCAAGCCCAATGAACACAAAAAGTACAGGTCTTCACTGTTTTGTGATTCTTTGATTTTTTAAAGAATCATCAATTTCAAGTATTTGAAAATATTATAATCAAAGAACTAGCATTGCCAGTTTTGAGTATCTCATCAAATGAGAATGGAAGACCCAATTTCCTGAATTTAGTTATAATCAAATGAGTTTAAAATCATGTCAGACAATTGTTAAAACTTTTTCAGAACTCTAACTTTGTGATGTCATTTTAATACAATATTAATCATGGGAAGTTGTGTGAAATGTTTAATATGAGTGTTGAGGAATTTAAAATAAAAATTTAATTAATTTTATTCTAAGTTTTGGTTTTAATGAAACATTTAAAAACTTGAATAATAGTTGCATCAAAATTAGTAAATTTTGTAAGTTTTTTAGTTAAAAACTCTCTTGATAAAAAAAATTTGATGAAAAAAATTTGATGATATTAATCTCTTGTTCACTCTAAAAGCACTCACTATTTGAATTTGTGAAATTTGAAATTGATTGAATAGAATTTTAAATTTTCAAAAAAAAATGATCACATGTAAATGGGGTTCAATGTACATGACATCTAAAGTTAAGTTATAATATATGATTATAATAATAATAAACATATTTTTATGCAATTTAAAATTAAATATTTTTCAAAACGAAACACAAAATTTGATAAAGCTTTTTTTTTATAAAATAGTTATTCATCAAAAGTAAATACAAAAAAATTATATTTGATCACAAACAATCAATAGACATGCCATTAATTTAGTTGAATTTTTGTTGACAAAATTGTTCAATAACTCTTACACCATAGGTCTAAACACTACCATACCACATTGGTGTAATCATAATCATCAAGAACTTTCTAATGGTACTAGGAGCATGACAAGGAGCACCATGGCATGGTTTGGAAGATTTCATCATGACAAACAAAACAAATGGCTCCACCACAAGAGCTTCTATCATAAAATGCTTTACATGAAATCTTATAAGAAAACATGTTTTCATTATTATGAACGCAAATTAAATGGGTTAGAAGCTTGAGAGCTTTATGAAGATGGGCCAAGTTTTTATTTTTGTAAGTGTAGGCAATTTTTTTGAAGGGGTTTTAACTATGCATAAGACAAAATTAAATACCTAGATGCTCACAATGAATAGTAGCCTTGAGGATTTGGCAACTTTAAAATAATCTAGTGTATTGTTTTGTTAGGCTTTAAGGTTTTGCATGAAGTAATGATGGTTGTCATTGTTTTGCTATTGTGATTGGTTCCTAGATTAAAAAAGTTTTTTTTAAAAAAAATTTCCCATCTTATGGCTATTAGATGATTTTTTTTACATGTTGTCATCAAAAAATAAAAATAAAATTAGGCCATGAGGTGCCCTTTGCACTTGGCAACTAATAGGTGCCTTGTACAATAAATGATGAAACATTCAATGGCAATAGATGATGAAACCATTTGGGGGTTGCCAAATGGAAAATGTAACACGTACACACATTATGTAATATAGATATTACACTTCTAATAAATGAAAAATATAGTGGCTACTTGTCATACAATGGAAATGTGTTTAGTATTAGATGTGTGACATTTGAAAGTTATGGTCATTGTTACTATCTTTGTAATGTTGACATAGAGAAGTAATATTCAAATTTGTATAATTACATAATGATGTAAGTTTTTAAATTTTTAATTTTTCATTATTTCTTTATGTACATTTACATCCCCATGGAAGTTTTCATGTTCAAGAAGAATCAAAACAAATTATTATTTTTCTTTTTGAATGTGGGATAGAGTTCTATATGTTAGGTTGTGTTTCTTTACATTTGATTCATGTCACGACAATCTTTGGGAATGTAATATTAATTTAATTCTTGTTATGATAAATGATTGGGTCTTATCAAGACTTATATCTTTGATGATGAGTTGTTAATTAATGTTTGTTTTGATTTAATGTTATTGTGTGTGTATATATATATATACCGATCCAGTTCAACTTCCTTATTGTGGGTCCAAAAACATGAGACCTTTAATTACATACACCCCATTTAAAGATCTTAATGTTGGAAATTTTGTGCTTATGGGACTACACAATTTTAATCTTGTTCCTCTTTGGATGGGAAGAGCAGAGGATGATGTTGTCAAGGACAAGGAGAATGAATATTTCAAGATGGTGAAGGTTCAATGGTGGGTTCCTATGAAAAAAAGATCAAAGTTGGATAAATGACATCTATATGAAGAGTGCTCAAATGGCAAGTGGAAATGTAATTTAACAATGGCTCAACATTTTAACTATTTTTTCCTCTTTTCCCACTTGGAAAAATACAACAAACAAGAGTCAAATTAATATTCCAACTATGTATGTTGGTAGAGTTAAGGTTAATCTTGATGTTGTTAATGCCTCAAACAATTTGTGAAGATTGTGGGTGACATTGATGAAATTATATATTTGCAATTTGTCAATGTCTTTTGGATCCATTGTACTGATTTGATTGTCATTTTTTTATAAAAAAAAGTTATATGTTGTATAGTTCATAAATTTATTCTTTGGAGAATTTTATTTGTTTACATTATTGAGGACTAATGGTTATTAATCTATTTTGTTCTGCCTTAACCCTAGTCTTTGGTGGCCACCAAGTGTCACCTCTCCTTTTACATGGTATGTAAAGCCCCAAAAATAATGGATTTGTTATAACATGAATAATAACTTTGCATGCATAGACATTGTTGCCATTGCTAAATTGGTATGTTGTTCCCTATTTGTATTTCAAAAAATTGAATTTTTATTTTTCTTTATTGGGAGTATTTACTTGCAACTTTTTAATTTACTAATGTATTATGTTTCACTTACTAGGCACCAGGTGAAATACTACTTTATTTATTTATGGAATTTCAAATGTAATCGATTAGCACAATGTTTGTCATTGATGTATTAGACTCAAAAGATTGAATTCTTTTTTCTATCTATAAATGGGAATTGTGTCATTTGGTTTTCATAACTAATAATTTATTATGTTTCACATGGTGCCCACTAGGTGAAATTTTATTTTAAATTTTTTTATGGTGTATATATATTTAATAAATATGGTACATTGATGTAGTTATGGCATTGTTGGATTAGCATCATTTTCCTTGTTTGAAATTCAAAAGTTTAAGTCTCTTTATGTCATTGATGGGGGTGTTAGCATTTAGCTTTTCATCATTCATGAAATTTATAAGGTGGTTTTAAATTTGATTTTTTTCTACAAAGTGTGTAGATAGGTGTTATCTTTCTAGAATTGTTGGTTACAAAATCATTTTTACTTGAAAATAACGTAATTGAAAAATATTGGAATATGATATTCATGTAAAAATTGATCATTAATTTGTTGAGTTTGGTGGCTAGAAGGTGAAGTTCATTTTGTCCACCATGTTGCATAAATTTTTAATTAAAAATTTAGTCTTAAATTAATTAAATATGTGTTATAATATTTTATATTGTCACATTATGGTAGGGCTTAAATTTAAGCTTGGTTGTCTTAATACATGTGCATTTTGAGAATTATTTGATTGCAATAGGTTTTTTTATCATGAATATTCAACTAAATTAAATATTATATAGTTTTTCTCTTCTTTTCTTTTTTGTTTATTGCCACAACAACAAAAAAAATTGTTTTCCCTTCTTTTCTACTACTACTAACACAACAACATTTTCATCTTTTTTTTGTTTAATCTTTTTTTTTTTTTTTAAATTTCTTCTCTTCTTCTTCATTTTCTATTGCTATAATAATTTTTTCTTCCTTTATTTTCTTCTTTTTTGTTTGTTGATGTTGCAACAATTGTTTCTTTTTTTCCTCTTCTTCCTCTTCTTGAAAAATTTGTAAATAAGGATTTATAGATTTTGAAGACTATTTCACCAAAAAAAAACTGTAATATTTCCAACAAAAAAGACCACAATAATGAGATCAAAACAAAAGAAAAGGAAACAAAAGGAAATATTGCCATGAAAGATACGTGAAACAATTATTACTTTTGGCACAAAAATAGAGCTAGAAATTGTATTCATTAATAACAACAATAAGAGGTGAACCCCACATTTACAACTCCATTTTCAATTCATTTTCAATTACAATTTGTAATTGGAAATTATAAACTTTGTTGGAATTTTATTTTTTTGCAATTAAAAACCACCAAAATCGACAAGTATAAGTCAAAAATGACATTTTAGTTACCAACAGAACCATGTGTCAACACCACAATAGTATTAACCACTCTTAACCACTTCAAATTCAAACAAAATTTACTATTATAATCAAAAGGTCATTTTCAATTACAACCCTAAAGTAGATGAACTTCATCCATTGACATTGCATGATGACATTGTTAAAGGGTGAAATTGCGGCCCCCAATCATTACCCCTCCTCCAAGGGGGTAAGACCAAGGGACAAGGTTGACCCCTTATTACTTAACGTAACGAACTACCCTCCTTCACTTACTTTATTACAACTACTCAAGTAATAAATAAAAGGTCATACAAGTGGAAATGGGGAAGGTAAGGGTTTATTGTCTAAAACGAAACCTAGATTTATATTAATTTTTTAATTCGGGGAGTAGAAGGTAGAATGGAGAGAGGGCAAGATGAGAAAGAAGTTATTTCACTAGGTTTATAGTACCTTCAACATCCCCCAAATATTGCCTAAAAGGTCTATAGACCTTTTAAATGTTACTATCCTTTCCTTCCACATGCTTATAAGTTTTCTAATGGCTCTACCTTCCACCTGCAACCCTCAATGTTCCTCTTTTGGACCCTTTCATTTGCAACCCACTCTTGTACCCCCTATAGCTCCTACTTATGCCTACCGTAGTGCCTTCCAACCCATAAGAAGTAACTTGCTAGTTTGTTACCCCTTGATTTCCACCACCATGGACTAGTTGTTACCCTCTTGTGGCATCCAATAGCTTAGGGCTATATAGACTAACTAGGAATTAACCCCCTTACTCTCTATCCTAGAAGAAATACAAAAATATTAGCTCAGGGAGGCATCCTACTTTTATCACCAAAACAATTCTACCTTCCACACTTAATAGATTATCAATGCAACATAAGAAACTTGACTCCTTAGACCATCTTTCATTACAATCACACATAAAGTACATACTTCTTTCTCCATTCCTTTCCTTCACATTACAAGCGAAAGTTCTCCATCTCTCAAAAATCTTTAATCTATTTCCTCCTCTTCCTCCTTCCTCTATCCCCCTTCCCCACATACCACACACAAATCCAACATCAACCCATAAAAAATAGGGCCTTATCTTAATCCCTTCCTAGAAATATCCTAGATGATTGGGTGAATTACCCTCAACCACTCATTAACCTGACCTACCTAATTCCACTAGCTTCACCCCTTGGGTACAAAACAGTAAATCTACCATTAGTAACGAGTAGTTACTAAGAGGCCTATGGAACTATTTAGTCTGGAGATTTTTACTTGTTAACAATCAACAATTTTCCACTTGTAAATTTAATTATGTTGTAATTAAGCTAGGCAAAAGGTTAAATTATTATTTTAATGACATGTGGTGCATCCACATTCATAGGTTAAGTGATGTGGCACTTAGATTAGGCCACATGACACCTAAACATAAAACACCTAGGTTAAAATAGGCCATGGGGTGAATGCATGGTACAATGTTCACAAAAATCTATCTTAATTTTCTAGTTTTTTGTACCTATCCAAGTTTCATGGATCATGGTGAAAATTTGGAAAATAATTTTCACTTAAATTTTGTAAAAAATGATAGTTTATGTCCCAATCTAGCATTATGTTACAAAATTGATGCACATATGAATGATATAATAGTTTAACAAAATATTATTTTGATTTCTAAAACCTTGAAACCTCTGCAATTACAACAAAAGGACCACTGCTACAATTCATGGTTTCTTTTTACTCTAATCAACAAATAGCCAAAATGATAAGTGTCAAAAAAACCACCTGATCAATCTAAACAAGTCGATTCGGACTTGTTAACGTGACTAGGTAGTCAATTTGAACCCTATCATTTTGATTAATAACATGACTTATAGAATGACCAATTATTTGACCGAAAAATAATGGATAATTTGACTAGGTCAAATTTATGCCTAGATTAAGATCATTTTTTAATTTATTATTTTAAAAAATTACTAGGTAGGTAAGTAGGTAGGTAATAAATAGGGACTTAAGTAGGTTGAAAAAAGACACTTAAATAGGTAAGTGTTAGCCTAATTTCCTTAACCTATTTTAGCAAGTTAACCTACTTAACTTAACCCAACTTAACTTAATTTAACTTAACGTAGCCTAACCTCAACAAGCTTTCTTAATTTAACCTTTTTACCCTAACCTTCTAAGCATGCACATAAGTTGCAAATATAAAAAATTGAACCCCAAACCTCCACAATGATAAACCAAATCCTTACCGATGGACAACACCATCAAAGGTGTTCAACTTTTGTCAAGTTTTTTATTTCACATGTTTATTTTATACCATTAAACATAGTGGCTAAACCTAAGTGACAATTAATAATTAAAATTAAACTCGACACCCCATTTTTTGTTCGAATGGAATAACATAATGGTTAAATCTAGTGGTTAAATATAGTGATTAAACTTAGTTGATAAATCTAATGGTTAAACTAAACCTAGTGGCTAAACATAATGACTAAACCTTAGCTAAACATAGTGGCTAAACTTAGTTGATAGGTTTAAAAGTTAATGTTCATGTTACAAACTTAATTGGTATTCCAATTTCAAAAGTCCATTCCTATGATTTTATGAATTTCCCATTCCAATTAGTTGGATTGTATACATATTAAAGTTTAACACTTCAAAATGAGTCCAATTTAACAATTCCAATATGTATGGAATAATGTAACAATTATAATCATACCCATGTAGCAGAAAAGTGGATTGTGTGAATTCCAAGTTGGTCCACCTTACTATGCATTTGCCTAGGTATTAGTTTGAGAAGAAATTCGAATTGAAATGGGCTATAAAGAGCCACTTAGGCATGTAACCACTCTTTAATTTTCATGTTGTGATTAAAATGATTTAAAGTTAACATGTTAAAAGTTTTGGATGAATTTGTAACACAATATTCTTAATGTATAATTATAGGAACATTTGAAAAAAGTTGAAATGAATTTATTGAATATGAAGTACCCAAAGGACTTTTAAGAAAATGTAACCAATGTTTTTTGTTACTTATAGGACTTAAAAAAACTTGAATTGATTTGAAAATGACATTTTAATGGGAAAACTTGTAAGTACACCTTTATATGAAAATATAATGCAACATTTTTTGGGGTCATAAGAAGTAAATTAAACAAAAAGTGGATTTATAAACCATGATTCAAACAATGTTCTACCTAAAATAGTTCAGCGGTTCCTTATGTCAAGTTTACACCCATGATAATAATTAGATCTAAAAACTATACCCTATATGGTTCCCAGAAAATAAAATAACTTCCCTTATTAGTTTTTCAAAAAATCCAATAACCTACCAACATTGGTTGGAAATTTTTTCACCTTGTAAAAGGTTCCCATATGAAGGTCAAAAATATGAAAGCCTTTCAAACGAAAGGCCACCAACTAGAAATTAAACCTTACAACATGAAAAGTTAAGAGAAAATGGGCTTTGTAAATCAAAGTTCACAATTGGAAAAAAGTGGTTGATACATTCATCTATAATACATAATGATTAGTACTGGTGGAAAACTACATGGCAAGTAGGACCCATCAAAGCCTTCACTACCCAATTTGGCCCAATCAACTTGTTTTATCATACCTTTGACTCTATACATTGTAGAAAAAATTACCTTTTGTTTTGGATTCATAGGAAGTAAAGTTATATGATATTGTGGGAATGTAGGTGCAACTGAAACATGAATGATGTATTTGTTTTATAGTGATGTTTGATTATTTAGTTTTAAGCATTATCCAATTGATGATACAAACAAAGGTAAATTAATAAAAGACAATTTATCAAGTTCAATTATATTGATGAAGAATTTGAATATATGGGAAGAGGTGAGCTTCTTGAGTTTGTGAAAATTTTGTGGTTTGAAAGTGTGAACAAAGGTACATGTCAAATGCTTAGTCATTATATTCATCTTCATATGAATATTTTTGCTACTTGGTGTGCATTATGTAGCCTTTGGTAGAAGGTGGCTCTTAATTCAACCAACAAAACTATTTGTGAATGTGGATACATTGATGTTAGTATCATTGTGTGAAAAAAAGGTGAAGGCAATGCATTGGCTTAACATCTTTAATATGTGGAGTGGCATTATGAATTATAAAGTTGTATATATATATATATATAATGATTATTTATTGCATTACACCAAAAGGTTACATCCATGACTTGTACATTTTTGTGATTATGATTAAATTTTAGTCATGTAATCATGTTATGAAGCTCACAATTACATGACTAAAGCACATGGTTTGACTTCAAAACCATGTTTGACCAAATAACATAATGTATGGGACACATTAAGATGTTGAATTTTTTTTATGTGGAAAACATTTGTCGATTATGTGTATTCACTTAGGAACAATATTTTTTAAATTATCATTAAGAAAATATTTTTTTGATATTTAATTTAATTTTTTCGAAAGGTTGCCCCCAAAAAATACAATTAATTATCCATAATAACTTCTGATCACTAACTAATTTTGAATTATTTTAAATATTGATTTTCCACATGAACTACAAAAATAAACTTAATTCAACATCATGCCATTGAACCTTTTCTTTTTCTTGGATTTAATTTTTTGCTTTAACCTAGGTCTAGTTTCAGTTTAACATCTAGGTTTATTTTCAAATTTAACCCAAATTTAATTTTTGAATTTAGCATTTACAATTAGCCTAGGTTTTCCTTTTAAGTTTAGCTTAAGTTTAACCTAATTTAACCTAAATAACCTAAAGTTGTACTGAATTAACCTATATTAACTTGGGGAGGCTTAGGTTAACTTATATCAAAATATGTAATGTTTATAGTTTTGTGATGATTAATTATGTTTCAAATGAAATTTTTTGCTACAATGGTTAAAGATTTAAACCCTCAAAGTGGAGGAAAATAATTCAAGTCCTCACATTTGTAATTTAGAATTCCTTGTTTACGTAACTTACCTAGCTTATTTTTATTTTATTTTTAGTCTAAATAACTTAAGTTAAGCTCTTTCAACTCCCTAAGCTAAGCTTTCATGACCTTGGTTGTCATGAACATGACATCACATAATTAGGCCAAAAAAGTTTATTTCCTAGCTTTAAATTATCATGTGACAACCCATATATGGTCAATTATTTTTTAAATTTGGAATAGGTTGCCATATGATAACAAGAAATTACTTAAAAAATTATCATTCATATTTAAAGAATCGAATATAAATCATTTCATACATTTTTCATGACTATTATGCGATTTAACATTACAAAATTTGACAACCATGATTACATGATTTTTGAAAATAATGATCATTCATTGATGATTATAGTCACAAAAATGGTATGGAATATCATATATAATCATTATTATGACATAAATAATTATAGTCATGGTTGTGACTATATGATATAATCAATGACTTTGAATTGACTATGTAGCCATCTATTGACTAATGCATATACGAATAAGGTTTCAATCATCAATGGAATCGCAGATGCCACCTTCTACCATAATGTTGTAATTTTGTAGGTATTCAAGTTTCAATATCTTGTAATTTTAGTTTAATGTGTATATTGTTATATAAATGAAATTTTTATTACACATCTATTAACTTCATTAATTGCCATACATGGCATCCCCTCCACCATTCATGCTTTTTTTATTTTGTTGTCTTATCTTTTGGGGTTGAAAAAGACATGAAGTAGACCATCAAACATCACCAAATGGTGAATGGCTTACATTTTATACAATTTTGTAAGGATTCCATTCTTGCATTTGTAGAATTACATGTTAAAATTATAAAATTATCTTTTTGCTCCCCATTTTGCATGTTGTTTTGGAGTTAATATGTTGTTTTCAATGTTGAATGTTGTTTTGTAAACACATATAGTTTTTAAAATCTTTTTTAAAAAAATCATTGGGATTTTCTTATTTTTGTATTGATCAAAATATCAAAATATCAAAAAGGGGTCCATTTTATTAATTTTCCAATTTTAACCTCAAATTACAACTATATAAATTAAGATTTTCATTTCTATCATAAGGGTTGCATAATTGCTAGGTTTGATATTCTTATCAATGTCATCACTACAAACAATTTGTAGTGAAAATGCAATTAATTATAATGTTTGGTGACTTGGTTTTTGCCCTTGCCAATCATCTTCACCAAATAATGAATAATTCATATAGAAGAATTCCATTTGGTTTGATAATAAAACCTAGTTCAATGGGTTTTTGATAAGGTTGTCTTGTCTTATCAAAGTTCCTCTTTCCTTCCTCCATCCTTGTCTTAACAAATGTTAAACGACAATTCCTAATAATCACACACACATTTGCAAACCCTTGCCATTAGTATTGTTGGCCTCACAATGTGACATGTTTTTCATGCACTCTTCAATCACTTCAATTATTCAAACAACAAATAAGGTGGTTAAAGTAATTTAAAACCAAAACCTAGAATGTGCAACCCAACGACAAGGTTTAAATTTTTAGTAGGCTCGTCCTCACCTATTAGAGGTGCAAGTGGTGTAAGTACAAATTTGTTTTTGTGCAATAAACCTTCGATATATCCTTACAATGCCATATTAAGTGTCATATTGGAGCCAATGATTTTTTTGTGGCAAGGTTTTTCCATTTTGCAAAAAATATTTTCAAGAAACAATATTATGTCATAAATTTCACATTTAAAAAAATTGTCAAAAAAAAAATCAATTTTCTCTTCAAAAGCCACCACAATTGCCTACAATACGAAAGGGTGCTTAAGATTTTATATTGTCATGTTTTGAATATTGCCAAATTCGGCTAAATATACTCATGGACTATGACCCCTTGAGCAAGGGCATAAAAAAGAAATAATTTTTTTTAATTTAAAAAAATTTAAAGAAAAAGTATTAAAGGATATATTAATTGGGTTATAATGTTACCTGTAATTAATTTAGATTTAAGTAACATGCCATAGCAAACAAAATAACCATTTCAAGCCAAGATAATGAGTCAATAAGTAGTAATAAAAAGGGTTGGTGATATTGCTATGGTAGCCTAGTTGTTAGGAATCAACAACAAACATGAAAACACCTCATAAAATGAGGACATTCAGCTTGTACCCTAGTACTGTAAAGCCTGGCATTGGGAGTTCGAATCCAAACTTCACCCCTTCTCCTCATGTCTTGTCACTAGAGTTCAGTTAGGTAGCTTACCACGACCAAGAAAATAAAATTCATTTCATAGAATGAAAATTTGAAAACCATTGGCATTGAAATTTTACCCATTTGAAAGGTGAGAGCTTCTCCTTCAAATTCTTTCTTCAATATGTTGTGTACACATTACTTTTTAATAATTAAAAAACCCGTAAATTTTCAAGGTTTGAAAAATTTTAAACAAAAACACATAACCTATTTCATAAGCTCACTCCTTTTGAATGAAGGCCACCCAATGCCAACATCGGGCATGATAATAATGCTAATGGGTGTTGGTCACACACTAACCACTCAGTTCAACGACGAAAGTAAAACCCTCATTTCATGTCTCCAATTATTCCATTCATTGTCAATGGAAAAGTATATTTGGGGGGGCACCTTATATTCATGAATATCCTTGCTTGAAACCGAGGGATCTTACATATAACATTACTTTTATCTTAAGGAGTGATGGAAGAATACCTATTTTGACCAATCCATGGACAAGATGCAGTCAAAATTGGTTGATTCTTAGGTGCTTGTGAAAAATTATTTATTTCCCTTGTCTCGTCTGCAATGTGTTTTTGCCATGGCCACTCGTGAAGGGTAGTTGTTGCTCAAGAGAGAAGCTTCCAATTCAAAAACAATGAAAGAAATTAATTGAAAAAAAAAAACAAAGCCAAATTTCAAGTATTCTAATTTCAATGTTCAGCCTCCTTTTCTTTCATTTCTTTAAACCCTCCTCCCGCCCCCCACCACCTCCAGCCGCCTTCACGATTTTGCCTACGCTTTTGAAAAAGAAAACGAATGGTACATAGTAAAAGAAGGAAGGGTGAAGCATCAAAAAACTCTTTGGTATAAAGACTAAAGACCAGAAAAAGAAAAAGAAATAAAAAAGACAATACCTAATAATGTGTACTTACTTAATATTATAAAAAGCTAAATGTGAAATCATTGTCCTCATAGTCAAGTTGAATGCCGTCCCATGGGCCTGGTCCACACCACAATGATTTTTTACTTTTTTTTGTGGCGAAATTTCGCCATTTTGTTAGAAAATAAATCGCCAAATTTGGATAAATATTCTTATGGATGATTGCCACTTGAGCAAGATCACGAATTTGGAAAAATATTCAAAAAAGAAAAAAGAGGTTTTCCTTTCGGTGGGGAATTTGACCAAAATGAAAAAATAAATAAAAATTGGGGTTGTGAGTTGCGACCCCTACAAAGGCTTTTTTTTTAAAGAAAATGTTTTGAAAAAAATCACCTAAAAAAAGCAAGGTTTTTGGACTGGGTTGTTCGCCAGATTTAGAGCGCATGCTCCTGCAGGTTGCCAAACAGTACTAGCAGGAGTACAAAATTGTTTTACTATCTTACTTATCTTGTAGCCAAATATGGCTAAATCCTCATGTGGATGGTTGCCAATGTGGCTACACCACAAACGTGGAAAAAAAAAAAAGCCTTGGTACAGACCAGGTTTTTTTTCTTTGTGGGGGTATGAAATTCCGCCAAAATGAGGGATATAAAATTAAAGAGAGAATATTCTGTCACAATGTTCTCATTTCGGTGGAAATTTTGTCAAATCTCGAAATTAAAAGAAAACCAATTCGCCACATTTGGACCTTTGATTTTAGTTTGGTAGCGTTTTTGAAACTAGGTTTTAGAAACTATTTAGAAGGGTTCTAAAAACATGTCGCCATTTAATGCTAAATCCCTCTTGTGATGCTAGCCGGTGATATATTTTTTTTGGAGAATTTTCGCCACTTGGCTCCAAAAAAGATTTGGAAATTTTCGGTAAATTGCAAACTTTCGACACCACAAAACTGGAAAAAAAACACTTGCAGAAATGTTTTAAAAAATCTTATTGGTGTACACTTGTAAACAACCCCAAGGGCCGAGATTAATTTTACCTATTGGTCAATTCTTGTCTCTCTTTTTTCACCTGTACAAGGTTACTCCAACCAGTGAATGTTGTTTTCACTGTTGCTTTTTACTGCTGTTTAACTTCGTCTCTCTCGCTCTGCACGCCTGCGAACATTCAGTCGCGCGCTGTGTTCGTTTCTTCGTCGTCGCAGATTTGCTTGTGCGCGCGCCGCCGCGCTCTTCTGGAACGTTGTGCATCGGATTCCACCGAAGTAGGTGCTTACTCTGCTCCGTTCGTCTTTTGCCTTTTAAGTGTCTCTAGGTTACGTTTTAGTTCTCGCTCTTACAAATCGCAGTTTGAAGTTTTTTGGTTTCTCTTTCTTTCTTTTGGAGTGAATGTTGTGCAGTGGTTGTAGGTTGTTCTGATTGAGTAGTAGGTGATACCAGTTCCCGAAGTGACGGATATCGGTTTATTTCTGTGTTCTTTTGTGTGTTTTCTTTCGCTTCCTTGAGAGATCCAGGTGCGTGGTTTTAGAGTTTTGGACTATTGTTGGCTATGACCAAACACAAAAGCTGTTGAACATTGAAGTTTGGATTTCTTGACTGCGGCTTTTGTGTTGAGAGTTTCGGTTCTTGGTTAGGAGTCACGCTGTTTGCAATTTCTGGATTTTTTTCTCTTACTTCTGTTTTTGCAGTTCAGCCGCGGATTCCGAGGTCTTGGATTTCTGGAAGAGATTGACTGTAGCGATGGTGCTTCCGGGTAAGGAAACTGAGTTCTGGCTGGAATCTCATTCGGTCATTCCCAGAGGAAAGCCGTTTCTCCTTGTGGTGCTAGACGGATGGGGTGAGAACAAGGAGGATGAATACAATGCCATCTACAAGGCGAATTGTCCCACCATCAAGGCCTTGAGAACCGGAGCTCCTCGGCGATGGCGCACAATCAAGGCTCATGGCACAGCCGTTGGACTTCCTAGCGATGGAGATATGGGAAACAGCGAAGTCGGTCACAATGCCATGGGAGCAGGGAAAATCATTCAGCAGGGGTGAGTACTCCTCCTCGTCTACTTCATCATGCAGCTTTTTCTTCATCCTCGTGTTACTACTGTTCATGCTTTCGAGCCTAACATATACGCTAATACCAATGTGCAGAGCAAGTCTGGTGGATGATGCACTAGAATCAGGGTCCATGTACATGGGAGAAGGATGGAACTATGCCAAGGAATCCTGGGCAAGTGGAGGAACTCTTCACTTCATTGGGCTTCTTAGTGATGGAGGTGTACACTCAAGATATGATCAGCTGGCCGCACTTATGCATGGGGCATTCGACCGTGGCTGCAAGAGAATCCGTGTGCACATCCTCACAGATGGACGGGATGTGCCGGATGGGTCAAGTGTCAAGTATGTTGGTCAACTGGAGAAGGACCTTGAGAATTTGCGAAGCCATGGCTGTGATGCTCTCATTGCTTCAGGTGGTGGACGTATGTGTGTTACCATGGACAGATATGAGGTACACAATGCAGCATGTCTTGTCAATTGTTCCAACTCTCACCAGATTTGCTTGTCCTACTGTGTTCTCCTAAAGTGTTGACAATTTGGTGGGGAGCATGTTCAATCATTCATGTTCATCTCTCTCTCAGTTTCTTAAATATACATTGTATGTTGATCCTGGCAGGCTGACTGGAGCATTGTAGAGCGGGGATGGCATGCACATGTGTTGGGTGAGGCCCCTCACAAATTTGAGAGTGCACTCGAAGCACTAACAAAACTGAAGGAGGCTAACCCGAAAGTGAATGACCAGTTCTATCCCCCATTTGTTATTGTGGACAAGGAAGGAACCCCAGTTGGACCAATCCTTGACAATGACTGTGTTATGAACATCAATTTCCGTGCTGACCGAGTTATCCAGATAAGCAAGGCATTTGAATATGAGAACTTCAGTGCTTTTGACAGAGTCAGGTGGCCCAAAGTGCGATACTTGGGCATGATGCAGTATGATGGTGACTTGAAGTTGCCTTCACACTACCTCATTCCCCCCCCTCTCATTGAGAACACGTCAGGCCAATATTTGTGCGCTAATGGCATCCGGACCTTTGCTTGCAGGTACTAAGTGTGCAGAGGTTGGTTTATTTTGGATGTTAGGATTAGAACCATGGAGTACCTTGCAAACTTTCTCTTGCTATGGTAGGCCATCATTGCATCTGCTTCTGCAAACAGCTGTCCTGTTGCTAGTGACAGCAAGAGCTTTATTGATGTAACATATTGACCTGGATCAGGGCAGTTAGCCCCATGAGCACATGGAGAACTTGTAATGGATCACATACAGCATGGCTGGGCTGGGCTGGGTTATATGGCCATTTCTCAGCTGTTGAAGTTGAATAATTTATGCTTTGTGCATTTCCCATAGCATGTCAAGATCTGATTTGGGTGATCTTTATGACAGTGAGTATGAAGACCTAGGTTGTGGTTCACCCATGATCTATGTAATGTGCCTATTAGTGGTGTTTGAGCTGTACCTTTGTTACACAGAAGAGATTGGCATGATTTTGTTAACTGGTTTGTTTGTTGGATATTACAGTGAAACACAGAAGTTTGGACATGTGACATTTTTCTGGAATGGGAACCGTTCAGGTAAAGTTGATGATACACTAGAGACTTACCATGAGGTCCCAAGTGATAATATCCAGTTCAACAAGAAACCCCACATGAAGGCAGCTGAAATTGCAAAGGCAGCTCAGCAGGCTCTTCTTTCAGGGGAATTCGATTATGTCCGTGTGAACTTTGCTAATGGTGACATGGTTGGCCACACTGGGGATTTGGAAGCCACCAAACTGGCATGTGAATCTGTTGACCAGGGTGTGAAGGTCAGCTCCTTTGTCTCCCCAACTCATCTTATGGCTTTGAAAGCCCTGGACACAGTAGCTTTAGTGGCATTGTCCAGAGCTTCCATTTTATGACAGCTGACTTTGACAAAACACATGGATTCAAAGAACTAGGTGCGGATGCTGTGCTCTCTACATGGTTCAGTTCCAGTAAATTGGGTTCTCACTGTACAGCATAGTTGTAGGTACATGGTTACCTCCTTGCTTTGAAGTCGAGGATGGTGGATCTTTGATTTTTCTCAGTACAAGCTATAGCAGAGATTTGGTGGCTTCTCTAACTGAGAAGGGTGTATGGATGCAGCTCCTGATGGATGCGGTGGAATCCTGTGGGGGAATTTATATGATCACTGCAGACCATGGTAACTGTGACGACATGGCACAGCGCAAAAAGAATGGAGAGCCTTTACTTGACAACACCGGCAAAGTGGCTCCCCTTACATCTCACACACTTGCTCCGGTACTCATTCTCTAGCACCCTAGTTCATAGACTACCTCAGATCTTCTATAGTTTTCTTCAGGGAGCTTGTTGGATCTTGGAACCAATGTGCTTGCTCTTTGTTTTCATCCCATGACTATCTCTTGTGTTCACCATTTGGCCAGGACTTGTGCAACTTGTCCATTGCTAGTTGCATGTGACATCTTATTTTTAAGAGTAGGATCATTGCAAGATAGAGTGTCTTGAGTGCTAACCGACATTGACTGAGTCTTTCTGTTGCTTCTGGAAATGCAACAGGAACTTTAGAAACAGATGTTTGTATAATGATTTGCCCAAATTTTTGGTCAGATTATTATGCACTTATCTATGCTCACTGTTAGGAGCTGATAAAGTCAGTGGGGAGTCATGGCAGCTTATCACTGCTATTCATGCTGAATGTAATGGTCTGACACCTTGTGAGTTACTCATAAGGTTATGACTGTACTCATTCTTTTAATGTTGGTTTTGGTTTTGCTGGAACTGAACAGAACACTAACCTTAAAAAAATTTGCTGTGGAGTTTCCTCTGCAATCTCATTGAGCCATCATTACAGGATTGCATAGTGTTCCAAAACCATCACAGTGGTACCACAGGGTGATGGTCTGAAAGTTGTATCTTTCTTTCTCTGGTTCAAGACTAGATTGAACTGCAAAATTTGTAAGGTATTGATTCAGTTGGCTGCTCCATAGCTTCAGCAAGTCTTCTGTGAGTCTCTCCACTGTCTTCTTTCTGACTTGGGTAAGCAATGTAATGACAGGTTCCAGTTGCAATTGGAGGACCTGGCCTGCCCAGCAATGTGAAGTTCAGTGACAGTCTACCTAAAGCAGGGCTTGCAAATGTGACAGCTACATATCTCAACCTTATGGGATTTGAGGCCCCACCATCATATGAACCTTCTCTCCTTGCGTTTGACTAGACATTATGCACAGCTCTGCGACAAGGATTGCACACGATTAAGTACTGGTCATGACTAACATTCTTGCCTTCAGGATTGGATTCTTTGAATTCTGAAACAATTTTTTGATTTTTCTCACAAATTTTTTTGCAGGCAGGGATCATGCTAAGTATGACATGAACTATTTGTTGCAATCCCAATCCCCATTGGTGATGGTGCACTTCTATTGCACCCACAAACTATTGTGCACTGTTGCACTAATTATTACCTACAACACCAGTTATGTCCCTTGAACCAGTGAATAAAATGTGTACCTTCCGCATGTGTTTTGTGCAGCAAAATGAAAAAGCAGTTTGCTGGTATTTTCGTTGTTATTGTCTTGTTGTTCAGAGAGTCAAGTTGTTTTGGACTGACCCTATTTTATGAGCCACATTGTACACTGGGTGAACTGTCATGAAGTTTATGTATTCTTTTATCTCCTCCAGAGCTGAAGTTCAGTTTTACATGCCTTATTTGTTTCCACGCAGTTTACAGTTCAACCAGACAAGTTTTTTTGTGCAAAATTTCACACCTACATGATGTTTTTTTTTTTTTTGCACTGTGGCAAGACATGATTTAGATGCCTTTTAGTTTGTCACATTCTGTGGGAACTTGCCATATTTAGACACCAAGTTCTTGGAGTTGGCCAAAACATAGCAGGATTCTAGAAAATGTCTAACGGCCTCTCTGACTTGTAGCTAAACTCAGCAATCAGCTTACATGGGTTTTTTTTGCAATTTTGTGATGTAGCCAAACTAGTGATCATTGACAAGAGGAATTAGCCAAATTTGGCTACAGGTCAGATAGGAGAGCAGAATCTTTTTAAGAATCCTGCTATGTTTTTGTGATCTGCTGGAAGTTCTCACCTTACTATGGCAATTTCAGAAAACTTTTCCTTGCAATTTGGTGACTTAGCACATTTTTCCACAAGAATCCTTTGTATGGATCACATTGGATTTTTTGCACCAAAGAAAATAATCACTGGCCATATTTACTCACAAGAACAAAATTTTCACCAATTCTCAGATTGCCAAAGAGATTAAAACTAGCATCCCAGAATGGAATGAACCGAAGTAATGGTTGAACACCCACCATAGATTTTTTGAATGACACTGTTTGGCATTTGTCAGAGGGGCCTGGAAAAATCTCTCTGAAGACAATGAAACAGCCATCGCAAACATAAAAAATCGTGCAAGAAATCAAAATTTAAGAGCACACCATCAGAACCAAAAGGCATTGCAACACACATCAAATACAATACCCAATTGAATATATACCCCATAGTTGCAGGCACAAATAAATCAAGCCTCAACTTTGATGGCCATGCAAATGTTGATCTTACTTTCTCTGTCTTCAAAATCAGTGCATGCACAAAGGACCAAATCATGGTCGTCAGGTCCTCACAAACTGAAGTAACCTGGATTAGGCATGAACATCACTGCTTCACTGAGTTACAACACTTGTAAGAAACCAGATGTTTTGCTGCACTGATTCGTACAGAGGAAAAGACATTGATCAATTTTGGTATTTTTTCAATTATGGGTGCAAAAAGAAAGATGTCAAAAGTCTTCAAAACTCCATCATGAGCTTCTTCATGAGGGTTGAAATTTTGGATTTAGAAATTGTTTTCCTGGGCAGTGTTAAATGTGACCACCACCAACATTGATCAGAAAGCTTCTAGTAATCAATCCTTTGTGGATACTTCTGTTGACATAGAAGTATCTGAGATGTGGTTCATAGACCGCAGATTGTACTCTGCCACCAGCTTTGCAAAGAATGAGTTTTTGTTCTCTAGAAGCCTTACTGGCACATCATATTCTGCAACCCTTCCTGCTCCATAAACACACACCCATTTGCACATTTATCAATGAGAACACCAAATGCACTAAAAACCGTTCACCATGCATAATTTTAACATAAACCCACATCAACATGCAGTATGTCATGTTGCAATTATATAACTACTCCAGCAAAAGACAGTAAAAACTCAAAATTGCAGAAATGATCAAATGCCAGAATTTGAATCAATATTCCCTACAGTTTAGTCCTGTTTTTCCTTCAATATTACTCAAGTAATTTGCTAAACAGAAAATTCCAAAAGAGGACCAACATACTCAAAAAACTTACTAAGGCAAAAGAGAGTCAATGGTTTACTTACCATCACTTAGAACCAAGACCCGATCACTATCAATAACAGTTGGAATTCGGTGAGCAATAGTAACAACAGTGCAGTCTTTGAACTCAGTACGCAATGTTGCTTGAATTACATTATCAGTCACACTATCGACTGAGGCAGTGGCCTCATCTAGTACAAGAACACGGGTATGCTTCAACAGCGCTCGGCTTAGACACACTAGTTGCCGCTGCCCCACACTCCAATTCTCCCCATTCTCCCCAACTACAGTGGAACCCAGCCAAATGGAAGCAGCACAACATTTAGAAACAGCTATTCTCAAACATGTCAATCCTGAATGATGACCAGTGTTGTAGCAAGTAGATTCTCACTCAAAATCACCAATCATAACCCATGTTCTAGAAACATGACTTTTGCAAGCTAAAACACTCTCAAACAAATATAGTGCATCAGTAAGTATAATTGATAAAAGAATTTGGGAAACAGACCTGTGGCATCCAGCTTTTCATCCTTGGTCCGCATGATGGCTCCAAGCTGACACTTGTCCAAAGCCTGAGGAAACAACATGTATGATCAACATCCTAGACACAGGAAACTGATCCCAAGTTGCACTTCCATCATGTGCACAAAAGCATAACTTAGTCATAAAACATTATTTGAAATTGTCCATGCCCATGTTGAGATCTCATGAGAACAGAAGCAATACCTCCCAAACTTCGACATCTGAGTGCTCATTGTGTGGATCCAGGTTAGACCGCATAGTGCCTTCAAACAATGTGGGATCCTGAGGAATGATACTCAATCGTGAGCGCAAATCATGTAACCCAATGGATGTGATGTCCACACCATCGAGCACAATTCTACCTCCTGCAGGCTCCACAAGCCGGAACATGGCTTGGATAAGTGTCGATTTGCCACTGCCTGTACGCCCAACAATGCCCACTTTCTTGCCCCCATAAAATGTGCATGTAATTCCATGTAGCACTAATGGAGAATGAGCATTATACCGAATCTGGAAAACCCACAAAAAAGGATCATCAAAGAAAGCATTATACAAACCCACTATGAAAAACCAATCACATAATTACTTTATAAATATCACCACTCTTCTCTAATCCTTCATGAGGCTCCTTATTTAGATACATGTACAGAAAATTTCAACAATTATTTTCATGACATGGGTATTAGCCAATTTGTGCAGTTCAACAACTACCATAGGTAAAAATAACAAAGAAATTAAAAAATTGGAAAGTTGAAATTTTCAACCCAAAAAAGAAGGATGAAGTTCAGTAAAATGATGCCTCAATTTGAATTTGGGTGTGCACATACAGCAGTACAGACAGACCTGTAAATTTTCAAGCTCGATGGTTCCATGCGATGGCCATGTTGGGGATGGGCGTTTCTTTTCAATCACCAAAGGAGCTTCACTTGGAATACAAGTGTATTGTTGGATTCGCTCAACTGCAATTATCTTTGTCTGTAGTTTACACAAGTTCCACATAATTCTATTCACATTCAAATTCAGTCCATATGTGACTGCAAGTCCACTCAAACCTGCACCAATCCCACACACAAATGATGTCAAACAACAAGGGAGAGGTCAATAAGAAAAGCTCCAACTTCTGGTTGCACATTTTTGACATTCAAGAATCAAACTGACAACTTACTTGGACTGATGGCACCATCAGGCAAAAGCACAACAAGGACCATTGACAAAGAAAACACCAAACTGCAAAGAAGCTCCATTCTGAAGACAAGCCATTCCATCATTCCAGCATTTGTGAAGCAAGGGCGGCTGTAGTTGTCAAATAACTCAATGTTTGTATCCATAAATTGCTGGTCTAGACCAAAACTACGGATCGTTGCTGCACCAGCTATTGACTCTCCATAATGGTTTAGAATTGGAGATTTCTCTACCCCAATTAATCGTGCAACCTCCCTTGCTGATCTCATGTAATATCTCTGAACCCAACCAAAAAAAACCAACAAGTGGGAACATGCAAATTTCAGCCAAATTCAAACCAAACACAAATGTACCCAAAAGTTGATGTATCACAAACAGTGGTCACAGAAGCAACAGAGATTCTATGGGCATGATAAACAAAAGACTCTACATTAATGATTATATTTTTCAAAGAAAAAGAAGCAATGACAGATGACTATACCTGCATCCACAAGCAAGCGGCAGCTACAGGCAGAAATATGAGCAGGACAACCATGCTGACTTGTGACATGACAACAAGGACACCAATGAGCTGTATGGAAGCCATCATCATCCCACTCAAGTTGTATTGTACCTCTGTGTCTAGCCTACTCTGATCTGACGATGCCTGTTTTTTCACCCCCAAAAAACCCACCTCAATCATTCACCACCACCACAACTTCAACCTTAAAAAATGCAAAATTTCTTGACTACTTCACAAGCACATCAACATTGATGAGAAGATGTGATGAAGTCAGAGTTGGCATGGAATTGTCAGCTCCAATGATGTCTTGAATGATCAATTATGAGCAAATTGGATGAATTTAGTCTCACATGGAAAGACAACACATCGCTCATTGCTGAAAACATTTAAAAACTGTCCAAGTGTGAACCAAGAAAGTGACAGGTAAGAGGAGAAAACTTGGGTCTAGAGTTGCACATGAGAGACAAAGGATACGCACTCGGTTGAGGATACGACCAGCTGGGGTTGAATCGAAGAAAGACATTGGAGCCCGAAAAATGCACCGGATCATTCCAAGGAAGTACTTTTGGGCAATGAAAACACCACCAAACGAGACACAAATTGACCGCATTGCTATAAACAACGAGCTTGCAAAAGACAGGCATGCATACACCAAAATCAACTTGGTGCTACTCGTCTTCGGCTCATCACCCTCCTTGATGGGTGAAGCCCATGCCATCCAGTAATTACTTCCAATTTGCAATATCTATAAAACCCACCAAGGATGCAAATGAAGAAGTCTACCCAATGAGCTCAGAACACTCTGTGCCAATAGTCCAATGCAAAGCACTCAGCTGGCAATCCATATTTAGACAAAAAGTGCATTACTTTGGCATTTAGCCATACTTGAAAAGCTAAACCACCTTTTCCTCCAAGGGTGCACATTTTCCACAATTGGGTAGTGCACAAAACAATGTCCATAGAAAACAGAAGGAAAAGACAATGCTACATTACCAAGAAAGTTGACTGGGCAAGCAAGCTGAGGATGATGAAGAGACCCTTCTTGACTGATGTTGCATAAGACCAATAGATGTTGAAGCTCACATTGCCTCTTTCTCGTTCTTCTTCCTTAATGAGTTTGCGATTCATGTCATCTTGATCCAATTCTTTGGCTCTCTTGCTAGTTTGTTTGTGCAGCTCAATCGATCTTGACTTTTTAAAGCTCATTTGCTTTTGAAGCTTGTCAACCTCATCACCGACTTGATGATTTGCCACCCCATTTAAGACATCACCCTCTGTCACAAGCTGATCTATTGACCCATCATCCCCCAAGGCTTCTTCACTGACTTCTCTGTTGCTGTCTATAGCTTTGTTGTGGGCATCCACCAACATGCTGAAGTTGGTGCCTGCTTGCAAAAGCTCATCATATTTTCCAACCTGAACTATTGCACCTTTGTCCAACACCTGTGTACAAGGTCCAATAGAGAAATGGCCAACTTGATAGGTGATGAAGCTCACCACAACAGTGGATGTGTAGTACCATTGTTTGACTAAATGACTAAGGACCCTCACAAGCATAACAAAAATTGATCATATTCAAGGCAAATAATTGATGTGGAATAGATCAATCCCAACAACTCCACACTAAAAGAGACACAAAAGGATCAACTGAATGAAGCATAATTTTTCAGGGAAAAGAGCAACAAGAAGACCAACCAAAATGAGGTCTGCAGCAGGTAAGAACTCCATTTGATGAGTTACATAAACAACTGTCTTGGATGCCAATATTTCCAATATGCATTCCTGCAAAGTCAATCCCCTCCACCACAAGTGCTTCATTACCCAAGAAAATCTAACAAATCATTGTTCATCCAATCAGCTCATTTTGGGCATGATCACATGATCAGTCTTTGTTGCATTCTCTGGATTTTATGATCATCAATTCAAAGGGAAGGGCCTTGGGAAGAAGAAATATGGACCTGAAACAAGTGGGAGCCAGTGTGTGCATCGACAGCACTAAAAGGATCATCTAGAAGGTAAATGTCTGAGTCCTTATACAATGCCCGTGCGAGCTGAATTCGTTGCTTTTGACCACCACTCAAGTTGATCCCCCGTTCCCCAATTTCTGTCTGATCACCGAAAGTCCACAATTCCAAATCTTTTTTCAAAGCACAGGCCCGCATAACAGTGTCATACCACACCCGGTTCATTGGAGCTCCAAAGCGGATATTGTCCTCCACTTTGCCACTTTGAATCCATGCTGATTGTGCAACATATGCTGTTGTGCCACTCAACCGCACCTGCACCCAAAGATTGTCTCTCAAAATTCAAGTGTTCTTCATTCAATTTTATGACTTCTTGGAGCTTGGATTATACCTATTGGCATGTATTGAGTTGGACAAAGATGCAAGATGCACCCTTCTTACATACCCAACTCGAGGTTCAGATTGTGGCTGAGAATATTGAAACTATTACTGACCCAAAACTGTCTATGCTAGTGAGAAAAGCAGTAGAGACTTTTCAAAAACTCACTCTTACCATGCCAGCAAGCTTTGGGATTTCACCAAGTATACAAGAAAGAAGGCTTGATTTCCCAGAGCCTACAGTCCCACAAACTGCAACACGGGTGCCAGTTTTCACTTTCAGATTTATATTGGTTAGAGTTGGGAGCTCCATGTTTATTGGATCCCAACTGAACTCTCCTCGTTCAATCTCAATTGCCACACCTGCACTCTGGTTTTTGGGGATGTGAATCACCGCATCCCTGGGGAGTTCTTCCTCCTGAAGAAATTTCCATAGTCGGTCCAAAGACACCTACAATCACCGGAATTTACAATGACAGAAATTCCACCATGATCTAATCAGTGTACCATTTACAACCTTGAATAATTAGCACAGATGGAAAAATCAAGCTGCATACCAAAAGAACAGGAAAGAAGAAAATTGCAACTCAATAACGTTGGGGTTTTTACCTTGGTTTGAGCATAGTAAGAAACAAGGTCTGGGAATATGTTTAAAGCTTGTTGCAGTACTCGGAATGTGGCAACAGCTGACAAAATTCGGCCAGCCGTCAGTGGAATTCCTAACACAACACACATTACGAATGTGGCAAGAGATACCAGAGTTGGCGTCAACCAAAACAGATAAGACAACAATGCACGTGCAACACAAGCCTTGAGAAGCCAATGGTATTCGCCAAGCCTTATTTCTTCAATTTTCGCAAGGTACCGATTCTCCCAAGCTTGCAGTTTTAACACTCGCATATTCCGCAAACATTCAACCATGGCCTTCATTCTGCTGTCCTTGGCTTCCATGGCCTTGTCTTCATAGCTTTCTTGCATTTTCTCAATTGGCACATTGAGGCATAGAGCAAAGATCGCTGCAACCAATGCTGCCATCCATGCTATTCCCACAACCTTGTCCAGAATGACTAATGCCAGAAAAATCTGCAAAGGTAAGATCCAGAAGTAAGGAAGACACCAAGCTGATTCTGACACACGCTCCACATCCACTGCCATGTAGTTTATGATCTCACCACTGGTATGGCTTTGTCGGGATTGGCTTGACAATCGTATTGCCTTGCGGTACACAACTGCAGTCAAAGCTGATTTGATCTTCAAACCCAAATATTGTTCGCCAAACTCCCATTGTCGCTCTGTCAAATTGTTGATCAGCTTGGCAACAAAGAAAACCAAGACGAGAGTGATGCCCTCATGCGCAAACCGTCTCCTTCCTCCGAGATACTCGACAAAATCATCAATCAGATATGGACCCACATATGTGGTCACCACATTCACAACTGCATAGAGTGAATTCAGTGCCAACAATGTCCAAAAGGACTTACCAAGGGCTAAGGATATCGATGGTGTCTGAGATGGGTTCTTCCTCATCATTGCCTCCCAATTTTGATTGAATATGTTGTAGGCTGCCTCTGTGCGATCTTCATATCGTAGTTTTGGTAGGTCAGATAATTCTAGTATCTTTTCGGAACCAAGAGCAAGAACAGGATTGAGCCAACTGAGCGTAGCTAAACTGAAGATGCCTGCCCTTGCATACAAGGTGATCCCATCTTCTTCTTCTTCCTCAGCTCCATTTTGGGTTGTGTTCAATAGAGGCTCCCAGATATCATCTTCATCATGGATTACTGCATCATGGTGGAAGCCAGTTTTCCCTCCAAAAGCAGCAACAGCAAGAAAGAGTAAAGCTGGGAGAGACGCAGCTTCCACCCACAACTCCTCTGTAGAGGGTTGTGCATGAATTGTTACAGAAACAACAAATATGAAGATGGATAATAGCAAGGTGCATGTCCACCATGCCCGCAACAGGCTTAGGAAGTACTCTTTCCCATCTTTTCTCGCACATTCAGTTGCAATGAAAATGACACTCCAAGCTGCCACCTGCACTAAAGATGAGACCTCCTCACACATGTCCAATTGAGACCAAGTTCTGAGCCGAAACCCATCAGAGATTCCAAACAAGGATGCTCCGAGATTGAGCAAGATGAGATAAATGCAGCTAAACTGGACCAGATTGTAGTAAGTACTTCTTCTCTGGCAGTGGCTGGAGCGGTGAGGAGGAAGAAGGTTAACAACAACAGAAGACTGTGATTTTCGGTGGAAAAACTTTTGCCATGTGATAAGAGAAAGGTAGAAAATGAAGAAGAAAGTATGGAGAAATGCAATGGGCACTTGACGTGAACAAGAAGGCTGCTGCTTCAAGAAGAAGAACTCTTTTGCTGCTGCTGCTGCTACTATTGATGACGACCATGAGAAGAAGAACCCAAGTCTTGATGAAGTCATCTTTTCAGAGTTTGCATGCAAATTGGAAAAGCATGATGAGGTAGTGGCGGTGGTGCCAGTACTAGTGTTGTTGCTGGGATTTTGCACTTGACAAAACCAATACCAAAACTGCGGTGGCACTGCTGCATTCATGATCACACACAAAAATGCACATGTGTAAACAAGAGCATGAGAAGAAAAAGGCAACACCGGATTCATTCATTCTTGAAAACAAGTTCTTTGTATTTCCAGAAACAATGGGTTCATCTGCAGAGAGATGCATAGGATGGATAGGTGGGTAGAGAAATGGGTGTATGTTATTCACAAGTGGATGGTGACAAAGGAAAGAGGAACTTACAAGACCACAGATTCAAGGGAGGCCTTGAAGTCTGCTTTGTTGGTACCTCTCTCCTGCACTATGTTCTAAGGATAGATGTGTGTCTGGACTCCTGTTTCACTTTGATAGATATGTGTGTCTTTCAGACTTTGGAGTCTTGTTTTTGGTAGGTCCTTGATGGTTTCATGTGGGTCCTCTAGATCCAACATATCATCAGAGAATTCACTGAAATGGTATCCCTGAGGTCCAGAGGAAGAAAAGCTTAAGAAAATTTTTTTCCTTAGACACTACTGTGCAAAACTAAATCTAAAAGCATGATGGCTATAGAATTATTCAACTGAAGATTTGGAAAACAACTATGAGAGCCCAGGCCCCTTTTGTTAAACCCTAATTCTCAATTCTGTTCCTACAATGCCAAATCTTATAAGGCGAGCTTGCCAAGGAAACTCTTGAGACCCATCAACATAAAAGTTGCAAAACACTGCTCAGACACACATCCCAATGTTCACACGAACTGCTATATATATGTGTCTGGAATTAACAGCAATGTCCAGGACCTCCATGCAGAAGCTCAAAATCAATCCAGCTGTTCAAACTCAGCGAATGCATGAAACTCTCAAAACAGGGTAGGCTTGATTGAAACTTGCTCCCAGAAAGCACAAACAGCAATGAGAAAATTCAGCAGGAGTTGATACTGATGCTGATGATGATACCCGAGCTCTAAAGCTCCTCAAGTCTTTGATTGGCAAAACCAGTTCACTCCACAAAAAAAACACAGAGTGATCAGAAACCAAAGCTCAAAGCCCAAAACTGTACAAAACAGATTGGCAACAAAAAGAGCTACAACAACCACCCAATGAATCAGAATTCCAAAGTCTTACAAAACACTTACAAATTCTTCAACCCAGCAAAAAATATATATTATGCAAGCAGCTCACTACTCAGAACTCAAGCAAAAACCCACACCCAAAAAAAAAAAAAAAGAATTAATCTCACAACAGAACTTTGCTGCAAAGCTCATTCTAGAAATCAATTTCAACACAACAACAACAACAACAACAACAATGAGTGCATTTCAGCTTTTCAGCTTGAGAAACAAAACAAACAATAGTGAGAGAGAGAGAGAGAGGGCAAGAGAGGTAAATGGAAAAACCTACCAACCAACTCCACCATAGAAAAAAGGACACACACAGTCATGCACTGCAGTTGTGTGTGTGTGTGTGTGTGTGTTTTGCTGCTGCCTTGTCTGCATCTCTTTATACTAGGTAGGATGTTCTTTTAGGAAGTGCTATTACTATGAGAAGCCTCAGCATGCAATCATGAGGGCTCCAGTTTTTTTTCTTTTGGGGTGAGGGATCTTTTGTTTTTTTTTTTTTTCTCTCGTTCTCAATGTGTTCCCATCAAGTTGCCAAGTTGTTCCTAATTGGATCTCAAACTTCTCTCATATCGATTTGCCAAAAAAATTTAAGATTCATGTTTTTGGTCAATTATAGGATTTATAATTTAACGATTATCATAATTTCAAAAAGATTAACTAACTTAAGATGTGGATTTTTTTTAATGTCAAAAAGTGAGGGTCCCTATTAAACTAAAATCACACATCTCTTTTAATACAAAAGCTAGCATAAATTGCATGGGTATCATGGTGAAATAATCCCAAGTTTTATGTAGTTCATAGTTAAACCTTATGGAAGAGAAAGATTATGATTCTTGCACCCCCCCCCCCCCTCCCCCCCCACAAACCCCACAAATTCCCTTTGTCTTGTACAACTGGTCTCTTTCTTGGCTTTCAGATCCAAATTTTTGTGTGCTTTATGGTCATTAGGTTTCGATTTCAGGTACCTAAACTACGATCAAAAGTTAGTGACCAGTGTTGGAGCATAAGGGCGGCGCCTGGAAGAAATTCTGGTGATACGCTAGTGACGCCACCGAACTGTTGCCAATTTGAGATCTTGAGACCTGATTTGTTCTTTTCTCTCTCTCACAACAAGGATTATAGTTGGTCAATGAAATGAAAAAAATGAAAGGGTGATATACTCCAAGAAAGTAAGGGCAATTTTGGTAAATAATATAATTGAACAATTATTAGACCTATTGCAAGAAAACCATGACTTTGATAATAACATAGGCTAAGGTTGGACAATACAATAATTGGGTTAAGCTAATTTTCTAATGTTTAAAGCCTAACATGGAAAAGGGTTACATGGTGGTAAAAGGCTAGCACATCAAGCTTCTATCTAAACTGAAAAAAAATCAAAAAATAAAATAAAATCAAGAAAGAAACATTTAACTCAAGGAAAGAGGCACAACCAAAAAAAGCGAAAAAAAAAAAGAAAAGATGATTAATACAAATTACGTCTCAAGAAATGGCGTATGATTCTAGCCTACAAGTTGAAAGGAATTGTTCCATTGGAGAGAGTACACGGTGGAACACAACTCTTATCACTTGTCAACAACACAAAATGTAAAACCCTAATTGTGTTAGAGCTTTACTAAACTTGACACTTACATACCCACAAAACATAAGAGAATTTCATGGACAATATATATACCATACCCGAGTATGTAGAACAAGGGTAAAGCCTCGCCTCAAGAGCTTTACTTCACGACAAAACCAGATCGTTTTTTTTTTTTAAAAAAATCCCATGATACTGAGCGAGTTTCATTTATAAAAAAATTTTAAAAGCTAGCTAGTGAGCCTTACAAAAAGCATAAAAGCTGACGGATAACGTCCATGGGCAAATTTTTGAAGTTTGAACATAAAATATATATTATTTCACACAAAACTTACGATTTAAGTATGCCCATAAAAGGTGGGCAACATTCCCAAAATATCAGCTCGACATGGCCGGAGCCTTGTCGTAGGGTGCATTTTCATCTGGCCCACTCACCCACTATAAAAGGGGTTGTCCTGTCCATAGTGGCACTCGCCCACCCTCTATTTTCCTGGCAAGTTCGGGATGGGTTGGTTGGTCCATCCGTCCTCTCACACAAACCCCCCCCCCCCCCCCCCCCCAACCCCCACCAGACTTGAATAATGCTCACTATTTGTTTATTTGGAATGGATCGTTATTGATGGCCCAATCTTATGTTGCCAAGTGTTCAAAATAATTAGAAATCAAAAAGTGTCAATTTTTAATCCATTGAGACGTGACGGAAAATAATCAAAAATGACATGCAAACGGGCTTTTTTCACTAAATTTCCTTTGATTCTTTAGTTGGTGTTCGGTGGGTCAGTGGACCATTTAAAGTACCATTTTTTTCAAAATGATTTGAACCATTTTTTGTGGTCAAGTGGGCCCGTACTTAATATTCTCCCCTCAAGATGTCCAGAGATCAAACTCTTGTGAATTAACTAAATTTTTAGAAATTTTAACATATTAAAAAATATACATAATTTTCTTGAAAAATTAAAATATAATATAATTTATGCAGAAGCTGCCAAGGTAATAGGGTATCACCAAAACAGACAAAACCTTGCATGATATTCATATCAATATGGGTTAATGAGACTGAAATTGGCAGAGGGCCTTTGTGGAAGAAGAAGACTATCCTTCTTCTGTACCCTCTCACACAACCCAAGATCTTAAGCCAGGGATCTGGAGCCTGGATGGTACTGAGTATTGAGTGACTTACAAGCATTTGACAATCAAAGGAGATGATTGAGCTACCAAGAAGAAAACAATTTGTAGCTTGCTTGAAGCTGCAATGTAGAAACTTTACTTGGATTGTAAGTCCAGGAATTGTGTGGGGGTCAAGAGAGAGAGCATGACAATACAAATGCCCCCACAACCCAAAAAAGGATATCACAAGAGCTGAATGAATACCTATATCATTGATCAATTTTCTGGATGTCACCCTAAACAAGACTTTCTTGCAAACATCCAACATGCGTGTTTAGAAACATATTTTCTTAGAAAAATATGTAGTCAGTTTATCTATGAGGAAGGTCAATTTGATTGCTCTCCAAACAAGAAGAAGAAATAATGACAAAACTCTTCGTGTCCCTCGAACTGACATTGTCATCTGCATTTTCAATTTTCAAACCCAGAACTTATGTTCTAATGTGGCCACATTTCCTTACAAATGTACTCTAGTTCCTCCAGTGGCGTTACAATCTCTTCAAATGAACTCAATAGTGCAGAAGCCACATTTTGGCTTTCCCTTCCTAAAAACAAAACCTCAAAACAGGTTCATTTCCAGTTGAAATTAGTGACTTATCAAAAATATATCCTGAAAGTCACCCAGTCTTCACCTTGTCTTCAGGCTTTCCTTTCACACACAAACTCCTCTTTCGGTGGCATAGGCAAAGTGAAGGAATGTTTTTTTGATCTGGGTATGAACTGCTGAAACTCAAATTTAATGGACAAGGTTCAGGAGTAATTATAGTAGTTGTACAAGTACGAGCAGTGAAACTATATGTAGCAGCAGCGGAGTTTTCTTCGTGAATTGATCAGGTATGAATCTTCAGAAATCTTGTTTTTGTCGTAGTCTTCCCATGAACATAGGATAGACCTGCCGGTGACCAAACACTTAAGTGCTCAGGGCAGGCTGGATCCAAGCGGAGGGCTCTGTTGTTTCTGGTGTCCAAACAAAACTGGAACCCCTCCTCTTGGTCATCTGACACACTAACAATTGTCAAAAATGAATTAGAAATGAGAAAGTTACGACCCCTCAAAATAAAGGGAGTCAAAAACTCAAAAAAACAAACCACCAAACATTACAAAGGCTGGTTTTCAAACAGCCAAAAACTTCTTTGTATGTTGCTCTCTTGCTACTAGAGTTCAAAAATGATTTGTAAACTTCAGGTGGCACTCCTAAATTGTTTAAAATGAATAAGAAACTAAAAAGTTATGAGATTTGAAAGTAAGAGAAGTCCAAAAGAAAGAAAAAAACACATTTTGAAAGTTGAAAAGCTTAGTTTTCTTCTTGTTATTTTTCCATTATTCTTTTTCCTCTGCACTTCAATGATTATTTCTAGAGCATGAGGCAGTGCTACCATAACATTTTAAATCACTCAAAATGAAGCACATATGATGAAGATATAAATAAATGTTCGGTCATAGGCAGACCATCAATGATGGGCCAGTTTACCCTATATATTGGCCAATTCGATTTGATAAATAATGTCAATGGGTAGACAAAAGATGTGTGTAGCCTTCATACTCTCAACAAGACTGCTGCTATTTTTCGGGTTCCCGAGATTAACAAGTTTGAATCTGACATCAAGTCGGCAACTCAATTCCCTCCTTGCTTCACCCTAAATCAAGCAAACATAATTTGTAATTCTACTTATTTATTTATGGTTTGTGATTGGCAAGCTTTGAATCTGGCATCCTTCATTTGACCAGTACTTGGCTCATGACACATGTGTGAGGTACACTTTGTGGTTTCATTCATTACAATGCACAATATGTGGTGTTTATTGTGAGATATATTACATTAAAATAGCAATTTGACAGTAGGTAATGACACATATTACATTTGTGAGAAAACCCCACATTCTTTAGTAGTGAAAGTTTTTTCATTGGGTTTTGAGATTGACAATAATTTAACCTGGCATCCTTCATGCTCACTACTAGGCATCCTGTAACTAACCCATGAATTGGGCAAACTAGATTCCCTCCTTCATTCATGCTTAATCAAGAAAAAAATTTACTAAAACTGGAATGATCATTAAAACAAAAAAAAAATTGATACCATACTCTTTAATCCCAAGAGAAGTCAGTTTCCAGGGCACAAGGAGAAAAAAATGTTCTCCAAATTGCTGAAGTACATTGCAGTCTGTAGAATGAAGGAAACTATTTTTTTCACTCATGAAGTGCTGCAGCAGATGACTTGACATGTCCATGATCACCTTGCCACTTGGCTTGATCTAGTATTATTGCAGTGCTGGGTGGGAAGCACAGTGGCACACATGTGTTGCTTGCTCTGATCTCATTGATGCAGGATGTAGCTGCAACAGGAAATTGTCCAGGTTATACCCAACTAGGAAGAAGAAAGATTCTAGAGCAAATGATGAGCCAAAATTGCAGGGCAGAATGCCTGCATAGAAGAATGTGGGTAGCTCTGAAATTAATGACAAAGAAGGTCACATTTACTAGCACCAGGGCAAAACCTCTTCAGTAAATGAGGGTCAGATCTGACATTGCAGTCATGAACTGAATTAAGTTTAGGCCATGGAAGCATCGGTCATCTCAAAATAGGGTTTTTTTCTTTCAACCCACAACACTTCATAATTTTTTGTCACTTTGTGTTCAGTGGACTTCCAGCAATCACTCTTCTTCTTCAGTGTTACTCAACTAGAAGAAGGCTATACTCTCCCCCACGAACCATGTTTTGAATCCTGCAATTCATTCATGTTTTAATGTTCAATGCAGAACAAAAAGTTTAACATGTTCAGCAAGTTGCTGATGAGTTTGGAACTCATCATGTAAAGAAATAAGATCTAGTCATTACAATAATCTGATTTCCATGTTGTTTGCAAGAATTGCGTTCGAGTTTTTATTTATTTTTTATCTTTTAAGTTTCTAGTCGAACCTCACAGTAAAACCGGTCATGATGCGCCTTGTTCTAACATCCCTGCAAAAAGCCTCATGGGGGGTGTTTAACCTTCTCCATTCCTCAATGTTCCTCCCAACGACGTAACAAACCACTAATATTATGTTGTGATTTTTCTACTGCAGAGTTTTTTCTTTGTCATTTCAAGTATTTTTATTATGATTTTAATCATACACAGATTCATCACATTTCTTTTTGTTTTAATACAACATGCAGGGCTTATGGCAATATGCATTGTAGTTTAATTCATAATTTCATTTCATGATCGTTTGAATCCATTGTATGTATACATTTTCAAATCCAATTTCATGACAGTTTTTGAAAATTTCCTATATGTCTACAAATCTTTGTATTTTTATTTCAGTGACACATCAAGGCATTGACTCTTTTGTTTGAATACAGCAATTTTTCACATTTGGATTTTTTTTTCCAATACAACAACTGGAATTCGTCAAAATTTTCAACATCTCATTTCTGAATTAATTTATGTTTAATCTAACAAGGGCATAAGGTATGAGAAGCAACCCCACCCACGATTGTTAAATGGCTTGTACACTATATTTTCAATGAAGTAAAGCAATTAAATAAGGTGAAACTCCATTTGGGCTTATAAATATGCCCAAGATACAATACCCTCCAAGAGGGGCAAAAGAAGAATTTAATTTTTTTCCACTAGCCAGCCATAAGGGCAATTTTATTTTTATTTTTTTCATAACACAGCCATAATGATTCGGCAACATGGTGACATTTAAATAGTCTCTCATTTTATGCTATCCACTTTTTCATGTTTCTGGGTAGAGAGGGGGGGGAATGAGTACCAGTGTATCAAAGATGTGATAAATAGTGATAGAGGCCAAAGTAGGGGCTGCTGTGGGTGGGCACTCTGAATGCTTGCCCCTTTAAAGTTTGAGAAACAGAAAATCATGCATTGAAGAATTATGGTAGCTCTAACATTGATGGCAACAAAGATCTGTTTCACCAGCCAGTAGCAACCTTTCAGTGTTACGGAAGTAAGGTAAATTCATAAGGTGTGTGTCTGTGTCTTCACAGCTACAAAATCAACATTCATCACCATTCATTATTATTTTAAAAATTTGTCCCAACAAACCATGAGATTCATCTGTTAACAATAATTATAGTAGAAGCTATGCAAAAATGAAAGTGCAAAGCTCTTACAAGCTCCCCAACTGATACCATTCAATGGGCAAAAAAACAGATTGTTGTACATATCCAAAGCTCATAATTTTCAATTGCTCAATGTTTTATGACAAGGTTACCCAACTGCTACTGCAGAGACCCATTTCTTGGATTCAAAGGTAGTAAGTACTTTTTATACACAAAATATATAACCAGCTGCCATGCAGTTGCAATGGGTACTATCCGAATAACAATGACATCATTGAGTAACTTCATTGGACATCATGAAGTCCATCAGATCATCCATTAATGCGAACACCCATAATTCCTTACTTGGCAACTGGCATACAATTAAAAATCTCTAACCGTAGAAACATCATTCCCCTGCTCCTTTGAGGGAAAAAAAGACACTGTAACATGGATCATGGTACAATCATGGCAACCATCTTTCTTAAGAGTCTCCTTCCATTGGCTTTTTTGTTGGTCAGAGTTACACAGAGTATATTGTGATAGTGGTGTGATCTAAAGGAGAGTAGTGGATAGATGAAGAGCTGATGAAATAACAGACAGTATCCTAACATTCGGCGAGTTGCTTTTGGTGCAGGGTGGTGTGAACATGATTAATAAAAGGGTTAATAAAGGAAAGTGTTCAATTTTCTTGAATAGTTAGTTTGGTTTGTTTGTTTTGTGTTGTATGTTTCAGGTGCCTATTGGCAACACTTCATTTATGTGTTGAAGGAGTTTTGTCTCATGTCAGAATGGGTGGTGTTTGATTCTAGTTCTTATTCATTGTCCAGTTTTTCTTTTGAAGGTGTGATCGTGGTTGGGGCCCTTTAATCAGTGTTGCTAATTTGTGATGGTTAGAGTTTGAGGCAATTGTTTTGGAAAGATGGGCATCACTCTGAATTAAAGAAAAGTTAAGTGTAGCACATTTGGGACTCTTGAATGTTAGGTTTTATGTAAAGATGGGGGAGAAAATCAAATGTTAGAGAATCTAAATCGTGACTTGTTTTCAAAGGGATCCTCTTAGCATTTGAGGACGTGTGACAATGTTATTTGTCAAGCCTGATGATCCATGATGGTCTACAAGAGGAATTCCGTGAGGGATCTAATCCCCCAACACAACTTTACCTATTTGCCTTATTGGGAGCAATGTGTTAAACTAAGGCCAAAAGCTTCAAGATTGCATCTGTATTTCTGATTCTCATGAACATGGCATTTATGTGTGGAATTTATATGCGTCATTATGCTATGTGGAGATTTCTTGTTGTCTCCTTTTCAGCTACAATGGCAATGTAATGGAAAGTCCCTGAAATCATGTTATGTTTGTTGTTACATGGACATGCACTTTTCATTGGAGAGCTGCAACTAGGTTGAAAAAACCATAAGTAATTAAATGATGAATTAATGGTTGTGGGCTTTCTTGTAGTGAACTTCATAAGGAACTTCAAAATCAACACACATTCTCATAAAATAGGTGTCATTTTATGATGATTCACAAGTTCACTTTGAGCTCTCAATTGTACATTTTGGTAAATGTTTTGACTCATAAAGTTGTGAGTATTGTTTCTTTCGCCAATCTTGTAATGTAGGTGATTATTAAGGGTTGGATATTAAACACTCAGGTAAGAGATAATCGTACATAATTTTAAGTGAGAGGTTGATATATATTACATATATTAGGTATAGCCAACCCTTATACATAATTTTAGTTAATTAATAATTGAGGGTATTAGTTTGACAAGGAAATTAATAACAAGTGAGTCTGAAAAAATTTAATTTTTAAATTATTGTTACATTGTGTCGTGCCGAAAAAAGAAAGGTGGCTACCTTAGTTTTGAAAAAAAAAAAAAAAAAAAGTAATAACTAGTCAACACTGGTTATGACTCAGTTGAGGATGAACCCCAGTTGAGTTAACATCAGGTTTCACCTTGGTAACCTATGTTGTGGACAATGGACAAGATAGATTCCATAATAGGTAAGACAATAAGTGGCTATTATCTAATTAGACGTAGGTAGAATATTAAACCCTAATTGCAATTGGTCAACTCAAAGCACAAATGGTCTATGAAAATTTTGTAAACCCACTGTGGTTAGCCAGGAAGGTGGAACCCAATGAAAAAGTGTTACATGTGCAAAGCACCATCCATCCATCCATCCATCCCTCCCTTATGGTGTGCTGGTGGCTATTGGATCACTCTGGCCAACCTGAGAAGCAGTAACTTACACAGAAGCATAATGGAACTTTGCATGTGAAATTTATTGGAGACCATTCTGTCATTTAAAAACCCATGATAACCAAAAGCTTTTTCTAACTGAAGAGCAGGAAGAACCCATCCATCTATTCAAGTGCTTGCAGAGGCCTGTCTTAAGCTTACATTGCCTTAGGCTGCAAGCATCAGGGTCTCTGATGCACAAATGATTTGGATTGTATAAGTAGCTCCTATAATTAATAGGCTTACCAATCAAAGGTTTACACATTGACACTCTAGAAGGTATAGAGATATATCTGTAGTAATATTAGAAGTAGTCTTGTGCAAGTAAAGCAGTATTGCTCATAATAAGGGACTGATACATATTGCTCATGATTTTTCTTCAGATCACCTAACTGGCCCTTGTACAACTCGCTTGCAAGAACTAAAAATGGTGTAGAACATTTACCCAAGTGTTTGATGAAGAAGATTTACCCAAGTTTTCAGTGGTTGTTAGATATGGACCCCAAATACCCGGAGGTCATCAGGGTGGTTCTCTAAGATGTGCAACCATGATTCTCAAAAAATCAAACAACCATTGTTGCAGTTCTCCACAATATTCTAAGAACTGGTCAAATAACTTATTATAAAGTCACCGGTTCTTTGCTGGGTATTTCATAAAGACCATTGTTTCTTTGAGGGTGTTTGAAAAACCTGGAACTGGAGTTTATTTGATTCTGAAATTTTCAAAAAAACCAGAACCAGAGGTTCTTTGATTTTCAAATTTTGAAAAAAAAACTAGTGTAACCCAGAATTATGTCCCACTACATTTTTAGGGTTTATGGTGTGAAAGGAGACATGCATCTAAGCATTGAAAACTACATGTATTTTGTCTTCTATCATTCACTAGAGTGTGCCGTGATTTGTGAATGCTTATACAGTAATGGCTTTGGTTTGATGAAGGAAAGATCATTTGGGGATTAGTACGCTGTTGTTTTGTTTTTCTTGTGGGTGGTTGTGGATGGTGCCAATGCTGGAGCAAAGTTGGAGACCAATGAAATTAGGAAGCAACACTTTGTAGAACCTAAGCACCATTCTTTTTTCTTTGTGTTTTTTTAATAGATAATTTTGTCTTGGTTTTGTGTTGTTGTTTCATTGATGGGAAGAATGCTCAAATTTGTATCCTAGTTAGATAGAATAATCGGTGAGCGAACACTTAAGGGTTCGAAGAGCTGATGCATCTCAAATGTTGCTCCATTGTAGCAAGACCTGAAATAAAAGTTGTAGAGCTAAAAGTTTCACATCTAAGGGTGCTTAAATCATAAAAAGAGCTCAAGAAATGAGCAAGTTATGCATATTTTAATGTCCAAAGGTTAAAAACATAACAAGAAAATTCCTTGATCACTGAACAACACATGAACATCATCCTGTTCATGCATGAACAAATGTTCAATGATCCATGACTAAACATTAGTACCCTCTTCACAAATATTGAATGCATCATAAAGATGAATAGAAAAGGGCACAAAAGTGTTCATCTTTGGTTTCAACAAACATGATTAAAAAACGTGTTTTTTTAAGAGATGATGATGAGGGTAAGAGAGAACCAAACCCTACTCTTTTTGTTCGCTCTTGACCACCACCACCTCCTCTTTTCAACTACATCTACCAAAATTTTGCACACATTGCTTTTCTTTGGAATTCAAACAATCGTGATGTTGTTGATACAACTTTTGAACTAAATTGCTTAAAGTTCAAGCATTTCAAATTTGCTCCCTTTTAGCTGTAGCTACTAGCAATCTTGGTATTTGTGGTTATTATCTTACATCTCTTTTGTTTATCACGGCCCCCATGTTGATCATCATCTTCATTTTCCTCCTTCTTAGTTGTAGCTGCTAATGACTTTCTTAGTCATTGTGATCTTGATCTTGGTGGTTCAAATCTTCCATATCTTGTGCTTGCATCTCTTGCAACTACTCACAACCTTCCTTATCATTGTCCTCATGTCGATCGTTGTCTTCTTTCTCCTCCCTCTTGGTTGCAACTGCTAATGACCTTTTTGGTCGTCGTGATCTTGATCTTGGTGGTTTAAGTCTTGCATCTTTTGTGTTTCATCTCTTACAGCTACTTGCAACTCTCCTTGTCAAAGCCTTCATGTTGATTGTCATCTTCCTTTTCCTCCCTCTTGGTTACAGCTACTAGCAACCTTCTTAGGTGTCATGATTTTGATCTTTGTGGTTCGAATCTAGCATATCTTATGCTTGTAACTACATTGATCCTCTTAGTTGTGATCTTGATATTTGTGATATTGGTTGTAGTTGTTGGTAATCTTCCTGGTTGTGGTCTTGGTTGCAATTGCTTGCAATCCTCCTAGTTGTGGTCTTGGTTACAACTACTAACAATCCTCTTGATTGTGGTTTTGGTTGTAGCTTATGGCGATCCTCCTAATTGTGGTCTTGATTGCAACTGTTGGCAATATTCTTAGTTGTGGTTTTGGTTGCAATTAATTGGTGATCTTTTTAAACCTTAAACCCCCCCCCCTTTGCTTTGGTTATTTAATAGAACAAGGCAAATGCATTTTAATGTGATCGTGAATAAGTAGTCTAACCTTTGCTTGTAACCTTACTTCCCATTGTGCTAAAGTAAACCCTTAAAATCTTGTACTTTGAATGATTTTTGGCCCTTGTGCAACCCAGGAAGCTCGCAGATGTTCACATAGATGTTGCCATGTTTTCTTAACAATTGTTGTAAACCAATTGTATTCAAAATCTGCTCTTGCATTTTTGGTAGTTGTATATTGAGATGCTTATTCATCTACAATGAAGTAAGTTGCAAATTTTTTAACCTCATTTTTTTCCACTTCCTTATAACGTGTTTCCCTAATTATGTTTATAGATGCCGTCTCCATAACCTTCTTATGCATAATTGTTAAGTATTCAATATTGATCACAACATGAAATTGCGAGTAGTCCATTAATGGCTCCTTTCCTCTAATTTATTCTACATGTAGATGAGGGAACAACAACAACAACTGCATTATCATGGTATTTTGAGTCATGTTCAAAGAAATATGTTATTCTTGAACTTGTTTTTGATTAAGGTTGTTTTACAACTAAATGTGCAAGCTCCCACCTTTAGACCAAACCCTCAAACCCTTGTATATGTTCCATACAACACCCATTACCAAACCTTGACAAATGTGCAAAGTGGAAAAATGTGCTCAAAATTGATAAATTGCAAAAGAAAATTTGTAAATCCATTCATAAAAACACCCATCTCCGAACAGCCAAACCAACACCACACACATCAATATCTTTTTTGGGTCAAGCAAGCATGCACAACTATTTCATCTTATACCTTTTAACACACACCATAATCCCTAAAGGCACTCAATTTTTTTAAAAAAACATTCTAGAACTACCCCATGCACGACTATTTCATCTTATACCTTTTAACACAACCCATAGTCCCTAAAGACACTCAATTTATTTATTTTTTAATTCTATAACTACCCCTTACACTGATCATAGAAGAGCCCCCCTAAATAACAAAGACCAAAAACCTGAACAAAAAAAAAATTTCATTGAACATTCAATAATAGGTATATTGGTGAATGATGAATAGATATTGATTGTCCCCTCTCCAAGTGTTCACCCGCTTGCCCTTGAATGGCAAAAGGTTGTTTTACCCTAGGTCATGTATCCATCTCCAAGATTTCCATTGTGTAAAAAGTTAATGAACAAAATATTGGATGCAATAAAATATGTTGGGGCATTGATGGAATTGATAAATGGCTTTAAGGGATCAGTGCGACTAATATGTTTATCATTTTATCTTGTTCAAGTTTAGTATGCATGATTCTTTGTGGTGAATTGTGCATATATGGGGGGAATGAATACCTAATAATGTGGGAGGTTTGAGCATAAACTTTATCCTTTGAAGCTTACTATATGATATTTCTGGGTGTGGGGTATTTTTGCTTGTCTATATCATCTCCAATTTATGTTTGTAAAAAATCAATGTCTATTATCATGATTTTGTTTGGGGCATGGTGGGATGTTTTGTGAAGTTTATGGGGATTGTTTGTCCAAATTGCAACATCAATAGATCATGATAATTTAAAGAGAGAACATCCAAAGTGATATGATACATTGTATGTTCATAGTTTTAGAATGAATATTTTAATCAAATCTAAGCATGGTGTAAGAAGCAATATGGTTGTATGGTCTTGTCATAATTTTATGACTTCTATAATCCATGAGCATTAAATTGTTGATGAAAAGAATGTCTAACATCAATGGCATGCCCTCCTTTTTTGGTTACACTAAAATCTAAGGTCAATAAAAATTTATCAAAATACCACCCAACATTGGTTTACACAATGTCAAAGTGATACAAGTGTTGGTGGAATAATACATTGCATGTGTTGTTTATTCAACCCACTAAGTTCCATATTTCAAATGAAAGTTGGGTGATGTTCAATGACAACACCACCCTTGTGAACCACCACACCAAATGAATTACATCATCATTTGGAACTATAACTTCTACAAATTTATACATAGGTGATATGTGTAGGGTAATGCTTGAGGTGATAAGTTTTACATGGTGTAAAAATTGATGTTTTTAGTTTTTGTGATAAAAAATGTCTTGTGATTCCTAGTGGGTGTTTAGTGGGTACCCATTGGATATCATGGGGAAAAACCAATGTGAGGCATTTTGAAAAATGGAATGTCCACAAATGTGAACATTTCATTTTCTAAAATGTTTCATGGGTTTTTACACTTTGTAAACATACACTAAGAATTTGGGCAAGGTAGAGGTATTATTTATTCATTCATATTATATACAAAATATGGTATAATTAATGGTAAGTAATCATTTTTATCCTGAACACAATACAAATATGAGGTCATAGAATAAACAATATTTTCAAAAATAGATATTTCAATTAACAAAATCTATAGAAATACAATAGTTTTTATTATGTACTTCAAACAATTCTTTTAGAATGCAACATTTTGCAAAATTAGTTTGCTACACCAAATTTGGTGTGAAATTTTGCATCATTCTTTGATGCAAATGTTGTTCATGTTGAATTGGTTCAACAACATTGGCATCTCGATTTGTTGTTTGATCCAATCGTCTTTACAAACTTCTAGTTACCATTTTAAACATGTTTTTATGCTTCCACAATTTCTATAACACTTTTTTTTCAAATTCAAATACTCTTGACAACTACCCCATTCATATGCTAGTCCTTAAAAAATTTGATCAATCTAGAATTTGTGAAAACACAAATTACATCCCAAACTACTAGATATATTCTTAAAAACAAGAAAATATATTACAAGATGTTAAAAATTATTATTATTAAATTCATCTCAAGGATAGTTGCCAAGTGGTAAATATTATTTTTTTTCTTGAATACAATACAAATCAGTAATCACAAATTAAAATCACACTTTTACCAAATACATATTTCAATAACAAAATTTACAAAAACACAATAGTTTCTACTATGTACTTCAAACAAATAATTCCACCATACAAAGTCATAATGCTAAATAAAAACAAAATCAAACATATTCAAATTTGTACTTCCAACAAGTAAATTTGCACGTAAAATCATAATGCAAAAGTAGAAGAAATAATATATAGATACAAATTTTTCCTTCAACCAAAAACCAAAACCCTCATACTTTTACTCTTCTTTTAAAAGTTTTTTCAAACCCCCAAAAACCTACAATACAATCCAAATCCATGTAGGAAAAAAAATAGTTATAGATTTCCCTTCAAAACCCAATTCTACTTCGAAACATTATTCCTTGTTACTACCTATTATTATGCCTTAACAATTCATATAGATTTTTGGTTTTGAGCTAGCTCTTAAGGCCACTTTAGACAAGGGTTCAAAGAGCAAGGTCCAATGAAATTGAACATTCATATTGGTCAAGAACCTTAAATTGGTCCTAAGGTGTTTAGACAAATGCCAAGGATTAAGACAAATCAAATTGCAATGTAGCTTACATGGGAGCATTTTGGAAAGAAAAGCAATTGGTTTGGACCCCAAAAAAAGAACTTAAAGGAAACCTCATGGTTTGGAAAATCAAAATGTAACTTAAAGTGCAAGGTTGTTGATTTTTATTTTATTTTCAGTTCTTTTCCTCTACTTTTTTTACCCTTGTTGCTCAAATGGAAGACATGTTATGGATTGAGGACATTGTTCAATGCACACCAACTCCTCCATTTTTGACCAATACTAGAGCTCACATGGTTGGTTTTGTGGATCCTCATGAGGTGGTTGCTCTAAGGAGTGCATTTTTGCCTTTCAACATGCATGAAATAGAGTTGAACTGAAACATGGAACAAAAAGTGAAGAGTTGAAATGTCAATTTTCTCAAGTGGAAGGAGATTCAAATTTACAAGAGATTTCTAAAGCGGTTCCGTTCCAAACAAAAAAGCAGAGGGAAAAAAAAAATTGTGGTGAAAAAAGAAGATGAAAAAAGTGAAAAAAGCTAGAAATAATATCCATTATGTGTAATAAAAAAACTTAAAAAGAAGAAAAGAAAAGAAAATCATGAAAGAGAGAGAGAGAGAGAAAAAAAACACCAAAGATTAACCTAATTCTCTCACATGTCAATCAAACATTTTTTATACAAGACCCTCGAATTGGATCCCCAGCCTGTAGAGACACACGCTCGTTGTGTTATAAAAAAAAGTGTTTTTTTAATGTGAAGAAGGGTCCAATTCGAGGTTTAATTTGGTTCAAATCGATCCCTGGGCTTTTGGTCCTTGCACCCCTCTCGAAAGTGGCGCTTAGTCTGGGAATGCCCCCCCATCTGAGGGAGCTATACCATGCAATAACATAATAACCTGGCAAAATAATAAAAATAAAAAGTTTAATTTCCTGTTATACCTGCCAAGTATCATGGAAAAAAACACCACATTCTTAGGAGGCAATAATATTTGAACCCAAAGTCAGGTGCCCTTCTCTAGCACGCGTCCTTCTAAACCACACTAAGGGCCATTGTAGAAGAGGGTCCAAGGTCCAATGAAATAGAGCAATCCAGTTGGCTAAGAGCCATAAATTGGACCCATGGCATTTAGCTGAGGGTCCAATCTCGTTGATTAGCCTTGATCTAAAATGCCAAGGGTCTTAAACAAGGCTAAACCTACATAGCATCATTTTGGAAGGAAAATCACTTGGTTCAAACCAAAAAAAGAGCTCAAAGGAGAGCTTGTGACTTGGAGAACCAAGATCCAACTTAGGGTCAAAGGCATGGTTCCCATGGTCCAACTCAAGGATTTAATTTGCTTCAAATGAGTCCAAACTGGATCCTATGAATTTGGACCATAGAGAGGGCCTAAGATTCAAATATTTTCAAAAAATCAGAAAAGGAGATATAGCAATTTGAGAAACTATACAGCCTTGAGAACAAGGGGTGTGTCACACTATGGCCTTGACATCTACATTCAAAAGTATCTTAAGGCAAAAGATGAATTATGATAATTCAAATATTTCACCATGCAAAAATATAATCTTCAAAAAAATCCTCTAAAAGAAACCAAAATGCTTCAAGATATCATAACTCTATAACTAATCGCAAGTTCCAACACAAGCCAAAATATCATCTTCCAAAAATCCTCATATAAAAATAGACCTATTATTACCTAGGGGTCAAAAATCCCTGAAGCTACTATACTCTGTAATGAATCTAAACACAATATCATTGCCTTGGTAGGCAAGGCCAACAACAATTAGTGAGAACCAAAACTGGAGGGTTTTTCATCAAATGGAATCAATTATAAGCCAGAACCAGATGGGTTTAGGGTTTAGGGTTTAGCAAAGTTTGATATATAGCTAAAGGTGCATTCAGACTTGATGTTAAGTAAGTGTTGAATGAAAATCTAAATGACATCCTAGGTGGCACCCGATGTTAAATGGACGATAGTTTAATGTTATGTGAATGCTAGTTTAACATAAAATGTTCATGGTAAGTAAGTGGGTGTAAGTCCTAAATGACTAGCATGGTGTCATTGTTTAAGTGAAAGGTGAAGGATGTCATATTCTTTCAACTAGGACATCCAATTTTGACAAATGTGTTCCTTTTGTTGAAATGCATAAAGTTTAATATGATGGAGGAATTTGTGGTTACATTTATGTTCAATAAGGATAGCTTGAGAACTTCCTTAACACCATCAGCCCAACAACTAGATGGCTAGGCTAATAAAATCATGCCACAAAAAACCAAGGGGGTTAAAACAAAAATAAGGTGGTGCATCCTCTTCATATTTTACAAAACATATAGGAGAAAACAAGTGTTGGAGGTGTGGTGGGCTACATTGAAAGTGTGATTGTCCCAATCCACATCAAACCATTGCTTTCAACCTTAACCTTAGCCATCCATGTTCCCATTGTAATACGTATGGGCATGATGCAAATAATTGCTTCATCTTGCATTCAAAGTTTCAACAAGGCCAATAATAAATGGCCAATGTTGGTAAAAGCTAGGGGTTTGGGAAAAGCCAGAAAGGACAATGTGTGGTCAACAAAAGGTTGGCCACCAAAGCAATTCCAAGTCAATCCAACACCATGGAGGCAAAATTTTCATAATTAAAAACCCTAATTACAAACATGGTGGTATAGGTGAAATCTAATGCACTTGTTTCATGGAAGGTGAAAATATGAGAATACACCTTGTTTTTAAACTCAAATGTCAACACTAAAGATTTTTGCGGAGCTGGATTTTCAAGTTCAATGGCTATAGATGAAGCTATGTTGGATGTTTCAAAAGATCATGGTCAATAAAGGGTGGAAACCAAGTTAGAATTTCTAAGTTAATTGATATGTTTTTGATAATTGCACTTATGATAAGAACAAATGTTCAAGCACTAATACATAGGGTACTAACAAGAGGTTAAATCATTAATGTGGGGAAGCTTAGTCTACGTTTGCCTACCACAATCATTTGTGTTGGTGAATATAATTTCCAACCCTGTGGTGGCATCAATTGTTAATATTGCATGGGTTACATCAAAAGGATGTTTGGCTTCACCTCAAAAACAAGGGCATTACACAAATTGTTAGTTTTTTCTACTAAAACACATTCATAATCCTTGGTTTTCAATTAACAATAATGTTTCACTTGGCGACCACCTTATGTGAAAGTGGGGGAACACCAAGGATAGTGGTTACATCAAAGGACATTTTTTATCAATTATTATTCCCTAACATATTTTTGAAACTAACCAAACATTCAAGGTGTCCAAGGTTGAATCATGGCATGTAGCAACGACCAAACTTCACAGCCTCCCAGTGTGCCTTGCCATCAATAGGGCATTGGTTGTTCACGGTGTAATTGTTGTGTGTAATGAGGAGGGGGTTTTCAATTGAGGGGGATTTTAATATGAAAATATTAATTTTAGAAGATTTTGTTGGATTTAAGTGTTCAACATTTGCTGTTAGGTAAGGTGATAATTAAAAGTTTTTGATTTACCAATGCCAATCTTGAACCTTACATGTACTAGATTTTGACATTAATGGGCAAGTCAAAGTAGGTTTGAAGATTAACCAAACATAAGACTTTGATTAAGGTTAATTGCACCAAGTCGACATATTACATTATATTGTGGGCTCAAGTAGTGGTTACACATGCCACATTTTGATATATTGGTTGGAGGAATGGTTTTGCATCCCCCAAAGGTTACCATTGATTTTGGGAGGAAACCACATACTACTAACTAGGATGGCAAACATGACACAATTATAGGTTTTTTTCCCAATCTAATTCATTTGGGGGCATGTAAGAAAACTCACCTAGTCCATTATGTTGGTTGGATTTTTAGATTGTCCACATGAAATTCAATTGTTGGAGGATAGCCCCTTAATGGTGAAGTGGCAAAGTCAAAGTCACATGGGATGTCATTCACCCATGAATTAATATTGGATGAATTGATGAGGCACATTGAATGACTCTTGGCATTAGTTAATCACTTCATTCATTTGGTTTAACATGTTTTGCCATCATTAAGCCCACATATACTTGTGAATGTTAGTAATTAATGGGCCATTAGGATTGAATATTAAATACCAAGGTTATTCAATCACATACTCCCAAGGATGGGATATAATTATTAAAATTGTTTAGAATCATCAATTTTGGTTTAATTGCAATTTTACATGTAGCATCCAAGTTCGGAAATACCACTATGTGGAAAAGGTTCCACAAACTAAACAAGCCTCCATGTGCCATGTCATGATGTTGCAACAAAGTTATTCCAATTTGTTGTTGACATCAATCGTATAAGGTTATTAATGTTCCCTATTAAATAACATTACCTTGTTGGGGGCATCAAATTTGGCCAAAATTGAGCCAATTTTGATGATTTCAAGATGGTCATGATAAGGTTTTTCACATGTTAATACAAGTTAATTATTTTCATTTTTGAAAGATTTGTAGGTTACACAAATGCACCCATGTGCATACTTGTGGAAGAATGTCCCACCATTGGGAATTTTTTGTTAATTGTTTTGATAAGAAGACAATAAATTAAAGCTTGGATCAATGAACTACTGAAGGTGGATGTTGCAACAATTGATTCATGTGCCCATCAATTTTAATGGATGAACACCATTAGAGGTGATCAAACAAACATATCAATTCATTCCAAGGTCGTTCACACATTTAGTGGATGACATATTAGATCTTAGTAAGCACACATGTGTGGTTCATCATCATGATTGGTCACCTTTAAGAGTGATCAATAAGGTTGGCCTTTCACAAGGAACTTTATTGATGTTTTTGGGTATTCCACATTCTCATGCATTTTAGGATGGAGGCCTAGGGATGATTTGGGATTCCAATTCATCTAATATGGAAAAATCAAATGTTGATGAAAAGGAACATGCCATGAGGTTTTGAATTGGCACCATGCCTATGTTAAAACATTTATGGAAAAACTCATAGGCAAATTTTGGGGCAAATTATGGACATTAATTCTTACAATGAATCCTATCCATAACCACTCATGTGTTTGCAACTTGTGTCCAAATCAATCATTTTTGTGACTATTGATGCAACTATTTTATCTGTCACCATGTAAAAACGACTTAAAGTCACATATGGGACTACAAAATGGTTTTAAGTTGCATATGTGACTATGACTTGCAATTATTGCTAGTTTGGATGAAAATGTAATCATATCATCCAACAACTTGTGACATTCAATGATAAATGAAAATGAAAATGTAATTGTTTTTGCGATTAATAATGTCATTCATAGGTGGTTAGACATCACATGGTATCTTATTCAACTTGAATTGCAACTCCAAACTATAGTTGTAAATGTACATATGTTTAAATGTGAAGAAAATATGTTATGGTTAATGAAATTAATGGATTTGGTGGTCTGAATTTTTTTTCTTGGTTATTATGAATGAAAAAAAATTTAATGTAAAATAAATTTTGGTAGGCTTGTGAGGATTTCAGAGGACCAATGGAAAGGGTAAAAATGAACCATCATTTGGGTCAAAATCTATAAACTAGGAGCCAAATGGATTACTTTGAAAAAGGACTACATGTTGTTTTTCCCAAAAAAAACTTTTAACATGCAAATGAATTTTTGAATGAATTTTTTTTGTAACTTGTTTTTAAAAATATTTAAATGTTCCCAAATGCATCATTTTTTTTTTTTTGGGTTAATCATTATTGAATAAATGTGAATTTTTAAAAGTGTGTAGATTCCTTACATATTCAGTGTTTCATCTTGAAAAATGATCAAAATTTTAAGTCATCACCAAAAATGAAAATTTCATGTTTTTTAGTTTTATTACACTCAAAGCTATAAATTTTCTTCATACATCATGTACATTATAACCCATTTATATGAGGTAAAGGACTCTTGAAATTCTAAAATTCTAAAACACTTTTGAAACATTCTTTGAGTTCTAAAAGTATTAAAATTCCACATTTTACAAAATATGAGTGATGTTTTAGTGTGGCTAATATGTCCTTGTCATCTATAATTTTTACAATAAACATGAAAATTTGGAGAGTATAAAAAAACTAAGTATAGAATTGTCACCGCCTAGGCCAATCATTACAATCAACCAATCAAAAGCAGTCTTCCTCTTTCGCTAACTCTTTTACACTCACTGCATCTTGTGCATATTTAAAATTCCAAACTCAGTTTTACACCATGTGAAGGCTATACTTCCTCTAAATTAATGTATATGGGCCAATTTTTTCCTTCTGGTGCAGACCTTCAAGTCTTATAATAAAAACTCAAATCATTTGCCGCATTCCTTCACCACCCATGAAAAATTCTACCATTTGTCTTATGTTGAAATCTGACAGAAATCAATAATACCCTACAGATCTTGAAACAAGCCTGTAGGACTGTCTACTGCCAAATGACAAGAAAAAATGGATCAGAAATCAGAATATCAAAAATTCAAACAGCAGAGCAATTTTTAAAATGCCAAGAGAGACTTTCAAGTTCCAGATGTAGAAGCAGAAAATTTGTAGTGAGAAACATGCACATCACCTTTTAAACAACTTTGCAGACTGGCCACAGTATAAAAGAGTATACAAAGATGGAAAATTCCAGAACAACTTCCAGCACTTGCAGAGCAAAAAGAAGTCAGAAAATTCTCTCACACCATTTCTAACTCAATATTGAATCAGAACAACTCAAAAGGGCTATTCATTCATTAGGATTAAATCGTATACAGGAAGCTCATCTACATACAGAAAAAGAAAAATTGCTGCTTGTCTCAAAGAAAGCATGGGCACTGAGGATAAGGCTGCCACAAAAAGAGGATTACAATACACAACAGAATGAGCAACAAGGGCTTTTCGATTGTTGGATCTGGAGCCTATAAAGTCAAGACACAAGAAATTAATGGTGTGAAATTTTATCCCTCACTTCAGAAGAGGGCTTCACGTTGTTACCCATTGTTTTATCTGGAAGCCAGTTCCAAGGGGAACAAATGAGCTCCCATCAAAACCAGCACTCATTATTTGTCTCACATTCAGTCATCATCATTTCATTGTTGTGTTTTCCTGGATTTACAACATCTAAGTATTTGAGGTGCGGAGACTGAAAACATCCGCAAAATAACCTTTTCACCTCCCTCCCTCCCTCTCTCTCTCTCTCTTCTCTCTCTCTCCCCTCTCATGGGAACCATCAATCTGTCCAATTCTGAACCTGGAACAGACAACACTCCCAAAGGACAGGATTGAAACTTCTCATCCTTGGAGTTTCCATTTTTTGAGATTTGAGACACAACCTTGAGAAGTGCAACCATCTAGCTTTGATATGTCAGTTCAGAGCTTTTCCTGTCCCCCAGGGAAAAACCTAAGCAGAGGTTGGCAGAGATGTTGGGAGCTCGACACTTGTAGGTAGGAACTATATAGCACACTCCCTGGAAATGAGCAAGACGGGTTTCAGATGTGCACATCCCTAGTCTGTGGCCTTTGGATCTCGATCTGAATCTTGCAAGTCATAAATTTGACGAATGTTCCCAGATACTGCCAACCAACAACACTTAATTAGCAATAGCAGGAAAGAAAATGGAAAATGATTACAACATTGGAAAGAACTTATTGGTTACTGCAAAGGAACTGTACCAAATAGCCATTCACGGAAGTGAGCATTGATGGCACTGGTAAGTTCCTGTTTCTTGCCATCCTCGAGTGCAGCAGTGTAAAGCATCTGCTTCAGATTCTCTGCTGACTTACTCTGCTCAATCACACCCATGCACACAACCATCAACACTGTTTCTGAGAGTCAGACAGCCTTAACTGCACATTGCCATGCAGGTGTTTTTAGAAGCTAACAAAGATAAAGCTCATCACAACCCAAATCTCAGCTGCAGACTGTACACAACCACAGTGTGCTGAGCTACTTCAAACTACTATCTGGCAAGCTTTGATGTATCACATCCATATTTCATGCTGTACACCACCAATTAACCTGTAAATTTACCAAAAGTGTCAAAGTTTCTGTGGAATTGCATGCTTCAGTGTCCTAAGAACCTGCCATCACTGCCTTATCAGTTTATTTGTAAATGAAATTCAGTATTGCAAACTGATGTCAATAATTTTGCTCACAGCTCCTAAGTCTTTGCAACCTCCCTACATAATCAGTTATCAGTCATCTCCAAAGCAAGAACCTGTCATTTTGTGGGTGAAACAAAACCTGCTCAGTACTAGGGATTCTGCTTGACTAAGAATAAAGCCTTACCCTGTGTTGCTGCGCCAACAAATAGGGCTTAGGCAATAGGAAGGGATTCGCCCTTGTCAGCAGTTGATGGCCTGCTTCATTTTCATTCCATATTGGTACCTGTTAGTGCAGACAAAGCAGTGTTTGATATTAGGATGTCAGTCAATGCAAGCCAACACCCAAAACCCTAACCCCTAAATAGTCTGGTAGCTGAGAGACCTATATCAAAATGCAAAACTTTCCAGACTTTGTTATGATTTTTGTGCTTGAAATCTGGACTTGCAGAGCAAACCATTAACACAAAAATTGCAGGAACATTACTACTTGACTATGTAGTGTATGCTATCTGAACAAATACGTACAGTGAAAATGGTGAACTTTTCAGGCTGAAGAACTGTTGCTCCTTCCGCTTGGACATCAGCAACACCATTAGGGTGGACAAAGGTTTCATTATGGTCAACCACTCCCAGAGTTAGAATGCGATCCCATCTATTGACAGTGGCATCAATGCCCACTTGTGCTAAATGGGCTTCTAATCTTGGATAAAAGGTGTTGTAGGGTGCAACCTGCAATCCCAAATCAATGCCCACAAATTAGGCACATGGGTGTTCCTCACAGACAGAACCATCAAATGCATTAGGAAACATAAACACATCTTGGTATAGAACCACTGGAAACTTTCTGTTGTCATCACTGCCATAACTTGCATACATGGATACAAGTATTCCAGGACTGGAGATAACTGCAAAAATCCTACTGCAAAAACTAAGCCATACATAACAGCACCCCACCTTTACCTGAGGGAAATAAACAAAGTTTTGAAGGTTTAGGCTCAACAGCAAAAACATAGTGAGTGTGCAGGTTCTGGCAATCTCAATAATACACAGAGAAAAAAAACTACATCCTTGACATATACCTGAAGGTTGTAATTGTCACCAGTAATGAGTGGCAACTGGTTCACACCAAGATAAAAGAGACATTCCCGGCAGTTGGCAATGGTAATGCGAGCTGTTGGTACAATAAGCTGTACCCTCTCACAGTGCTCTACCCTGACAGTCTGCATAAGGATGTGCACAAGCTCAATTGAATCAATAACTGCTTGAATTACTAAGCTTTACAGAAAGAGAGCTCATGAGCTATAGCCCAAACTGAGAAGAGGTGATTATTTGTAAGTCCTATTCTAATAATGCTTCCTATATCAACCTTAAGGTTATGACTGATCAGTCTGCCAAAAAAGAATAGCCCATGGGACATTGTGTGTTTACCTTACCAACAGCACCAAGTACAACTATAGAGTCCGAGCATCCAACCACAGAGACATATTTCAGTGGTGCAAGTGCATACACTACTGAGTCATGACAGTGTGACACCTGGCATCACAAAATCACTGGCATTTTAGGGTATCACTCTTTTAAGTCAAGTGATCAGTCAAAGCAATTTAGCAACTGCATGACTTTCAAAGCAAAAAAACCAGGAGTAGCTTTGCAAATAGAAAGATAAAAAAAAGGCATCAGACCAAGGATTATAATCATATATATGTAGAGTACCAATGTGGTAGACATGGTGAATTCCACTCCACAAACTCGTCAAACAGGGCATCATGTACACTTGGCAAAAGTAAAAATTGAGGAATTTATTCCCACCCTAGAGTTTTGGGGGTGGACATGAAAAGGACTTATGTGAATGAAAGGGAAAAGAGGAGACAGGGACTTGCCTTCAATGAACCTCCTTTAATGTCTTGCTCCCCTTTCAACACTGAAGCCCTCACTACTCCATCCACAAAGGTTAAACCCTCAGGACGCCAGTCCTTTGATAACTGTAAAAGCCCATTTGGCAAAAATATTGTTTGAGCACCAGTACTGCCAGCTGTGCTTGTTGCTGCATCCATCATAGTGACATCTGGGGCCTCTGACAAGGCAACAGGATCTGAAGGGCCATTCTCCTTGACCAAAGGCTTTTGATGCAAATTCTCTGATGCGGCACAAATATGGAGAGATATCCACTCCAGCACTTGCTCCACTGGTACAGGAGCTGCTGGCATAGCTGGATCTGAGTTGGCAAAGAACAGGGCAGCCTGACTCAGGGGTATGGACTCCATGTCAGCATCCTTTGCTCGGAGAAGTAATCCCAGATGCTCAAACTTTGCTGCTGCAATAACCTGATTAAATCGAATATGTTAATCCCACCCAAAACAACAAAGTGTTTGATCAAGAGGCCACTTTTGAATGTGTGATTGAACTATCTCATCCTCCCTGCTGTTCAGCAGGTGTGGGAATGAGAAAGCAGAATTAGATCAGAGGACACTGGACACCTAAAAAGACTTTGATCCTAAGCACCACAGAACAATCATGAATGGGACCCTCTTCCCCTAGCTTTGTTGGGGGTACTGCCTCCATGGGGAGGTGTGCTCTATGCGCTTTCAAAGTGCTGCTATGTTGGCAATTCACCCTCCCTAGACTAAGACTACTTGCAGTATAGGGTGGGTAACTTTGGAGTTCACATTGGAACCAGCAGGTCCAAACTAGGAAGGTGAAACCTGATCAGAGACAAAATTCAGCAACGGAGAAGCTTGTGCAAATCTTTGTGACCCTGAGTTACATACCTTGGTGCCATTCTCTTCATCTTCTGTTGACTCTGCCAGGAGGGCTAACAGAGATGGCAGATGCTTCTGGACATATGCCAGCTGATGTACCTCCTCTTCTGCTTGGCAAGGCATTAATCGTTTGGCAATTGATGCTGACCTCGCCTGCAGCACATTACCCGAATGTCAGGACAAAAACACCATCTATCCATAGCCATATCTCTTAAGCAAACTCATCAAGAGATTGCAAGAAGATCCATTTGCATCATACCATGAACCACTCAAGCTCAATTTCAGATGCCTTACTCTTTCACAATTGAGAGCAAGGAGCACTCTGACGCCTTCTTCTTCTTTCCTTTAAAAACCCTAGAAGCAGAGTGAGACTTCACCAGAAGCTCCACCTGAGTTTGCAACATGTGCTGCTGTGAGCAGAAAAAGAAATTGTTCCTGAATGCGGCTGCTGCCACAAAACTTGAATTTCACTGATAACAATGCTATGCACCAAAAGAGTTTCCTACCCCGATGTGAGAGAAACTGCCTGGAAGCAAGTCATCAACACACTCATAATGTCTTGTTCCTCAAGGGGCTGCTCTTCTTGCTGGTATTTGCAATCGTTCAATCACTACTGGAGATTGAGCAGCAGCTGAAATAGCCTCATGCAGCTCTGGTGATTTTATGACCTAAACCCTGGAACCACGACCTGGTAACGTATCTCGCGAATGTTTTGCATACGAAAGGGCTGGCTAAGCATGTGCAGAGAGTGAAGTAAAAAAGGTGTTAGGGTTAGGAGCACTTACTTGCAAGGGAGAAATGGAAGGGAGGAATCCATCGATTGCAGAGGTAGATGGCCACACATCAGCCACAGCAGCAGCATCTCGATGAGGCCGAGACGGCATTCTCCGGTAGTTTTGTATGTAGAGGTACAGCAAAAGATCATCGACGTCAGCCCCAACAGAATCAATTTCGGTCACAGGCGTTGTCGCCAAAGGATCCACGTTTTCTCCCTCCTCAGGCAAAACAGAAGCCAAAGAGTCGAGAACCAGATGGGCATGAGCTTCCGAAAGCTCCAAGCTTGCAGCGATGGCAGCGGTGGCCACGCGTTTCCCGCCGCTGTGAGAAGGAACTCCCAAGTTCACCAGCGCGTCGTCACCACCCGTAGTGGTGGTGGTGGTGGTGGTCTCGCCATTGTCGATGCTGTTACTGCTGCTGTTGTTGCCGTTGTTGTTCAAGGACCAAGTGGAGATAGGAGGAGCTTGCTGGAGAAGCTTATCACGGAGCGTTCGTAATCCGACCACGACATCATTATGCAACAAACTTGGCAGAGGAAGGATGCCATACTCAAAGGGCTCACGACGCACATGCAGCCATGGCGGCTCCCGCGCGACAACAATGGGGTTACAAGATGGTGTGCCGGCATTCATCTTTCTCTCTCTCTCTAACTCACTCCCTCACTCACGCTCTCCCCGCCGCATCCACCAAACCCTTGCTGCTCCTGCTGCTACCCTTCTTCCTTGTGCTACTGAATCTACAACATGTCAACATCCGCGCGGCACTTGCAGCTCGACGACGATCGTCGCGCGCGCGCGTTTACACTGCCGCCAAGAACGGCGATGGCGCTTCACGATCCGGCCTGCCCGCTGGCTATCGCTGCCCTTGACGACCCGGCAACCGTAACAGCAACCGCATTCACACGGTAAGCGAGAACCCAATAGTAACGGAAACCGCGTCCACACTTTTCACCACAACCCAACCGTAACGGAAACCATGGTCATACTGGGGACCGTAACCCAACCGTAGACGGAAACCATGGTCACACTGGGCACCAGAACCCAACAGTAAATGGAAACTATGGTCACATTTGGCACCAGAACCCAACTATAAAGGTAAACGCGTTCACACCGGGAACTAGCAAACAACACTCTTGATCCCTAGTGTACTCAATTCACCAAAAGTCCAGAACAAGGAGCTCATGGCCAATTGCCAAGAGCCCAAAATAAGCAGCTCACAGCCATTGCCAAAAGCCCAAAACAAGCAGTTAGTTCATCATGCTCATGGCCGAGAGCCCAAAACAAGCAGAGCTCATGGTCATTGCCAAAAGCCCGAAACAGAGCAGTTCATCATACTTATGGCCGACATTCCAGAACAAGCAGCTCATCTCATCGGGTAATGGCTCTTGGCTTTTATGGCAGGTTTGAACAAAATCATGAAAGATGATGAAATGGTTGGGTATACCATTGAATGCAAAATGAATGGATTTACAATTTCTGTTCAAAACACATTTGAGTTTGATCTTTATTAATGCTTCATTGTTTTGGCCAACTGTTGTAATCATATATGTGATCAAGTGAGGTGCACCATTATATATATTGTTGTACTTGGATGAAATTCAAAAAGTTTCATTCTATTCATTTCATTCACATAACTTGCACTAAATGGGTTGGAACTTGAAGAAGCATTAAGTTGAGAGTAAATTTGATCAGTTTTTTTTGTTTTTTTTTGGGTTTGAAATGTGAATTAGAAAGTTCTCAAATCTGTGACGTGGTAGAACTAGCAATTGGGGAGTCAAGATGGCCAAAAAAAGAGTGGTCATATGACTTATGACCAAGTAGTAGTCAAAGAATCCTTTTCTATTGATTTCCATTATCCATTGAATTTTTTTTTTGGGCAACAAATTGCACAGAAATTTAATAATATTCTTCCATTTGTGATTAGTTTGCAGACCCATTATACAAATACATGAAAAGAGGTTTTACTACATAAGTAAATGAGGTTTTACACACACCATTAATTTGTAGAAAAGCAGCAGAAAAAGAGTATGCCCTCGGTCTTTGGCAAATTGATACCCACTTCAAGTTAAAATTTTATCCAACATTTTAATAAGGCATTCAATGTTATGACTCACTCGTGGAATGAATCCCAACTAAGTAGGCATGGGGGGTTTCATCTTGGTAACCTAACCTCTAAAATTGTAGGTAGTAAAAAACAGAAGCTGAGGTAACCACTGTGGTTAGCTAGAGAACTGGAACAAAATGACCAAAAAAAGTGGTTTCCTATTCACCTACCATCCATCCATAATGCTGCATGGGTGACTTTTGGTTCACTTTGGTCATCATCCATCCATCTATCCATCCATCAGTCAGGTCATGGTGTGCTGGTGGCTGTTGGTTCATTCTGGCCCTGCCAATGGTACATTGTTTTGTGGCCAGGAGGACCTAGTCAACAGCAACATGGGCAGAGCCCGGAGAAAAAAAAAGTGGGTTGGTTTGAAAGATTCTTAGGTACTTTGGTCAACAAAAACAAGAATTTCGGGCAGGAATGGAAATTTTCATTTCATCATCAAAAGAAAACAACCAAACAAACAAACAGACAAACAAACAAACAAAGCTTCTGATCATTTCAGCTCTGCCCTGGTTTTATGGTCAGCCTGGTTTGCGTGTGCTGCGTCTTCTGTACCCTATGTAGAACTACCAACCACCTCTACCACCAGCTCTCTCTCTCTCTCTCTCTCTCTCTCTCTCTTTGTCCTTTCCACTTTAGGAGGAGGTGGAGGAGGAGGTGGAGGAGGAGGAGGAAGAGGTTTGGAGAAGGTCATCATCCTGGATTCTCCTGGAATCATGATCTCAAGGGAAAAAAATTGCATCTTTCTTTTTGCCTACTGGAAGAATCAGAAAAAGACACACACCCAGAGTAGCCAATGCATGGCTGAAACAATAGCCACCCACCCACACACCCACAAACAACAGCAAACCCTAAGTTTTGACCTAATCACAAAGGGCAAATTTTTGCTGTCAGGAAAAAGCTTAAGAGTAGAATCCCAAGAATCATCATCATATCACTTCCTGCCAGAAAAGTAGTTCTTCCTGGCGCCAGGGAGGGGTAAGGAAGAAAACCAACCCACCCCTTGATTCGTTCAAATGTAATTGCTTCTTTAAATGACTTTTGAAAGAAACTGATCTTTCTTTGTCCTCCTCCTCTTCATGATCTTTTCTCATGTTTCTCATTCATATGGTCTCCTCTCTCTTATTCATGTGTCTCCTCTTATTGTTTGCTGTTAGAGGGAGTTTATAGCATGAAGAAGCACCACAAGATTAAGTAAATAGGACCTGTTATGTTCACCAGTTTGCAAAACTCGAGCGATCTATGGATCTCTTCTCTCACCGTGTGCACATATCTCTTATGTCCATCTTCTACTTGTAATAAAAGATGCTAGCAATATCTGTTTCTTGAACCCCATGAAAGGAGCATTGAGATACTCTCCAAAGATTCCAAAATTCCAACTCTTTTCAAAGCTATATTGGGTAATGTATAAGCTTTGAGACACTTAGATCTATCAGTTGCTGAAATTTGCTGTTTGACTCTGCTGTTCTTTACAATTCAAGTTCACAATGCAAGTTCAGCTCCACATCACACTCTTCTTTTTTTGAGAATTACTACCACTTGGAGTTGCTCAGATGCCAACTGATGAGAACATGAGTATCATGTGGGATGAGATTAGATAAGGAAAAAAAAGGTTCAGGAGTCGTTTTATGATAGATTCATAGATAGGTAAATGAGCCAATTTTTAAATACATTTAGGCTCATAGAATGCAGTTGAGAGCTGGAAATGCTCCCACCATTTCTCTTCTTGTGGCACCCAAACTTGGATCTCTGCAAGACAAGAGACTTTTGAGGAACATGACGTAAGTACCTGCATGATCAATTTCCTTTGCAGAGTACCCATCCAGAGTTTTCCAACATCCCCATCTCTGGAAACAGCCAAAGCCTCATAGACCACCTTGCGTCGTTCCCCTTCCACGGGAACAGCCAAGTCTCATAGAGCACCTTGTGTTTGTTCCCCATCTCTGGGAACAGCGCACCCTTGGGAATTGCTGCGTAGAAACTCCTCGAAGTTTGTAGATGCAATTATCGAATAAATGTAAGTATATAATTAAGTTTAATTTCATTGGGACGTCAAGATTGACCGCGTAGCGCAGTGGATTAGCGCGCCTGACTTCGGATCAGGAGGTCGTGGGTTCGAATCCCATCGTGGTCGCAATTCGACTTGTCTCGGTTTTCGAACAGTTTGCTATTTTATCTATTTCGTCATTGATTTTTGGAATTTATTGATAACATAATTACATAATTCCGCAATTACCTTACCACGATTTGTATATTTTTGGGTTTTAGGGTCATATTTATTTTTCAACATTTTTGCAATTTTAGTTTGGCCATTTTGGCTTGTATTATTTAGCTTTCATTCTTCAAAAGTTCGTGGTCATATCAGATCAGTATTATTATTATTATTTTTGTACTGGCAAAAATTTCGCAAAATTTTCAATATGAAAAAAATGAAAAAAAAATTGTATCAGATTTCCAAGCTTATTATATAAGATGAATAGCCTCATTTAGAGAAGTTACTCAAGTAAAAACCAATAGATGCAAAATTGTCAATTTACAAAAAATATTAAAAATTAAATTATAACCTTCAAAATTATTTGTTTATGTAACATATGGGAGAGAGATTAAAATGTATGCCATTAGTTCTGGTGATAGAAAATCAAACCTATTCCAATTTACTTAATTGAAATGACACTTTCTCAAATGAAATGGTTCTTTAATTTCATCCGACTTTGGCCTTTTTTTTCATAGCCAAGTTTTTGAGATAATCATGTTTGTGTAATACATGTTGAGCATCAGTGACACATTCTGCAAGTGAAATTCTTCATATCCACTTAACCCTGTTCATGTAGAAAACTTCACAATTGTAAATAAGTCTTCCTTGAAATTTAGCACTTCATGGCAAAACTAATTCACAAATTACAATGGTGCCATAGAAACTTTATTGTGAATTCATGGTTTAGGGTTTAGGGTTTAGTGTTTAGTGGTAAGTAGAGAGGCCTTGCTCAATAACGGGTGCTTGTTAGGAGGTAATGCGCTGTGACCATTTCCTTTCAGTAATCAATTGGTGACTGCTTCAATGCAGTACATCCACAATTGGAAAAATATCCATTCAATTACACTGAAAACTACACGAAAACACTTGGAACATAACCATTGTGTTGGTTCCAGACAAACCAAAGAAAACACAAATGGGTGTGGTCACAACTCACAACCTTACCATGTGAGTCCCACTTGCAAAGTATCAGACCATCACCTTCATCACAGATGGTAGTGACTACATTCTCCCCACTGACTTCATCAGTTTCTTACAGTGGGTGTAGATAAGTACTTGAGGCAAACAAATCTATAAGAATCCATTTCATCATCTTTTTTTGGGGTCATGTTTCTGGAAGCATTAGGGAATAATGTCAGGTCCAGGTTACTCCATTTGATCACCTATTAAGAAGTTGATAACGAGCACTTTGTGCAGGTTATGGACTAATCTCAGAAGGTCATAGCAGATACACAGTGGCCATGCCAAAATTGTTGCAAGATGCAGATCTACAAACAGTATGAAGTCAAGGGAACAGCGGCTGTTGGAGAAGGCCACTTTCTTCTGGGAAACCCATCATCAAATTCATGTTCTGCAGGGCTTGTCCAGATGCCCCCTTCACAAGATTGTCTATCTGCAATACACCCCCCAAAAAGCAAAGCAGACACATTGAGCTTCCATGAGTTTTTCAAGCACTAAAAGGGGCCATCTGAATATCAGGCTTAGATATTCCCCAACCAAAGACACTTCTGCAAAAGTCCAAGTAAGACGCTGCATACCACAGAAATGATGATGGCCCTGCCTGTGATTCGATCCTCAAAGACGTTAACCAAACAGTAGTTTGAACCCCGTACATGATGGGTGTGAGGAGCTATTCCCTTTGGTAGAACCACCACAAACTCTTCATCCTGAACCCATACACCAATCTCCCAATTTCAATCAGGTGTTCAACACATTCACTATGTTAAAAGTTCAATGATATTCCATGTAAGACCGCGCTGTTCAAAAATAAGAACATGTACCACAAAGCACATCATACAGGAAAAGTGCAAAACTACTTACATGATAACGATGTACAAGGTGCTGATGCAGGTCATCAACTGACACACCTGCCTTCATTACCACAAACATTGTTGACATCATACCGCGGCTCTGTGTCAACACAGTAAAATATCAGGTACCCATATAACTCATTGACTAAAAGCATATCATGTGTATTATGAGAAAGACCCAAGCATCTGGTAAGAGGAAAATTCAATCTGAGAGAGCTGCTTGGTACCATTGGCATCAAATTTGGGGTAAAGCTGACAGTAACTTCAGATCCAACTGCATCCGTGAGTCCTTGTTCAATTTCAGGAACTGCAAATCCCACTCAAAGCAAAGGTCAGTCCCCAGTGAGTAATTACCAACCAAGAGTCTATCCTCCTTTCCTGTTTTTGCACTTTTGAGATATGATGACTACATAGCATGGAATGAATAGCGTGAAGTGATTTGTACCGTGACGATGCCTAGTGATTCCATAAGCATGGATACCCTCAGCAATTTCTGTGTACAGATTAGCTTCTTTAGCAGAGCGACCTGCAAACACCACAGAAATCATTACCAAATAAGCCTTGCAATTGTGATTACCTTGTCTTATTTATCTGGCTATCCCTCTGCCAGCACAAAAAAAATTCCATGTTAGTTTAACAAAATTTATAGGGTGTGATGAAAGAGCAATACCTGCACCACTTACACCTGAGTTTGCATTGATGATAATGTTGTCTTTCTCAACCAACCCAGCCTAGAAAGATATACCCATAAATGGTATCTCATCAGTCAATGAACAGAAAAGCAGAAAGTTCACCAACCACTAAAAAGCCAACCTGAAGGCTTTTGACTCACTGTAACCAATGCACACTTTATGCCTACTGTCCTGATGTGTGTGCCATACAGTTGCACATCCCCTGTTGACAAAATGCTGACAGAAATTGGTACACAATTCTCTGACAAAGTCCCACCTGTAGCAATGGAATCAGTGGAAGCTGAACAGAAGTTGGGTAACAGCCTGGATTTGCAACCAGTCGTGCTCCACGCACCTCTTCTCTGTATATCTCTGTTAGCCCATACACTGCCTCCTTCTGCATTACCACACTGACACTATAAACCACTACTGAAACAAGACCCCCTCCATCTCTAGCTTGCTTTTGGGCACACAACACAAAAACCAACCCTAGTTCGGCATATAAAGCAATTCACATGGCATCAATCAGTGGGAGCCAAGTTCAACCTGGAGCTTAGGCGCACGATGTGGTCCATTGTACCATTCCTCATAGGTATCTGTGTTCCGCAATCGGAAGTCCTGTGCATTATCAAAGTTACAAAAATCAGGCATAAGTTTCTGCACCTGATGATCTGTCTATGCTGCTGCTATTGGTTTACTCTCCATCAGCTGTGTATCTCCTCTAGAATACAAACCATATATGATCTGGACTCAGATTCATGCACTGAATCTGGAAGGCTTCAGACTTGTAAGAGTTCCAACATCCAGAAGTCCCAGCATGATTCCAAACCCCCAAGCATGACACAAAACCATTCTCATGTGGACCAATACCTTGCCTACAAATTTGTTTATAGAGCATTTGGGATCCTTTTGCTTACCGCAGACAGGTCAACCACCTTCAAATCACTAGGAAGAGCAGCAATGATTTCCTGTATGTACATGCCATCAGCAACAGAAAGTAAGAAAGCTACACAGTTTGAAGCTTGAAACCTCACATTGTGAATACATGCACAATATAGCAAATCCAAGTTTCAAAAGGAGATCAGTCATCATGATCTCACTTGGGTAGTTCCATGAGGAAGGCAACAAAAGACTGCATCAACTTTTGAGAAGTCCGCATCCTTGACTGCGACCATGTCTGGCAAGTCCTGCAGCAAAGGAAGTGTCCAATTAGCACTAGTACCTACAGAAAAAAAATCTCTTTCAGCCATTGTGCAGTCAGGAACTTGCTGACTTGACATCCAAGAACAAGAACTGATCATCCAAGTGCCTTTTAAGTTCAAGACAGTTATGAGGAAAGAAGGGTAAAACCTGAGTAATCAAATGAGGGAAGACCGATGCCAGTGACTGCCCTGCCTTGCGATCTGCTGTCATCATTGTTACTTTGAGATTGGGATGTGTTGCTAAGAGACGAACTATCTGTCCCAGTTTCAGACACCCCTCTTGCAAAGTCAACCTTAAATGTCTTCAAGTAAGACACCAATTGATTATATTCCAGAGACCACAAAAGCCAGCACTACCACCAGCAGTTTGGAACTCTCATGATACTGATCTTCCAAACTAAATGGAAAGAACAGAATTTTTTTTATATTCTTCATTTAAGGTCCTCACACTTGGAATGACTAATTTGCTCAATGATGATCACCAGTGTTGAATTTGAACTCACAACTGATTGCAAAGGTTGCCAAGATCAACTTAAGCTTTCAGAAATTTGGTGCTAGAAACAGGAGGACTTGGAAAGGGGCAAATAGTCAGAGCTCAAACCTCTGCCTCATCAATCAGAAAGAGTGGGGAAAAACAGCATACCTCAGATCCAGTATAGCCACTTGCACCCAGAACACCAACTCGTGCACTCTCACCACCCACATCAACTGTGGTGCTCTTCGCTGCCTCCTGTTGCTTTGGAGCCGAAGTTACAGCCATCACGGTTGTTACTCCATAACTGCTTTTGCCCTTGTTCTTGACAAGATGCACCCTGGACAAATTCCTTGCAAATGCTGCTGATGAGTTCAATACTCCACCCTGCATCTGCAACATCCATGATTCTCAAAACCCTTTATAACCAATTTGTGGAAACTGTTTTGCTGCCCCTCATCAGGGTCAAATTCTGAATCCATTTGCTTTCATTCTTCATCTCCCTTTGATTTGAGAAAAATGTATGGCATGACAGAAACGAGTTTGACATAAAAAAAGTGTGAGCACTGTCATGTCCCGAAGCTTCAATGCCTTCTTGAGTCCCTTGTTCAAGCCGTAAAATCCTGCAATGGATGTCCGAAGAACTAACTGCATCTAAAATAGATTCTAACAAAATGTGAGAAGGACCTCAGAAACAAAAACCCAATCTTTATGTCCCCACAATCTTGAAGCAGAAAAGATGGTATACCTCATGGCAAGGCGCCCGGGACAACATCCCCAACCCACCCTCCAGTGCACAAGCCATTTTTCTTCTCCTTCTTCTCTTCTTCACAGTCTCTCTCAAACACACACTCTTTCTCCTCACTTCCAACCAGAAGAATCTCGATGTAAACCCAATCTCTGCAACAACCCAACCCAGTCTTTTTTCGCAAAAAGAGTCCTATCAAATCGCATCCCAACCCAACCAAAGCTTGGATTGAGAAAATACAAAAAGTCTATGTATTTTCTGTTTGATGAGAATGTTCAAGCATGGATCATCAGGATGTGGTTGCTGACGATGCTAATCTTGTGATAAGCGGACAAGTCGCCCAACTTTTGCACGCATACCTATTTCCACAACTGTTTTAGGCAAGAACCGCTTCAGCGCTGGACGGTCTGCACCGCTCTACGAACTCGATGCGGGTGTCAGTAGCAAGGGGGACCCATCCAGCCAGCCCGCTAGCAGCCAGCGCGCTTGTCATCTCTGTCAGCAATCCCCTAAACCCTAAACCCTAAGCATTTGGGCAGTCGCCCATCGCAGTTTTCCGAAATCCACGTGATGTCCTGCACATGCACGTCCAGGACGTTTGTCTCATACCTTGCAAAAAGGTCGCTTAGGGTTTAGACCAGTACTTAAGTTTTGGTGCTGTAAGTCTTCCATCCTTGCAGGACAAAGTATGCTGCATCCTGGTCCCAAGCACAGTATCAATCTCACTCAGCAACAATGAAACTTCTGTACATATCTAAGCTTTTCATTCACTATGAGAACAAGTGGGAATTGAGAGCGTTGTGGTTGTTGTGTGCAGGATTCATTTTATGCAAGATGTGTAAAGGCTCTCTCTGGTAGGACATTATTGTTTTCTGACTCCTATCAAAGTTTTGAGGTAAGACCCTAAAGCCTGTATCCCAATTTGTTGATGATGTAATTTATATAGTCCTAGCTGGTATCATGCATCATGAAAGATATGTTACAGAATTCAATGAGCTTCATGTTAGAAATAGTGTAGGTAGACTTCTGTTGTAGTACTGAAAGTCTCCTGCGAAATCAGGGAGTATGAGCAGTTGCTTGCTTGAATTTTTTCAGAAATATGGCTGCTTGAATTTGCAGAAAGTAAAATGTCCAATCTTGCAGCAATGGGAATGAGTTTGGCATGTGTTTTATTATCTGCTCTTGGCAGTCAATGAAGTCTGTAAATCTTGTGCTTGTCTTTCAAAGCTTATGAACCAGGATGTATGAGGTTATATTGTATTTGACATGGAGCTTGGAGTGTCAGCTGACTGAAGTACTTGTGGGCAGTAGATTTTGAAGCACACAATATGGTTTCTGTGGTAGTAGTCATGGCAGCTCTATCACTTCGTTGTTGTGATGATAGTGATGGTCTGATACTTTGTGATTGTCTCTCCTAAGGTTATGACTGCACTCATGGTCTTCCTACTCTACAGCTATGTTGGATTCTTCCAGTGAGAGCAGAGGAGAGTCAGGAATGAAATGATCTTTTCTTTGGTCTAGTTGTTGCATCATTTCTCTGTTGTGACATTGATAGCAGGAATGGTTTTGCTGGAATTTTTTTTCACCCAATCCTACCCTGAAAGCGAAGGACTTGAGGATTCCCCACAGAATTGAGGACTCATGCCTCAGTCTAATTAATTGCAAAGGAACTTGGAGGAAATGCAAACTTTGACTGCATGTTCATTTGGAATTTTGAGTTTGTCACATTGTGCTTTGTTCTCCTATGCTAATTTGCACCTCTCCTGACTTGGTAGGTTGTTGTACCTCAGCAAATCTGCAGAGGAAACAAAGAACATGCAACCAGGAAACCACATAGAAACGACATTCATTGACATTTCTAGTGGGAATGTGAACAACAAATGGAGACTAGCACAGAGTTGAGATAGATTGCAAGATAATATCAGCAAGCTTGCACAATTTCGGGAATTCTCATGGATGCCAAGCGTCAAGTTTTTCCAAAGGCCTCATTCAAGCTGCCATACCAAAATCTCAAGTAATCCAACTATTGTCTCGAAACAGATGTATTGAGCAACTATGTATATATCCAATATTTTCTGCGTTAACATGCTTGAATCTAGAACCTCATCGCCTCAACATGTAAGAAGGTTAACAAGAAGAAAAACCTTATTTATAACAAAAGGTAGGGACGGGAACCCATCCACAAGAAGGACAAGGCAAATAAAAGCATGAGAACACATGTCATGAAAGAACATAACAATCAAGGCACCATCAATACTAATAAAATAGAAGATTGTAAACTAAAAAGGCATTGTTTGCCACAAATTAGTTAGTGATAGAGGTGCATTGGTTGTGATGTGTGCAAGAGATGAGGAATGCCTCCCAATCATGGCAACATGTTGAAAATTGCAACGAACTATGCATGTTGGAGGGCTATGGACACACACTGCCAATAATAAGAAATAAGTATTGTGTGAATTCAAGAGAACTATTGAAGATGACTATAATGGCCTAAGCACAAGAAGTCACAAAGGAGTTGAAACAAGAATGAAAACAACCATAAGACTCTATGGCAAGGGAAATGAAGTTGTTTCTTAATGCACGTTTAAGTGTATGATCATGTCTTTTCCTAAGTGGAAACTATCACTACATGTGATGTCATTGCATGTGTTGTCATGGATGATGCACATTACACTATATCCAAGTAGGTTAAATCAACTATGATAACATTTGCCAAGGTTTGAAAGTTGTTTCTAGTGATAAGAATATTGATTTGTAGTCAAATGTGGCAGGAGAAAAGGTGGGATTCCTTTATCTATACATGTGTTCCATTTCCAAAGAAACAACTTCAACATTATCCCAAATAATATTGTGAATTACAATGTGTTCATTCCCACATAGGTATTGAATCAAATGAATATCTAAATCATCAATATGGCAAAGATGTGTAATTGTAAGATGTGACAAACCAAGGCAAGTACATAATGTTGTAGGATGGGTTAATAACCAAGTGTTTGTCGTTGGACTTGCATAAGATTGGAGATGTGTTTATGTGGCCTGCAAGGGATCATTTATTAAAAGTGTGGCAAACTTTTATTCATGTAAATGATTTGTCAAATAAACCTATAAATGGAAATATGATTATATCATAAGATTCTCAAAAGGGCGGACTTGACACAACATAGGGTAATAAAATTTGAGTATTTTGCAATGTTAACCGGAAAGGGAAAATGCCAATTTTGACATGTGCCATTGCATCAAGAAAATTATGGTGATCGTCCTATTGGAAAAGTTGTTGTGTAAGTGGGTTTAAAGGGGATATGGTAATGTGTAGATAGGATTTCAAAAGGAACAATGAATGAGGAAAGTTGGTCCTTGGGGGAGAGAAATAGGTATCAACTTCCACTAGACATATGGGTTATGTTCTTATGTATGTTTGAATGGTACAAATATACATTTTTTTTAATGGTATAAATATATATGCATAGATTGATATTTCACAAATAATTATACTTTTTGCAATAACAACACCCATGTACCAAAGGTTAAACAATGTGTGTCAAAATAACAAAGAAAATTCATTTATATTGAAGAACAATAAACATCTAGTTCAACAAAAGCTTGGTTTGGAAACTTGAAGCAATATAAGAAGCAACAATGGGGTTCAATGACATTTTTTGCACCATTCTTTTTTTAGCAAAAATCCCAAAAAACAAAAAAAAGTGAAAAAAAATTGTTGAGCAAATAATTTGTCCAATCCTTTTGACTTCTTTATTTAACATGAAGTATTGTGAACTTCTTTTGTTTTTAACATCAATGACTTTCATTTTTGTAATGTAACTTTTTGTTCTTTTCTTTGTCAAACATGACAAAGATGTTGCCATTCTACAAACCTCACCCTTCTTGAAGCATCATCTTTTATCATCCCAAAACACCTTTTTTGGTTTTGACAATTACCCATTAAAAACAACATTGTTTGGAGTGAATCATTAGGAAATTATGAACACTTGAACAATGTAGGGAAATTAAACAATAAATATCTACACAATGGCATTAGAAAATCAGTTGATATAAGGAAGCAATGCAAGAAACCAACAATAATGAAACGTGAACAAAATTTTGGCAACACTATAGAGTCAAATTGTGATAACAAAAGTCAAATTTGTTATTGTAACCAGCGGTTACTTGAAATGTTTGCAAGCTTCAAAAACTAAGTTAACATTGGAAATTGTGTGTTGTATTTGTATGCCCACCTCTAAATCTACCATCAAGATAAGTTTGAAAGTAATTCAAAATATATAAAATACATTTCATCAAATTTTAAAGCTTACAACCAATGTTTAATAAACATAGAAATCATAGTGAAACAACGTAAAACAAATTTTAAACACTATATGAGAATAATGTTTATAATGTAAAAAATTGCACAATGTGATTTAAAATATCACCATTGGTTCCTTTTACCATAATTTGACTCTATGGCAAGGCAATGCAAGACATGGACAAGAAAAAAGTTTGAACAAAAGTTTCACAATATTAAACCTTAAAATGTGATTTATTTGTAGCAAAAAATTAGAATGTACAATACTTTAAGTCTTTCCTAAATGTACCTTTATCTAAACATTGTTTAAGCACAATGTTTATAATGTAAGAAATTATCACAATGTTACTCAAGACATCACCGTTAGCTCCTTTTGTCACAATTTGACCTTATGGCAAGGCAATGCAAGAGATTGGCAAGAAAGAAAATTTAGCAAAAGTTTGACAACACTAAAGCCTAGAATCCACTTATCTTGCAACTAAAACATTAGAATGTATTGTGCACCCTTAAGGCTAGCTTCTTTCCTTCTAATTTTATTTTGAAGGTTCTAGGTGATCTATGGGTGACATCATCTAAATATGTGATTACAAAAATTCATAAAAAACTGTGTTTTAAGTCCACTTATGCAAGGGCCCAATTATAACCATTTATAACATACTATTTTGAAATGTTTCAGTCAAGTTATTTAAGAAATGAAACTTTTAAGGACTTTTGAAAATATGGTCCATAAGGATCCTTCAGAGAGTCCATAACTCAAATCTCCTTAAAATTTCATAATTAAAAAAATGTATTTAATTATTTTTAATAATACACCATATAATAAGTCCTTATAAGAAGTTTGGAAAAAAATTGATAATGAATCATCCATTTACATGAAAATATAGACAAAACTTATCCATGTTTTAAAAATTTTAAAAGTTCATTATTATTTTATGGTGCACATTTATCACAACTTATTAATTAGATTTTTTTTATTCAAGTTAACAACCTTAAACCAATTGCTACTTGGCATATTGATGATTTTTCCATTTCATCATAGGCATGTCAATACACTACACTTAACAAAACAATTTGAATGTGACATAAAAATTGAACCACCTTATCTTGCAACTACCCTAGGGCTAAATACCTAGGTAATTATAATAGGTAGCATGTGTAATTACTTGTTAAGGCTAGTTACCTAGGTAGCCCTAATAGGTAGCACACATGCCTATTTATTGTGGCCACCTAGTAAACTACAAATTATCCAAATTAGAACAAAATGTTGTAAGAAAGTTAAAATTGATGGTTAATATGTATTGGAACAAATATACAAACATAGTTGACAATTTGACTAAAACTATGCCACATCATTGTAAATGTGTGATGTGAAAAATGGAACATGTCATGTCATATGATGATACCAACACAAAGTTAAATGATTGATTATACAAAATCTTAATATAATTGATATAATAACTCAAAATAATGTTCAACTTACCATTGTAGTTAACATTTGTGTTTAGTTGGTTGATGTGGCTAGTTGATGTGGAATTTTTGGAAAATAATAAAATTTAACTTATAAAAAAGTTGAAAAATCTCTATTTGTTGTTATTTTTTTGGTTTAATTTTTTTCTTCTTCTAATGAAATGTGAGTTTTCCTTGTCAACTCTTTGGTTCACAAGTTGAATTATCGTTATGATGAAAAATGGCCGAATGTCCCACATTCGAATTGCAAGCTAAATTCACATTTGAAAGCATATAAAAAAACATTTCAAGGGGAAGGGTGATAACTGTGATTTGATTGAAGTTAACATTTTTGAACATTTGTAGAGGTTGATGGTGATTAATTGGGTGGGGGTGTGGTTTGGATTTTAAAAATTGCTTTGCAAGTGGGCAAAGTTCTACAAAGAATTATGGTTCAAATATGTTTCAAATTACTTTGTTTTAAATTTTCTTTGTGTTACTTTTGTTCTTGTGGACAAGTTTGTACTTTTGCAAAAATATTTGCAAGCAACCACAACTGGAAACTTAGCATGCATAGCCTTTGTACATATCCATCCTTAGACCTTCAAGTTTCAAAAAATGAACTTTTGCCTATTCATAATTGCAAAAGGAAAAAAAGAATATTGAATTCCTAAGAAGCTTCTTTCATCAATTGAATTTTTTTTAATACATATACCTATTCTTGTTTCAAACTTAAGGAATATGCGCTATTACTATTCACATGTTTACCTATAAAACTAAATAATTAAACAACACCAAATAATACCTATATTTGGAATACCATTTTGTCAAGTGCATTTTTACATGTTTCCCAAGTCCACCTTGACAAATTGTCAAACTCCACATTGGTATTTCCCTCTTTGGCTATTTTGTCAAGTTGACATTTTCTATTTGCGAATCCCATTTTGCCAAATTTCAAAGTCTAGATTACAGTAAAACCTGTCTAAAGTGATATCCTATCTAAAGTGATAAACACAACTCGGTCCCAACTTGGGCCCCATACAAAATGTGATAAACCTCTGTAAAGTGATACTCCATAATTTTTATTGGTCCCACTCCTTATTTAAAGTGATATTCAGCACATTTCAAAAAATAAAAGACAAAAACAACTACAAAACAAGCTAGATATGCTTGAAGAACCTGTCAATGTTCTTCTGAACCATTCGGTTGGTACGGATCATACTCACCTTATCCTTCAATTTCTAGATGGAACTCACACAAGATTCGTTCGCATCCTATTGTTGCATGAAAAAAATCACAAGCTTATCCAGCATCTCGGAAGCGTCAGCGGCACTCATGGCAGGCACTTCTTTGCTGTCGTCCTCTTCTTCATGCAGCACTGGAGCAAGTCCGGCTTCTTCAAGGTGGTCCTCAATGATGCTATCAAGATCCGGCGTGTATGACGTGATCTGTTCCTCCAGGTAGTTGAGCAGGTTCCTGATGTCCATTGGGTTCTTGTAGCGGAAGTGTTGGATTTGTGACTGTAGATCCGCGATGACCTCGTGGTCCACTAGGTCGTCATCCGTGACGTTTTCAACTACCTCAGCCTGTTCTGTCGACCAGATCTTACAGTGTAGGATACAGTTGGCAGTCGTCGTTGGCTTGATTTCATAATTCCACGCAGGGACGGCAAACTAGATGGCCCCCAAAATTTCGACCTTCTCCGGCTCTGGCACCTTGTCTTCAATGCGCTGGAGAAGAGCACGGTTGAAGCGGCGATGGTAGTAGGCCTTGAAGTTGCGGATGATGCCGGCATCACACGGTTGAATCTTCGAGGTCATGTTTGGAGGCAGGTAGAGAATGGTCCTGTTCCGGAGGCGGATGTGATCCGGAATCTTCTCCACCGGAGTGTGCCCGTTGAAGTTATCCAAGATCAGGAGGACCTTCCGATCGGAAACATGGAGATCAAATGCCCGGAACCACTCCAGGAAGATGATTTGTGTCATCCACGCGGATGCATTGTTCCTGTATACGCACCCAAGTGACGTGACGTTGATGTTCTTGAAACACCTGGGGTTCTTAAACTTGCTAATCACCCACAGTGGGAGCTTGTCAGAGTCGTCGCCGTTGCAACACAACGCCAGGGTCAAGCGCTCCTTACTCTGTTTCCTGCCTTTGAGCTACTTTGTCGCAAGGGAGTTGTCCACCTGCAATGTGGGTGAAGATGCTTAGTTAGCCAGGGACAAACTCATTTGATATCTTTTTGAACTTACATTATGTACCTGCATGTGGTAGAACAACCCATTCTCATCCATGTTGTAGATGTCACGCCATTCGTACGCATTAAGAACTTGACAAATTCCTGAAAGGGTAGCTGCAACAGTAGTCATGTCGACTGAACCGCTTTCCCCGAACCTGCGATGCTTCTTGATCCTGTGACGGACCTTGAAAGCTTCAAGCCAGCCATTTGAAAATTCAAACGGCGGGTGATCCGGGTACAGGCGGTCAATGATCTTCATTGCGCTCTCATGTATGAGGTCCCCGCTCAGGTTGACGTGTTCCTGGTTGGCAAGGAACCATTTGGCTAAGGCAACCTCCATGACAGGGAATTTCACTGTCTTCTGATGCTTGGAGCTGAGGTTGGAGGTGGTGGCCTTGGCGAGCAGTTCCGCCGACCGTTTGACTGTGCCCGACACTGTTGCTTGGCTGACCTTGAGCTGATGAGTGTCCTCCAACCATTTGATCAGCTCTTTCTGTGTGGCACCAGGATGATCTTTCTTGTCCAGTACGAGGGCGAGGCGGACCTCGTTCGTCATCGTGGTGTATTGCTGACCTTTCTTCGACATGGAGAAGACTTTGCGCATGAGGATGTGACGGGGTGGTACTTGCAACGCAGTTCCTGAGGTGGACCCACACGCAAACATGGGTTTTTTTCTGTGGAACTTCCCCCGGCACGCGGGTAAGATCAGCCACGAACTAACGCCCTATCGGTACAAATGATAACGATAACAAAAAGGAAAACGTGTGTGTATGATAGTGTATGTACTTTACTTGCCTAAAGTGATAACCTGTATAAAGTGATATCCTACCTCTAGTCCCAACAATATCACTTTAGACAGGTTTTACTGTATCCTAATCATCGTTGCCAAGTCCCCATTACCAAGTTGCCAACTCCATGTTGCCATTTTGGTCTAATATGTGCATGTGTAATAAGATTTGGTAGGTTTGTTAGAATTTTAGATGACCAATGCAAATGGTACATTTTGCTTCAAATTGCCCCAAGCTCTATTGTTGCAAACTATATATAAGTAAACCCAAGGAAAAAATTACTCTATATTTTTGGATGGTTCAAAGCTTGATTAATTTCTTTTGTGATGAGTCAATCAAAGAAAAAATTAAATTGGTTGTCGGTCCCCACAACTAATTAATATGAGACACAAAATACAACATAGCATTGTGTGTAGGCTTGAAGGATTTTTTGTTTCAGGGTAATAAAATTGCTGGATTTGGTGGTCTGAATTTATAAAATAAATTATATTGAGTGAATTTAACAGATCAATGTGTAATATGCACATTACTTGTGCACTTGTTTTTCTTAATGATTTTCTGAAGCTTAGGAGGAGCCCTTTGAAAATTCAAACTACCCTTTAAATTATTTTTTGAGAGCAAATGAAAAATTTCCACTTCAAATGTCCTATTTTCTTTGTATTGTAATAAATGGAAATCCCCATTGAATAAAAATAGGTTAATCTTAAAATAAAATTTATTAAAATTCATGAAATCTCAAGGTGAAATAAAGTTCATCAAAGAGATGCAATCTGCAATTTTATTTCATTCATGAGGTGTAATTCATTCAAATTTATGTGAGTGAAATTCATCCAAACCTGATCGATGAACATTCATAAAAATATCCTTTGTGAATTTTCTATAATTGGATGAAGTTTTGTTGATGAAAATTTGATGTAGGAAAACCTGAAGTTTCATGAATAAAGTTAATTCATGAGTTACAAAACAACCCTTGGTTAAACATCCAATGGACATCTCTATTCGTGTCATGGCCTTCAATAATGAGCTTGACATCCTTTTAAATATTTCTCGGAAATTAAAAAGGGGGGTTGTGCTAGGGAGGTTTAGCATACCGTACTCCATTATTGGATTCGGCAATAAACTGTGAAATAATTAATTAAATTTTAAATGTTATTTTTGGCACTTGATTTTCTAATTCTGAAATTTGTGTTAGATAATGGTTTAAAAATAATAATAAACACATTCCTTTAAGTTTATAGCACGATTTAGTGTGTTTAAATTGTCTAAGTCTTAAGTCTTAGGTTCTGGAATTTTGTAAGGCGTGTGGTTTGGACCTGACAGTCGAATATTGTAAATTCTTAATTTAATAGAAATTTTGGCACAAGTAATAAATAAAATTTCAAAAAATTGGCGAAATGTAAAAATAATTTTTTTTTGTTGAAATCGTTAGGTACTACGATATTTCAATCAAGTTTGGCAATTTACAAATGTACACATAAATTGTGAATTGAAACTGCCAAACTTGATTAGCATGTGTTGAACCTCCTTTGCATAACACCACATATTTTCATTTCCAAGGAGTATGTAAAAGGGCTTAAAGTTGGCTTAAAGTTGTCCATAGCCAAAGGATGTCCCTTCTAGCAAACTCGACTTCATGGATGAATTTTCAATGAAAGTGTGTTCATAAGATTGCATCAATGAAATTTCATCCATTCCACCATTAATGATATTTCATGGATGTTTTCACCCATGAAATCTGGATGATTGTTAATGCAAAAGATAATTTGTGAATAAAATTACATGTTGTGAATGAAATATAGTTATAAATTTATATTTCTTGGGTGGATTTTATTACATCTTAAGATTTCATGAAATTTCATGGGTGGACTTCCATCCCATTAGGATGGCTTCAAATCCACACCACTCACAAAAATGGATTAAATAAAAAACCGTGAAATTTGAACTCAAAAGGCAAAAAAATTCAATTTGCTCAAAAAAAATTTAGGGAGAAGTTTGAATTTTCAAAGGGCTCCTCTCATTCTTCAAAGAGAATTCAAGGAAAAGAATATATAATTAAAAATAAAATAAATAAATATAGAGAGAAGGAAGGAGGAAGCTGAGGGCAGCCTGTTGGAAAAACATAAAACACAGGGGCAGTCTGATTTTCTGGGGCAAAAGTTTGGGCAGCCTGGAAAATAACATGCAGGGCTTGGGCAGCATAGAAAATTTGAAATTTGTGGGAAGCTTGAAGCTCAAGCGGGCAGTCCACAGGGTGAAGTGGACTTGGCAATTTGGCAAAATAGCCAAATAGCTACCTAGTAGCTTGGCAACTTTGACACATTTTTTGTTGAATAATTAATTAATTAATTAATTATGAAAAATTCATTTCGAGAACTACAATATTATTGAAGATTCAATATTTTCCTTCAAAATTTTTTTTAATTGAAAAAAAAATCTGAAAATTTCAGCATTTCTGAAAATAACATAATTAGTGTGGAAAATGCCTTGGTAGTAGTAGGGTATGTGGGGGGTAACTGGGGAAATATGGATCCGGCAAATGTTGACTTTCGAATTGGGCAATGTCTATTGTGGACTGCCCAACTTGGCAAAATATTAGAGTTCTGGGGGCAGCTTGAATAATTCATTAGTATTGAAGAATTCCATTTCAAAAAACCAAAATACTTCAAAATATTTTTCATTTTCCTTCCCAAATTTTTTTATTTTAGAAAATCATTCTTTTGAAAATTCTAAAATTGATATATTTTGTGTGGAAGCTGCCAAAGTGCCTATAGTAACACACTATCTAAATCTGGCGACTCCTGGCCTTTTTTCCTCAAAATATGGCGAATTAAAAAAAATTCCCAAAATTTCCTTTGTTAGATTCGCCAGCAATTTTGACCACCGAAGTGTGTCAATCACCGAACTTTTCTGCCAATCCTGGTGGCGGAATCACTCCTGTCCAATTCTGCAAAGAAGAATCAGCTCTGTTAAATCCTGGTTACGGAATCAGCCTACTCCATTTCGGGTTAGCGGTGGAATCTATATACAGTCAAGCCCAGAATCGCATGTAGATTCCGGGAATCCCCGACATATTCACCGAGAGATCGGGTCGAATGTCTGTCGTAGATGGTCGCTGGACGCGGATTCTCTGGAAAGCGCGACACACTAACGCGAAAAGAGTTTCCTCTTTTTGCAGCCATCGTCGTGATGAATCATGAGGCCGCCGAGGCCGTCGCCGACGGCCTTCTTGTACTCTTGTTGAATATGTTGCAGTGCAGTTTCTAGTCCTGTCGGGGACTTGGGGCTTCTTTGTTTTTCTTCTTTTTTGGGTCGATTTGGATTGTTTCTGAGAATTTCGTGAGTCTGACAGGCTATTCCATCGATTCACGTCTCACTGGCTCTCTATCTATCCATCTTTCTTTCTTGCTTTCTTGACAGGAAATTGTGTTGACCTCTTGTATTTTCGTGAAATATAGTATCACGTTGGGTGGGTTTTGGTGTGCGCCGAGCTCTCTAATTTCGACTGTGTCTAATACGGTATTTGTGTTTTGTGTTTTCTAGATCGCTCAAAATGCAGGACCTGTTGTGTTGGATTTGAGATGGTATTATGATCGTCGAAGCATCGGGGTTCTGATCGTGCTTACCCATCATTGATGACCTAGTTTCGTATCGGTTTTGGGATTGTTTAATATACTACTGTCTTTGTCAGGATTTTTGTCCCAGGGATCTGTTTTGTGATCGTCCTCAGAGGGTGGTCTTGGATCTTCACATCCCAATTTTTTTTGACAGCAGATAATTCGCGTTGATTTTATGTGAGGAAGCTGGAGTCCTGGCTTGTGCTTTGTTTGTTGCTTTTGTTGTGCAGGTTGTATTGTTGGCTCAAGGCTAGAATTGTGCACCATCTGCTACAATAAATTATCATTACAGTTGGGTGGCATCACGCAGTCGAGATGGTGAAGCGAAAAACCCTGAATTGGAGGGTAGCGCACAACACAGAGACGGTGCTGGACATGAAGAAGAGGATATTGAACCGGTCAGGAATTGCATTGTATCAACAGAACCTCAAGTACGGAAACACAGAGCTGCTAGCGGACGCGAACACACTTACATCATATGGCGTAGGTCCTGTTGACGTCGTAAACATCCAGGTAGTGCAGAGAATCGGAGTGTGTATATGCGAGGATTGCAACAGAATGCGAGAGAAGATCAAGGTGCGTATCCAGAACGTCAGGGGCGATTCCTTCACGTTGGAGGTGACGAGAGAAGACACGGTCTTGAGCGTCAAGAAACAGATCCAGAAGAAGGAACACATTCGTCCCAGCCGACAGAGACTAGTGTTCAGAGAGCAGATTCTAGAGGACGATTCCATTCTGAACAGCTATGAGCTCGTGAAGAATTCTGAGCAGACCCGCGAGGAGGCCGATGAGTCGATTCCGAACAGCTATAATCTCATGGATTTAGCAGTCCGGCCTGGGAGCATTCCAATTCCAACAATACAGTTGATCATCCAGAGTACAAAAAGACATTCTGACAATGTGTTCCAGAGACTCTTGCACATGTGGGGGCGTGTGTAATTAAGCGTGTGAGAGAGATTCCGCTCCAACAAATCTTCCGGAAGTCGATGATTCTAGCTGTGAAAATCAAGCTAACTGTTTCATGGATAATGTGACAAATTCAAACAAAGCTCTGTGACTTTACATTTCATTTAGATTAGGAGAAATAAGACACATTGTTGTTCACAAGTTGACACAGTCTCACTGGCGTTGCCCTATTCATTGAGCTTTCATCAATAAGCTTTGTTTAATATGCTAATTAGAGAGTTTGCATCAGTTTGAGCTTCCTTTGAATTTGTAAGCTTTCTCTTGACAAGGATTCAAACTTAGTTCAAACTTAATTCTACCTAATGGTTTTTGTGAATATGTTAGTTGGATGATCATTCACGGGTTTGTGGGTTATTCAATCTTATCTCTCTACTTAAGACTTTCTCTTTGACAAAATGGTATTACATACACTTTGATGTGTTTTGTCCTAGCTTTGAAAATAGTTGGATTCTTGGTGATTTTGACACTACTTTGATGATTGCACATAAGAGGAGTTGGCTATATCTTGTCTTAACCTTTGCAATCATGTTATTTCTTTGGTTCCTTCATTTACAAGGCTAATACTTCACTTCAATAGATGAGAGCCTAATTATTGTGGGTTGTTTCAAGCACCAAGTCATTGGTGATCTTGCAAGAATGAAAGCATCTCCTACCTAGTTGAAGTGAACAAAGCCTTTGAGTCTATCTTACTCATACTTCCAATTGGTTATTGTAAGACTTATTAATAAGTAGATAGTGCACCAATTTGCTCTATATAATTCAAGTGAATAGGTATGACTTTTCATGGACCATCACAACCTTTTAGGTTGGTGTAACTATGTAAGAAAAAGCTTGTATCAATATAATATATATCATCTTTACCACTTCTCTTTTCTTTTCCATTATTCTTGCATGGTTAAGCAATCTATGATGCATTTGTTTACACCCTATAAATAACTACATGAGAAATAATCAAAGAAAATGAATAGGTTTGATACCTGTACAATGGATGAGAAATTCATGGTACATGATTTCAATCATAGTAAAACAATATTTGTGAAATAAAATCCATCATGGATCATTTGATACGTTCACAAAACCTTACAACAAATAAATGGCATAGAAAGTTGGCATAAGTCATGTGATACAATTTGATGAAACCTATTGCAATATATGGATTCATAAATTCACATTGATATTCAAAGTAGAAAATTATGGTCTATCATAAATGGTATTGTACCAAAGTCAATAGCTCCAACTATAGCCCAACTTGTTGTGAGTACTCTTGTTTAACCTACTATACGAGCAAGAAGCACAAGTGAATGGGAGAAAAAAGATGTAGTGTTTTCAACCATAATTAATAATTGCTTGGACAATAATGTCATATCACATGTTCAATCATGTGCAACATCAAATTTAGCATGGACATAATTAACAAAAGTGTTTCAATCTCAAGATGTTGTAACTAAAATGTATCTAAAGGATAAGTTTTATACTTAGAAGATGAAAAAAAGTTATAATGTTACAAAACACGTTCATTTGTTTAGAACAAAACTACATCAACTAGCTAACACAAGTGTAGTTGTTCTAAATGACAAAAGAATTATTTGCTTTACGAGGAACATGCCTCCAAGCTACAAAATATTCAAAAACCTCCACAAAGATTAATTGAAACAATAAATGGCATACAACTAGGCAAAAAAAATACAAAATGTAAATATATCATGCATATGTTGCAATATACAATATGTGACCCCTATTTCCACGAAGAATGTTCTTGATGGACTTGATGCTGGAGAATGGACATTAGCCATACAAGTAGAAATACAATATCTAAAAGTTAACAAAACTTGGAATCAACTATTTTCCTAAAAAGTAATTTTTTTTTTTCATCAATATGGGTTTCTGAAATAAAAGCAAAGTTAGGTGGATCCATTGACAAGTTTAAAGCTAGATTAATAGCTAGAAGGTTTTCACAAATTCAAAGTGTTGACTACAATAAAAGTTTTTCACATGTTGTCAAATTAAATTCCATCAAAGTGTTTCTTGTTGTTGCTATTCAATATGAGTTAGAAATGCATTAACTTGATGTAAAAACGACATTTTAAAACAACTTTCTTGATGAAGAATCTACTAAAATAGTTAATGATTACACCCAATTCAAAAACAATATGCAAAATATTGAAATCTTTATATGGATTAAAACAATTTTCCAAGCCTTGGTATCAACTTTAGAGAACTACTTGATAGTTCAAGGTTTTCAAAAATTGGAATTAAATGGTAATATCCATATCAAATGATTAGATCATTTTGGATTTGTCATCTTTACTATTTATCTTGATGATTGGATACTCATCAATAATACATTAACATTGATTAAGCAAATCAAATGTATTCTCCAGCAAGAATTTGAAATGTTGGATGATGGAAAATTTTATTACACTTTAAGTAATGTCATCATACACAATCAACAAGAAGGTTGGACAAATTTACATTGAGAGATATTTGATTTCCTTAGTTTTATTCTTTTGTCGTTGATGTTTCAAAATTGTCCCTGTATCTTTTAGGCTATTTTTGGCATCTCATACATGTCACATGGTTTCCTTTTTCTTTTTTCTTAGTTTGCTAGTTGTTCATTTTTTATGTTTTGTTTGAATTTGGGACAAGAAACATAAGTATTAGTGTGCAAGGTAAAGTCAACTTGACATAGTTCAAACACAACCAAAAACTTGTGGTGGCATGTGGCATGTACATAGATTATTTTTTTGACTTAATTTTTTCATTGTTTAAAAAAATTGTCCTTTTGTTTTTAGGACTATTTTTGGCATCTCATACATGTCACATGGTCTTTCTCTTTCCAATTTCTTTTTTTAAAAACTATTTTTTCTTATGTTGTTTTTTGTTTTGGGTTTAGCACAAGAAAACAAGTATAAATGTGCAAAGAAAAGTTATCTTGGGGTAACAAACATAAGCAAAGATTTCCACAAAGCTACATAATATATGCATCTTATTTACTTGTTATTTTATTTTTTCCTACATGTCCTTTTGGTGGTTTTTGAACAATATACATGCAACTATTTGTTGTTTCTTTAGAGTTGCAAAATAAAAGGTTTCATGGAAGATTGAAGTCCATTATAAGTTGTTAATAAAGTTGTTTAATGTAGCCTTTATGCATTTTGATCTATTATGATTAAAAATTCAACATCATTACTTGTTAATAAAAGCGTGGGAACTATCTATATTTTGCCAATTTATTCAAATGGAGTGGGATGAATGTAGAAATGTGATCATGGGTGATGAATGTGGGTGTCAAAAACTCAAACCTTCATCAATTGATCCATTTTTGTATGAATGTTGTGATTGCCATAACAACTTCCATGTGAGGTTAATAAATGATGTTCCAAATTTTGGATCATGTCAAAAGAAAATTGAAGGGAAGTATTTTGGTTGTTAGAAGTTATTTAGCTTTTCAAGAGATTGAAAATATATGTTCTATAATCTCTCTAAATTCAATAAATTTTACTTTGTTGGAAAATTGTGTAATGACAAACTTGCACACTACCTCTTGGGCTTTTTGGTAATATCAAAGATACAATGGGGCAGGTGGAAGGGTAGGTAGGTAGGAAAATAGGTATCTACTAGGAAAGTAGATGGTTTACACATGTGGAAGGGCTGTTTTTTATTACCTACCTACTAACAACTTGCTTGTGGGTTGTTAGTAAATAGATTAAAAGAAAAAGCAACCGAGCTAACCCCATGGTTAGCTGAGGAACTGAAACTCAATGGAAAACTATTTCATGACCACTTACCATTCATCCTTGGGGTTGAATTTGTATACCCAAGTAACATGTTGTAAAACCATTTAATTTTCATTGCAAGCTTCTTGCATTGATTTTTTTTTAAAAATATTTTTTGGGGTAATTTTTGGATTTTATGTCATTGGCTAGCATCCCAAGAAAGATTTACCAATTAAAAAAAACATGATCGGTAGAATAGTAAAAAAAGTTTATAATCCTTCTATTGTTTTGCAACTTCCAAGACTATTGCCTTCTAAATTTGACAAACCCAAGCCAAAACCCTTGCTTTTTTATGATTTAAAAAATAATTTAAAAAAAAACATTTCAAGAAATTGTAGCCCCAATTTTATTTTATTAGTTTCATTTTCACAGAATTTTGCACCCAAAAAAAAAACAAAAAAAAACATTGGTTGCAAGTGATGAATAAAGACATGTAGAATTGGAATCTATCTAATTTTATTTGGGAAAGAATCAATAGCTTTTTTTTTACTTAATATCATGATATGTGAGTCATTATTGTCTACATGACAACGTAATAATAGTTCATGGGACTTACAAATATGATATTACATCGTGAGAACGAATAGCTAGAATTGTAATAACCACATTAAAACACAAAATTAGGTTTTGTGTTACCCAAGTCGACCTTCAAAAGATGAACATGACATATATTATTTGAAATTTACTAATAACAATTTCAACAAATTTTGTTGGTGGGAGTTTTTTATTTTATTTTTGTGGTCTTTTTTTTAAATTTTAACATTCATTAATTAAATATTGGACCTAAAACACATTAAAAATTATCTAGCAAAAAAACATTGTATTTGTAATTCCATTTCCATGCAAGTATTATATTTTGGGAAAGAAAGTTGTATTTCAAATGGTGGAATTATATAACAAATTAATTTTCAAAATGTAGGATTGGATTTTAGTTTGCAAGTAATTAAAATAAATTTGGTTTCAGCATTTCAACCATTAAAAAAACAAGGATTTTAATTAAATGGAAATTGGATTGTGAATTCCTTGAGTTCATCATAATTTAGGCAACAAAGGCACTTCGTTGGCAACTAGTGATTTAGTTTTTGGCAAATTTTTGTTGTTTTTTTAAACAAAATAATAAATTGGGAAATTTCTGGGTTTTAATTTACGAGTCTTAAAATCGACTAATTTTGACTAATTTTTTTTGGAATTCACCAAATTGAAAAAAGAAACTTGTTGGCAGGGTTTAGGGTTTTGAAACTATGGCAGCATAGTTTCAAAATATTCAAAAAATATTCATATTTCATTAATATGCATAAAATCCTCTCCACTTCAAAGACGGGTTTTTACTATTTTAATTTTTTTTTAAGAAAATGAAATCTCTGAATGTAAAAATGGGCATCAATGCAAGGGGGCACTACCAAAATTACTCAAATTTAATTAAATGAATTTTTTAAAATATATATTTTTAAAAAAAACCTTTACATGTTGAGTTATAAAAGGATATTTCACTCCAAATATCTTTTTGATTTTTTAAAAGAAGATATTTCACACCAAATACCCCCTAATTTTTTTTTAAAAAAACACTCAAAAGGTTCATCCATTCAGTTTGGGAACACAGAAAGCACTCGTCCACTTATCCATCCATGTATCCATCCATCCATCCATTCAGTGCATTCATCCATGTGCTCGCCGCGCGAGCGGAGAAAGCGCGACGTTGTTGTTGTGGCCGTCGTGGCTGCTGCGTCCGTCGTGTTGTTGTCGCGACTGTGGCGGAAGAAGAAGCAGCATTATGCGGGGCGCAAATCAGATCTTGCGCAAAAAATGCTCGCGAAAATCGAGACAGATTCAAGTTGTTACTGTCGAAGACGGGTTATAAAAAGAGTCTACAATGGAGTAGTACGACACACTTTTTCCTTCGTCTTCATCTTCTTCTTCTTCTTCTCTAATTCCCCCCTATTCATTTCTCGGTGCAGTCGTGCTTTGGAGTTCTCCCAGGAACTTTGTGTAAATTCCTTTGTTGGTTTTTTTCCTGGATGCTGAAGTTTTCGGTGAATTCCCACAATCTTGTAGCGAGCAACTTGTGTACTGAAGAATCGTGCATGTAAGCTTTTCAACTAAAGATCTGATCTCGGTTTCTGGACATGATCTCGACTCTTCTTCTTCTTCTTCTTCTTGCTCTCTAATCTCTCCAGCTCTCTCGTGTATTTTGTTATAGTAGAGAATTATTAGTAGAGATCTGTCTCGATGAATCCTTGAATATAAGAAGCTCAGCTTGCACTGGTTGATTTCGGACGCACCCATCTGAAGCTCCTGTGCTGCAAACAACGGACGTCATCATCATCATCATCATTATCTGCTGCTGCTGCATTGATCATGGCTTACATCCCGGGACCGCAGAATTTCTCTTTCCATGAAGAGAATAAGGACTCTGAAGATATAGAAACTCCGAAGACAATCAAGACCCAACAACCGAAAGAACAGTGCAACAACATAGGCGTCGATCATGCAGCTGGCGCTTCTTCTATCTTCAAGGTGCTCTAGAATAGCTGCAGCACAGAAGAAACATATTATGTACTTGTACAATTTCCTCTTGTTCATTGCAGAAAATATGTTTCGTGAAGCCTGCTGGATTCTAGCTTTTTTCTAGAGCGAGCTGTATCTCAGCTGCGTGTTTTTCTTAATTCACGTTAAAGAACTGCTTGGTGTTCCTCCTGCAGGACGTCTCAGTGCCCAAGAGGAGGAATGTGGAGGAATGGTTGCCAGTTACGAGCTCGAGGAATGCCAAGTGGTGGTACTCGGCCTTCCATAACGTCACGGCCATGGTGGGTGCCGGCGTTTTGAGCTTGCCCAGCGCAATGGCATATCTCACGTGGTGAGAGAGCAATCTATATCCACGTACTAGACTCCTCGCTCGCTCAGCTCCAATTGCTGAAGATTTCTGAAGAAAAAAAAAAAAAAAAAAACGTTTCCTAGTCTCTTGTTGATCATCAATCAAGCTGCTGTATTCATGATGATCCTTTGCAAGTCTGACGATCGGTCTCTTGCGTATGAGCTGCTAATCCTTGCGAAGATTGCACGATGGGTCTGACCTCGTCGTGGGTGTTTGTTTTCTTGGTACTCCGAAGAACAGGGGGCCAGGGGTCGCAGTGTTATTGTCGTCTTGGGTCATCACACTCTTCACGCTTTGGCAGCTCGTGCAGATGCACGAAATGAAGGAAGTTCCAGGCAAGCGCTTCGATCGCTACCACGAGTTAGGCCAACACGCTTTCGGCAAGAAGCTGGGAATCTGGCTGGTTGTGCCACAACAGCTCATTGTGGAAATCGGCGTCGACATTGTGTACATGGTGACTGGTAAGAAAGAACGAAAGAATCACTCTCTCTCTCTCTCTCTCTCTCTCTCTCTCTCTCTCGCATTCATTGTTAATGCCCATCATCTCTTTGCCCTGCCATCTGCACTAAACCATAAACCCCTGGAACTGTGTGTCAGGTGGAAGCTCTTTGATGGGGGCATACGAGCTTCTGTGTACAGGAGGACCGTCATCATGTCGTCCAATTCGAAAGACAGCATGGATTGCCATCTTCGGATCTGTCCATTTCTTTCTTGCACAATGTCCAAACTTCAATGCGATCTCCCTTGTGTCTTTCTGTGCTGCAATCATGTCCCTCAGGTACCTTATCTCAACAGAGTCTCCTTTGTTTCTTGTATTTACAACTATGACATCTAGACTGTGAGCTTGATGATGCACTGGGCACTTGCACATCTGTAAGCTTGATTATGCGCATCTGTGAGCTCAATGCATGCACTTCTGTGACCTTAATTATGCACAATGAGCTTGGACATCTGTAAGCTTGATTATGCACATCTGTGAGCATCATTGCGTGCACATCTGTGAGCTTAATTATGCACAATGAGCTTGCACATCTGTGAGCTTGATGATGCTTTTGTAGTTTCCTCAGCACTTGACACTCCTCAAATCTGCTGCCTGTGGGAGGTTGTTGGGTTGAAGAATCTTTGCTCATTGTGCAATGCCAATGGGTTTTTGCAGCTATTCAGCGATAGCTTGGGTTGCACCATTGGCCTCGGGACAAGTTGCAGATGTTAGTTATGCATTACCAGATACCTCAAGGGCAGGTCTTGTCTTTGGCATTCTAAATGCACTGGGACAAATTGCATTCGCATATGCAGGCCATAATGTGGTGCTTGAGATTCAAGCAACACTGCCATCGACACCAGAGAAACCTTCCAAGGGTCCAATGTGGCGTGGCTGCTTGGTGGCATATGTAGTGGTTGCTGCTTGCTATTTTCCAGTAGCAATGGTGGGTTACTGGGCCATGGGCAATGGAGTGGGAGACAATGTGCTCCTTTCTTTGGGCAAACCTGTGTGGCTCATTGCTGCTGCCAGGCTCATGGTGGTTGTTCATGTCATTGGAAGCTATCAGGTGATTCAAAGCTCCTCCTTCCTGTGTGCTTTTCTTCTGCAGAAGCTCAACATGTATGCTTTTGGCTGCAGCTATGGACTTCCTGAATTCAGCAAAAATTTACAGCTGCTCTTAAGCTCAGGGATCTTGAAGATAGTGGTCACGCATAGTGATTGCTATGGATCCAACAAACAATTTCAGGACAAAGGTTTTCAGTTTATGGTTTGTTTCTGGGTACTGATCTTGAGCTCTGTCATCTTGAGCTTGCTTTCTGGGTGCTGATCTTGAGCTCTGTCATCTTGGTTCTTGCTACTGAATAGGATCCTGCATTCAGGTAGCTACAGAACAGGATTCAGGATTCTTGAATCATGGGGTTTTTAGGTTTTTCAGATTGTTTGTCCTGCTCTGCCTGTCTTGAGTTCCTGATGTGGTTTGGATGTTTTGGTGGGGAAGGTAGGTGTATGCCATGCCTGTCTTTGACATGATGGAGACCTTCCTGGTGAAGAAGCTAGAGTGGAATCCCACCCGATTTCTCCGCCTGTGGGTTCGATCACTCTATGTTGGTATGTGAGCTTCTACTCATACCAGTTTGTATTGATTAGAGAGAAAGATCTTGCAAGCATCTCTGCTATTTCCTTTCAATTGAAGGCTACCTCTGTATTGATATTCTTCTACATCAGTATGCTGGCAATCACCTCTGGTTGTTATGATAGCAAGCAGATAGTAGCAAGCAGAGATGCATGTCAAAATGGCTTCAGGGAGCCTGATAGAATCATAGGGCATATTTGAAGATGTTCAGGTAAAATCTAGTTTGATGGGTTTGGCAGCTTTTACTATTTTCATGGCAATGACAATCCCTTTCTTTGGAGATCTCCTCGGATTTCTTGGTGGATTTGCTTTTGCACCAACAACCTTCTTTGTAAGTCTGGATCTCTAATCTTTTTCTCGGCAATAATGGCACATATAGTAGTAGTGGTGCAGAAGAAAACTGGAGAGAATTTTGTGTGTGCTTCTTTGTTGTTCCATAGAATGGTCATCAATTTCTGTTTTGCTTACAGTGAACACATCAGTTTGCATCCAGATTTCACTTAATGCATTCTTGATGTTTTTGTGAGATGTTGCAGCTGCCATGCTGCATGTGGCTCACGATCTACAAGCCCAAAGCTTTCAGCATATCATGGATTCTTAATTGGGTACCCATTTAAGCCTAACTTAAGAAAATCTTTGACTTACTTTTTGAGCTCCATGATTCTAGTGTGCTCAGGCTTTGAGTTTGTTCTACAACTGCCTTTCACTTTTTGTTGCATGAATGGGTGCTTGCTTGCAACAGAGTGTTGCATGAATGGGTGCTTGCTTGCAGCAGAGTGTTGCATGAATGGGGGATGTTTGCAACAGATTCAGTCAACTGATTTGCTTGATGGGGAATTTCTTATGTGTATTTTTTATTCAGCAATGTACTACTTTCCAAAATTTGGAAACTGTAATTTCTGACCCTGATTCTGTTTTCTGCTGTGATGAATATGCATTGCAGGTGTGCATATTGCTGGGAGTCCTCCTAGCTGTAACTTCATCAGTTGGTGGTCTTCGTCAGATCATCATTTCGTATTCAACCTACAAGTTGTATGAGTGATGATGATTCACCTTTGGGTGTCAGTCAAAAGACTGGATTGAGTGACTGATCTCAAAGGCAAAGCTCCCCTTTGAGGAATCAGCACCATCATTGCAGAATTTGTATTATCGGACAGAGGCTCTATCTATTTGTATTTGGGCACATGCATCTCTCTCATGGAAACCAGAGGATCTGAACATCCTGCAAAAGACTGTAGCAATAGATTTGCATAAAATTGGGCAGCATGTACAGTAAAAGATTTCATGTAGAAGCTCTGCCGTTTTTCCAACAAGTCCAATGTGTACCTGAATATGATAATCTGTTTCTCTGGATATAACTGTGCATTTTGTTGTTCTTCTACCATGAGAAATGAAGGACTCTGGATTCTGATAGCACTTGTTGCTATTTGTTTTGTTCTGTAATTGTGAAGAAGGAGCACTTGTATGGTTTTTTTTCCCCCACTCCCCGGTTGTTATGTCACAGCTAGAACTTGAAGAATTTTTCTTCTGCTGAGAATAAAGGAGGATATTTTGAAGGGGTTTTAGTTTGCGCACTCACATGAATGAACTTCGCCAAGTCCTGCTGCAAGGTCTGACCATCCAGGCAAATATGTCAGAGAATCCCAGGATGGTTGCAACACAACAGGAACTTTGTATTTCAGCTCATGGCAGTGGTGAAACTCTTGAGGAAACCTGGATTCTTGATGCAGCCATAGAAACACTGCAGTAGAATCAAAGCAGCAGCAGCATCTCTGGACTCAAATTTCTTGCTGCTGCTGTATCGAGAGCCACCATGTACATTCATGAAGTTCCAATGTCCGTTGCATCCCATCCCTCCAACCCCATCTCCTGTTGACGAAGCTTCTTAGTTAGCAATCCGTTGCAAACCATCCATCTCGAGAAGTTCATCAACCGATCGTCTTCACACTGTTGTGCTGCAGTGCAAGTGTTTTGTTGTGCTTTATGGGTTTTATTCTCGTCTTCTTACGGTGTGTGTAGAACACCCATCTCCGCAGATTTTGAGACTTTCCAGAAAATGACCCATCTGTGCAGATTTGAGAACTTCCAGACGATGCATCTCCGCACATTTGAGAGCTTCCAGAAGATGACCCATCTCCGCAGATTTGAGAGTTCCCAGAAGGTGTCTGTGTGGTCGTGAAGGGTAGTAACTTAGCAGCTGCTGGTGGGTGCCATATGTGTTTTTCGCGCATCTTGAGTCTTAGGGTTTCTGGACTGTCACACAGGAGGGTTGGTCTCCTCAATTCCGGAAGTTTCAGTTGATGGCCTTGCCCTGGTCGTTGTCCTTGAAGAGCAGATCCACCACACTTGTCACATCCTCAACAGGTGGTGCCAGTAGAGGAGGAAAGAGAGTAAAACGCAATCATCAGCTACCATCCATTCCAAAGCAAGAAGAATTTAAAAGAGCAAAGAAGGGTTTGGGGACCATGAAAGTGTTCACAGTTTCTGATCTGCACACAGATTATGCAGCAAACATGGAGTGGGTGAAGGGCCTGTCATCAAGTCTCTACAAACCAGACACTTTGATTGTGGCTGGTGATGTTGCAGACACACTCGACACCTTCACCGTCACCATGTCCATCCTCAAAGAGAAATTCCAGCATGTATTTTTTGTGCCTGGAAACCATGATTTGTGGTGCAAGAGCTCAGAGGACTCTCATGTAAGGAAAAACTGTGCCCTATCTCATCGTTCACACAGAAACTTTGCTCCAGCGAGCATTTCTTCACATAATAATATGAGTAGATTTATTTTTCCCCCTGAAATGTGACTCATTCTCTTCTTCTCCTGGAGCAGGCAGTCTGTTTCTTAGAAGAAAAGTTGAGTTTATTTGTGCATCCCTAGCATTGCAGGTATCATTTGCAACATGAAGTTGTGCATTGGTCTGTTTTCTGATGTTTTGGTATATTGGAGGGGAGGGGGTCAGTTGGATTCGGTCTCAAAATTGGGAGTGCTCAATGATGTTTGCACATCCATTGGTGTAACCACAACAGCCACAAAAGTGAATGGAGTTTGGATTGTACCTCTTCTCTCTTGGTACCACCAGGTAAAAATTTTACTTCTTGAAGATTTGATCTAGACATACAGAATGATGTATCTGGACTTGATTCAAACAACTTTGTTAGCAACAAACCAGATTGTCCAGTTTTGTGTGTGCATTCATGGTGCAAACTTCAGATGGTGATTGAAGAGGCTGCTGTCTTTGAGAGATTGAAGAGTCTGCTGGGTTTGAGAGAACTTGGGAGTTACTCTTTTCCATTGCAAAGATGTTAGGGAATGAGCTACTGAATGTTTGGCTCTCCTTCTTCATCCCTGCAGAGCTTTGATAAGGAGAAGGACATTGAGGGCTTAAATATTCGACCCCCTGAAAAGGTTTTCCTTCTATAATTTCTTTTTGTGACTTCCTGCAGGACCCAAATCCTTGGTGTTTGAATTTGGAAGCAGAATTTGTTAGCTTTTGAGAAAACTTGTGACTAGCACATAAGTGCTCAATGGTCTGAGTACATGCATCACACTGTCCTAAGAAATTCTGTCATGGACACTTCATGGTGCAGCTCAGAAGAGTAGTTGTATTGCAAGGTTACCTTCTTGTGCAGGCTTGGGAATTTGGGATGCTGGTAAGAGGACCCCTTTACCAGATACTTAAAGCTAAAAAGCATCTGATTAAAATGGTGGGATGGGATCAGGTAGCTTCAGATTTTCGTTTATGCAAATGGCCACCACCTCTCAACAGCTTAGTTGATGAAGATCTTGCTCGCTATTTTGATGAACTGAATTCCAAAGAGTTTCCAAGTGTATTTTCAGCAGAACAAGATAAATGTCAAGTCATTACATTCTCACACTTCCTGCCAAGGTATGTTGTGTTGGGTGGTGTGTATACACATGGTCACCTGGGACAATCCAATTGAGTGGGCACTCTCATGTATGCTTGCTTACTTTTCCCCTCTTTTCAGGAGAGCAAAATGAGTGTAGTGCAGCAGTTGAGTTTTTTGATAAGTACCAAAGACCTCCTAGCCTCATCATGAAGTTTCTCAGTTTCCTGCATAAAAATAGATCCTTTCTTTTTGTCATATGTATGCAGGTTTGAGCTGTGTCCAGAGAAGCGAATGCTCTTCTATCCAAACCTACCTAAAGTAGTGGGATCTAACTGGTTAGAGGCAAGAGTGCGCAGCATTCATGGTCCTCATGGCAGTGAAACAGCTTGCCATGTGTTTGGACACACCCATTTCTGTTGGGATGCAACCTTAGATGGGATCAGGTGAGCAATGGATCCTGCCAGTCAAACAATCTGCTTTTTGCAAAAGGTTTTGGTGAAGTTCTTGATGGGTTTTCCTTGATGAGCAGTTTTGTTCAGAAGCTCCTTTTGCATCTTGTAAGGGGTTTTGTTCTGGTTGTGACAGGTATATTCAAGCTCCTTTAGCTTACCCAAAGGAAAGAGAGAGAAGAATGAACGGCGGAGAAGAGTGGTTACCCTTATGTATCTACGACTCAGAGAAAGGTGGACTGATAGGAGGTCCTTTGCAATGTTATTGGTCTGAGTATTATTCTTCTCACTCACGGGAACCTGAGAATACTGAGCTTGCTCCATGGGTTGCTGATCTATACCACCCCCTTTCAGCATCATAGGTCAATTCTGCATATATTGGTGTACAATCACTCAATCTTGTTTACTAAAACAATGCAATGATCCTGCTTGCTTATTGCCAAGCCAACTTTGGTTTGCTTTTGAATTGTTCATGGCATTCAAGACACAGGCAAGCTTGACATCCAATGCCTCAATCCCATGCACCCTCGAGAATTCAACTTGCATACAATAAGAAGTTATCAAAGGGAACCAACAGTGACAGGCGCACAATGAGGGACAGAAGGTGGGTGGACAGGAAACACTTTCTCATTTGGTTTCAGTTCCCTAGGTAATCATAGTGGTCAGCAGTGTTGCAGATTTTATTACCTACCTACTAACAACCCACTAGCCCTTACCTACACTCTAACCATCTATATGTATCTACTTACCTAGTAACAACCTATTGTCCTACCTACAGGACCTGATTTTTACAGGATAGCTCACCTAGGTGAAGCCCAACATCAACTCAGTCGGTGTTCATCTGCAAATGAGTTAGCATGGGCTTCTGATGGCTGTTCACTCTGGCTACAAGAAATCCCTCACTGTCCTAGTTAGGGACTTAAGAGAAAGCACTTTGACTGTTTAGATATATATCGTAGTTGTAGCAAAAGCTGTGTCCATATCAGAAGCATAGCAAGTCTCAAAGACATCCATTTTCATTCAGGCATTTCTCATAAGCACAGAAACTGATCCGAGACTTTCAAAATAGCACCAATTCATTCAAGAATACATGTAATTAAGTGATCCCATATCACTCATTATGGGCCCGGAGTTGGGACTGTTAACTGTCCCAGTTTGTGTTAGATCTTTCGATAAGCCTTAATTACTAGTGAATGGTTGATTAGACCAAGAAGCTCTCAAATGATGAATATGCAGTCTATCTGTGTTGACAAAATTGAACCATCTGAGCTTGTCAGCTGGTGATGGCTAGTTTACTTACTACACAGTTTGTCCACATCCATTAACTGGCTTCATTGTTACTGGCCAAAAGCATTGCTAGTCATGGCTTGAATCTGGCAATCCGTTGCATGTGCTCCTCCATGACCTGCATATCCAGCACCAGCCTCACTTCTTCATGCTGACACAATGGACTGGCTGACTGAGAGGAGACAGTCAAATAGATGATTATGAGCTGGTGCATTGATGTATCACCCTACAAAGATCTGCCAGAGATTTTCTCTCATGCAAAAGAGAGGAAAATCTAATTGGCAGGAACTAAATATTAGTCTACTACATACACACCTCAGGAGAAGGTAGGTCCTCATGACTCTTCTTGCCATTCTCCAAGACTTGACCTTCAGCTTTATCTGCTTCTGTGACAGTCAGGGGTTTTGGAAGAGGAATGACACAGTCCTGCAGACCTGACTACCATTCCCAACAAATAAATTATAAGTTAGTGCTTACAGCCACCACAAACACAATCTACCAGCAAGATATCAGTCACCCTTGTGCAAGCAGACCTTGGAAAGATTTCCTTGGTTAACCATTCCAACAAGATCTGAAACAATATGCTGTATTCAACATGGTCTTTTCTTGGCCAACATTCTGCACCCAGCAACAGCAGAGAGCATACAAGGATGTGTCATCAGTCTCAGACAACAATTTCACCTGCACAAGTTCACTCATGTCATTAACTGACAATATTTATGAAAACTTCAGCTGCTGCAACTCTCTACTGCAAATCCTACTCTGTATGGAGTACACAGATCATGCATCAAGCTTCACTTACTTTGCGATCCTTCACAGTGACAACAATGTGGTTTGCCATGACTCCTTACCTGCAAAACCAGATCAAATGTAGCTATGAAGCAAAAGGCTACTGACCCAGCTGGATATGAACTCATGTTCTACATGGTACGGTTCACCTTGTTAGTTGACATCCTAATAATGCTTGTAAGGTACTTATTGTGGTGCTCACAACCCAGGTGTGACAACAGATACAACTAAGCCACAAAGGGCTACCCTGTACCAAAAAGTCGCAGTTATTTCATGGTAATTCCAACATGGCCAACAATAATATCCTTTGCACTGACAGATTGGCCCAGAGTAGAGTTTTCACCTACAACCAACATAACCATGGACAGATGTTGGAGTTCCAGAGACAAACCATTCTCATTACTGGAAACATCTGCACACATTCCCATATCCATGACAACCAGCAAGAGGAATCACAACTTGGACAGCATTGATGAACCAATCATTTGACCAGTTGCTGGCGACATACCAGCAGCCTTCTGCTCCCAGATGCTGTGGGTGCTGCTATTACTTCTCTGCCTTGCTGCTGTTGTGCAAACTTCTGCTGAGGAACAGCTACAGCAGACATTGTTGCAAGGTGTTGAGGACCTTGTGATGATTTGTTTTGAGATGAAAGAAGATGTTGGAGAGGAGAATATATCTGAGGTGACCCTGCATGCAATGTCTGAGCTGCAACTAGTGGACCAGGTGGAGGAGCCTGTCAACCTGAGTTCCATGAGGGTGCTCTATGCATACCTGGCCTCTGTGCGAAATGTGGTATCAAAACCTTCGCTTGGGGACTCCCTTGAATATACACTGAACCACATGCCTTCGCAATCTGTGCTCCCACAACTGGAGACTGTGCCCCTTGCAAAGGTACTAAATTTACTACTGTTCTGGTAGCAGCTGTATGTATGTGACCTTCCCCTGCTCTTTCTTGTCCTGGTCTGCTGCCTCTAACCAGGACATAGTGACATAGATTTGAGCTTGCTGATGTGATTTGATGCTGCTGGTGTTGTAGCAATGTTGGAGAAGGTTGTGAAGACACAGTTGATAGAGTGCTGGGCATGCCCACTGATAGCTGACCTAAAGGTGGACTAGTATACACTACACTCTGTGATGTTAATAACTGACTGGCCACTGAAGCTTGCATGTGTGTTAAGGACAACACAGCCATCACACCATCATTTGTCCTGCTCTCCCTTCTCGAGTTCCCTGTAGTACCTGAGATAGATGAACCATCAATTGCTCAATAGACCATGACAAATCCCATCAAACTCCATCAGCAGCACAGTAGAAGCAAGTATGCCAGCAATATTCTTCAAGTCAGAAACCCTACATCTCCAAAACTTCTTAAACCCCCAAACCCTAAATACTATTTGGCATGAACTGCTGTCCTGGTCCTACTGCCTGGCATTCAAGCATGTTCATTCGTTCCTGGACATGATCCTAGGTTAAGTGTACTGGTACAATTGATCTTGTTGAAAACCAACCAGAGTCACTTGAATTGGTGGTGCTCTGGAGTGACCCACACCAAGCATCCATGAAGCCCGTATGAAGAACAGAAAGGAACATCTGGAATCAGCATATTGCAAACTAATGCATTTCACATATCATCAGTGCATACATTGTCGTACTTGATGAGAAGGTGTAGTTCACACGAAGGGGCTTCGCAATACATCAGCACATAAGCACATGCACACAAACGAACACTACACATCAGAGCATCATACGCACCGAGCTCCAGTAGTTGCTGCATTGCCTTGTAACTGACCTCGAGATACAGAATCTGCTCCTGGTGAAAAGTCAGTCGATGGAATACCACCAGCTCCATCCATGAGAATAATTGCCCAATTCCTGAGTTCAACCACCAATTCCAGCAACAACAGGGCTACATCTTTATATGAACTTCACAGGGTGCAAGGTGCAGGTGAAAAGAAAAAACTATGTGAAGGCAAGTTACTAGGAGATTGCAACAAACCCTAAAGCTTCAACTCATAAACTTCTTCTTTAGGTTAAACCGAGAGAGGGAATGTCCCTCCTGGCTCTCTCTGTTAGCTGAACCACACCACCTAACAACCCGGATGATCATTCACTGGAGAAGAGAAAAGCTCTATAGCTTCATAGAAAAGTGAGGGATTGGTGGGATGCTCACACCTCTTCACCCTGTACTGAAGATTGAGGTTTAAGGTTTAGGGGTTGACTTAGAGTTTGGAGCTGACATTGTGGAAGCCAGCCATGACAACATTGAAGCCAGGAATCATTGTGCATCTGGATGAGTTGCATGCATCCTCACCCTTTGCTGCTACCCCTTCACAGTCTCTGCGTGTGCTGGGCCAGTAAGTCAACTTCCTTCTTCAATTCTCCTTCTATTTTACAGCTTTTAGCAAACTGGTGTGTGTTATGTGCAGCTTTAGGCCAATCACCAAGTGTAGAGGGTTCAGTGCACATAATATTTGGGATTTTATCAACTGTATAACATGGTACTTGTTACAGTGGAGCCATCTGCATGATACAGTTTAGGAGCCAAGGGCTGTTTATTGTGCATGGAAGTGCAATGGCAGAACAGGCATAGAAAATGAGTTCACTGAAAATATCGTGGTTCCATGGTTGGTGGGAGACTTCTTCAGTCCCAAGTTCTTGTTGTTATTCTTGCATTGTGTTTCAATTCACAACACAACTCAGTATTATTCCTTCATGGCCATTAGGTGTCCACATAGGTAAGGCCTGCGGACAAGGGCATTACCAGAATAAGTTACCTAGGGCTGAGGGTAGCACCATTACACACCCCCATCCGAGGGCTTTCTGTGCGTAATGGCCTGCCACATGTGTGAAGTAACGGCATGCCCTTATGAAATTTGTAAGAGCCTGCCCAGAAACATAAGCTGACCTCTTGTGTCAGAAGGGAATCTTACACATCTAAGGCGCCCTCGCAATACACTTGGAAATCTCTGAAATGTCATTAAGTTGACTATTAAGAGCGCAAAAGTCTTTGGGGAAAAATTGGGTAACAATAACACCAAGATGGTATAGCCCTTCAAGTTTTCACTTGATTTAAGAAGAAGCAAAACCTACAGCATTTCTGTCCTTTTCAGTCTGATAGGTACACGTGTGTGAAAGTGTTGAATTGTGGAGGACTTTGGGTATTTACATGAGTCTCTATGGGTTGATGTCTAGGCTTAATAGCTATGACGTGGAGACAGGCATAGCACTCATTACAGAAGCGGGTGCTTCTTTGAAGGTGGACACCCAATTGCTGCATGATGTTGCTCTACGCCAAGGGTCTCTATATCAATTTATTGGCGAACTGAATTTCACAGCCTCCAATGAGGTGATATCACAAATCCAGATAACAAATTGGAATTTTATTTCTCACTATCTCTATACTGCGTCCTGATGCCCAGAACATTAGAACTAGTGTAGGTAGATGTTGAGATGCTTCCATTGAAGGATTTGATCCAAGTGGTTGTATTTTGTGAGTGATACAGATGGTATTGCAAGCTAGGGTGGGCCGTAATGTGGATGGTTTGGACTTGAAGCTGTATGACAAGGCTTTGCAGCTACGTCGACAGTTTGAAAAAGAGCATGTACATGCTTGAGGATTTGGCCACCCAGGTGTTGGCATCAGAACCTCAAAAAAATGTTTTAAATCGATATGGATGGAAATCATTTTTGGTGAGTGTGTGTGTGAGTCTAAAATGAAACTCAACCTAGCTAGTGTTATTCCTGACGTGGTTGTACTCACTTACCAAAGGTAGTGTGGTTCTTGCTAGAATTTTTCGCCTTACCTCCATGTTTCAAATCTCTTGAAAACTTGAATGAGAATGCAGATTTCCATGGAACAAATTCACGTGTAAGGATCTAACAGGCAATCAGTTCAGAGTGATGTACAAGTGACGTTACAAGTGTGCTTGAGGAATTCTCTCCATATCTGCTAGGAATTGGAAATTTGTGCTGGTTTCTTCTTTTGTGTTTCACTTGATGCAATGCACATTGATTCCTGAGCATATGTTAAACAGTGTTTTTTTTGTTTTGGCAAATTTTCTCCACATGATGACCAAATTTTTTTAATAAAAATGAAAAGGATTCTGTTTTAACTATGTTGCAGATTCTTAAATTTAATTGCTGAAAAATTATCCATATTTCAATGATGTATAATAGTTCAAAAATGATTGATTCCAACAAAGGATTAGGTTGAAGCTTGTAATGGTTGTAATGGGGAAAAGAATGTTGTTCCTACAATTACTTTGTTAATCTTGTTGATTCATATGGACAAAAAAATAATTGACCTATATGGTTTGCCCTATTTGTTTGTGATTTTTCTTGCATTAGGTATGGAGAAGATGTTGCAAAAAATGGGATGAAGCATAATTATAATAGGGTTAATCAAGGGGATTATGGAAACACAACATTATAACATAATAATTTAAACCAAATCACAATAGACTAATGCATGAAGAAGGCTCGTGAAATTTTTTTAACAGTTAATTGAAACATCATTGTCATTATGTTTGCATGCATTATTGACAAAAGGATGTTTTCAATGGTTAGTTTGAAGATGAAGAAATGTTCAATTAACTTCAATTGAACACGAAGAAGACCATGTTAGCAAAAGTCGATAATTAAATAAATACTTCTCTATCAAGAATTGTTACTACAGCCATAAAGTTTGTCATTCCAAACAGAAAAGGAAAAAAGAATGAATGGGTAGCTTGCCAAAACACTAGCCACCGCACTTAGGCTCATGAACAAATGAAGATATAAAATCAGTTCAGTTTTGTGCTTTTTTGTCAAGTTCTTCAACAACATTATTCAAAGAAAGTTCTACCTTGGTTTACAACCAGAAGTATTAGAAGCCATAGAGATTCCTATGTTGGGTGGTCCTCCAAATGTCTTCATCAACAGCTTTTGATTCTCATGCAGAAAAAATTGGCTCAAGATTGCATTCCAGGAGTGATACAAGAGGTAACATGAGGCTAAACAAATGCAAAAAATAGACACACCATTGCTCACAGCTCTGCCACAGCCATCAATGAGCGGTGTCCACTCTTGGCATGCCTACAACACATTGATCCATAGGTTCAGATTTCTCAACATTCCCTGCTCTGACAGTTCAACAGCCAGGACAGACCTTGGCCTACAAACTCATGCATCTGACTTGGATTGCTGCCACATTATCTGGAGTACCCGACTCCTTTGGAGTCAACATCTCACTTGTAATCATCAACACTCTCATGTTCACATTAATTCTACCTCCCTCAAATCAAAAAATCATCTTGAATTTGGACCCTTGCTCTGTCAGAAAGTAGTTGGTACTGAGATGAAATCGATAAAAGAGAAAGAGAGAATGAACCCAAAGCTCATGATCCTTGCCAAACTCATGTGACACCTCCGCCACAAACTTGACATTCTTTATATCATCCAAGTGTTCAACATTGTTGCAACAAATATAAGAGAGGCATTGTCGTTGCAATTATCATGAGAAGTACAAAGTATAATACTTTGCAAAAACCATTGATGAAACCGTGTTTCAGGCCTAGACACAACTGGAGAGACTAAAAGACTTTAGATAAAAATACAAAGAGCATTGCTGCAGCTTGTAAGTGTGATTTACAGAGAGTGACTACCTAAGGCAAAACCAAATATTAAACATTTTGTTTCAGTTCCAGCTCAATCAAAAGCAAAGACTTGCAAGAACTTCCAACCTACTTAGCAGGATTTCATGTGGGTCTTCAAGTCATTGTGGTTCTAGCCTAAATTCCAGACAAACAAACTGGAAACAGAGAATCTCGCTCCTGTACTTCAAATTACTCTTTTTGCTTGAGAGCAGCAAAATCATCACTGAGGAATACCTGTCCTCACATAACATAGCTAGGCTTTTCTGAACTTGATGATAGAGACATTCAGAAGCAAACCTGATGTCCAGGTAGTGGTGGTAGCCTGCATCAAGATGAGAGCTCATGAGCAACTTGCATCAGCACAGTCCTAATGGGCGATGTCTCCTCCTTTTTTTGCTTGGCACTTGCAACCTAAAACCTAGTTCACCATCGGCAAGAAAAAGCTTTGAGGACATTGTTCAACCCAGCATCAGGGAGGGGCCCAGTCCAATCTGCAACACATGAGTTTAACATGAAAAGACACAAGCCTTCCAATGGTCACAGTGAGTGACTCCCCAGCTTGTAACCTTTGGCTATGTTGCTGCTGCTGGTGGATACTGCTGCTGTTGCTGTTTTGTTTGTTTGTTTGTTTGTTGCATGGGTGTTCTACTAAATCCTTCCCCTTTTTTCTCTCCTCCTTTTTTCCCCTCTCATTCTGATTCTCTTCTTTGACTGTTGCTGCTTCCTTGATTGCAGCTCAATCTCTTGTCTCCATTAGATGAATCACAGCCCACAAAAAAAGAAAAAAGGGGGGTTCAGGATCCTGACAGCAATTGTCTCTTCACATCCCATGATTCTTCTTGAATGGAAAATTTTCTTGAAAAACTTGACTGATGATCAACTGATTTCTAGTATAACTTCTGAAAGGGATGATCATTCCTGCAGTTGCTGTTATTGCTGCTGCTGCTGATCAATTTCAAGAAATCCAACTTCCAAGTTGCAAAACTGCAATAGAGTACCAGAGTTGGGAAGTTTCTCATTTGAATCTGTAATTGTTGCTGCTCCTTTTTGTAATCTATTTGGGTGAGAAGAAAGAAAGAAGAAATAATGGGATCATCAACTTGTAATTGAAATCATTTGGAAGCTTGGAATAAAAAAGCCCAATACCAAATGGATTCGGAGTTTTGTGATTGTTTTTTGAAAATTGCACTTGAAAAACCCTGAAAGGAGAGAGAGAGAGTAAAATCTCATTGAATCTGAACTTGAAATTTTTTTGTGAAGTATTGAAACAATTTGAGTAAGTCAGAAAATTATGAGAGATTTTTGTTGGTTTGAGATCAAGGATTGCAGCTGCCAACATTCTCAGGTTTTTGTGGCTGTTCAGCTTGTTGGATAAGGTGAGAGAGCCAACCACAAGGACAAAGGTTTAGACATTGGGGGAGTCTGAAAAAGAAAAAAAACAAGAAGAACAACCACCAAATGGCACAACAGCCGCCAAAAATAGCTCCACCTGGTGGATGGCGTGAACAAGATGTCAATCCCAACACATGGGCAGACAACATGATCAGGACATGGAAGGTGAATGTTTTGCACCAAAATATCAGTGCCGATTATTAATCTTTTTTCTAGTCATTGAAGCTTTATTCTTGAACCCCACATGTACCCATCTCAAAACTTCAACATCTTCACCGCTCAAAGCTTTAATGTCTGTACCTCTCAGAACAGAAATTCAATGTCTTTACCTCTCAAAGCTCCAATGTCTGTACCTCTCAAAGCCTCAATGTCTTTACCTCCCAAAGTATGTCTGTTATGTCTGTATTATGTCCATTGTAGCTGGCGTGTTTCTTTGAATAGATCTGCTTCTTTATGAACTATGCATGGCCCCATGAGGAATTTGGGAGGAATAGTACATGAGAGCCTTTTGAAGCCTTCTTCTAGCTTAAGCATCACCAGTTGAGAGCTTCAAACCCTCTCATCTTTCACAAGGGAATTCTCTCTCACAACAATTGCAATCATGACTCCATTTTCAGGTTGCAGCATATCAGAAGGGTGTGAGCCCAACAAGGAATCGGAAGATCTCTTTGGACAACATTGGTATGGATTTTAATTTGCAACACATTGTGTTTGGCTCCCAGTTTTTGGGGCAGTCCTCTGAGATCACATTGATCCTCTAAGTTTTGATGAAGCTCTTATGATTTTCCCTGTGAGAGCCTTTTTGCAGACAGTGCTGGAGTTGATGAACTTCTCAACACCCCTAGGTCACTGCAAGCATGTCTCAACCTTGGCATTGATCCTTCTGACATTCAGAATCGGTGTGCACTTAACTTCTTCATCTGCCCAAGTTGTACAAATACACAAACAAAATGTTTCATTGTTTTTAAGTCTAGAGAAGAAGCTTGCCCTTGCAGCTTGATTTGCTACTTAGTATGGACTCGTGTTTTGTAGAATTACTTTGTTTTTGTAGAATGTAGACAATCTGCTGTGCACCCATTTCTGTATTTGTAGATATCAAGCTCCAGAATTTATTATTTCTGTTGAGGTTCTCAGGTCTGAGTGTGTAACTTACATGATCATTTTTGTTGAGTTCATCTCAAAAGTCTGTAAAGAATTCATAGACTATCAACTGTAGAGAATTTTAGTACAGTTTTGTGTCTATAAGCACCTTCTGACGATCTAGAATACAATCTACACTTGATACATAAGCTAAGGTCATGGATTTGTAAATCTGAGGTATAATTTGGCAATAACATCAAGGAGGAAATTGCTGTTGAAATTTTACTACCAGTCTTCTTCAAGGTTGTAAAAGGAACATAGCTAACCGCATGCCTGTTGTCTCAGTACAGGCAAAGAGACTATTTTGTTGAAAGAGGCTTAAGTCTTGAGCTGCAGGAACTCAAGTTCCAATTCTTCAAAAAGCAGAGAAAAGGTGCAAAACCCAAATTTTCATATTTGTTCCTGTCAATTGGTCCATTTACAACTAACTGGTGATGGGTAGTCTTCCATGATGCTTGCTGGTAGACTCTTGTATTCTGTTGTGATGGCAAAAAATTTGGTTTTATAAATGCAAAACATTCCACCGACAACCTTGAGTTTCTTCTATTGAAGAGTGTGAAGCTCTGGATTAGTAAGAAGTCTTGTACAATCTGATTGAAGGGGCTACAAATGCCCAGAAAATCCAAATCAGTTCTTTGTGCCAACAACAACTCGAGTACTAGAGACTAAATGTTATATAATCTAGTAAAAGGGAAGGTCTCTCTGTTGGAGTATTGATTTGTTTGACAATTGTGACCTCATTTATGGTGTTTCAACCCAGAGAAGATGCGAAAACTTCATGAGGAGAGAGACAGGATAATCAAGGAGCACAACACAGGCAGTGTTTTTCTTAAAGGTGGGAAAATCCACCAGCTAAATATGGGGAGAGAATTTGCTAAAGCAGCCATGGAGAAGGTGATTCAAAAAATGCTCGTGTACTGAACTTCAATGCCTAAAGGAAGAAGTTGCAATAAGAAGAATCAGCAGCTTTGGTCTTTTTCAGCTAAATTTTCATATCAAATTGTCTGAAACATTCTAAAATGTTGATTAATTTAATTCTTCCTCATTGATTCTTCTCCTTTTTGATGTTCTTGCACTTGCTATTAAATCTCTCAATTTTGCAAAGCCCCATTTCCAGCAATCAAACTCAGACCATGATGTGTATGAAACCTTGCAAATTCTTTCAATATGAGATGACACTAAGTAGCATGTGTGATACATACATATTGCAGGCTGAGGCAATGGAAGAGACATCACGCAAGAAGCATGAGAGAGACTTGCTGCAAAAAGCCAAGTATGAAGCTGAGATGAAAGTAAGTTCACAAGTGAAAAAAAATTCTCTAGTGTCTTCTCTGCACAGAGCAGATGCAATACAACAAGATGTTGATCACAATCCTGCTAAAGCTTCATAATGCATCAACATCTTAGGGTTCTCTCCTTATCGACAATAAATCTTCATGTGGGTATTGATTCATCATGTCGGTAACTATTCTTTCTTTGTGGGTGCTTAGCTCAAGGCTCAAGATCAATGTCTGTTACAAAATAGAACCAATCTACCTAACTAGATTTAGCTTGAACACCTATGGAACTAATTACCCACTCTACCTCGGCTTCATCTCCAACAGAGAATACAAGCAGAAGCTGATGCAAGGCTTGCAGCAGACAAGAAGAAGATGAAGGCACAGGTAGATTTCTATGCTCCAAATTTATGTGACAAAGTTCCTGGAAGAAAAACGTGTAACTGGGCTTTGGACTGAACAGCTCAAAATATATGTAAAACAAATACCACAAGTAGTAGTTGGTTGCCTAGTAGTTGGGCTTTGTGGGATTAGGGACTAGAATTCTTGTGAAGGAATGAACAGTTTTAAAGAAAATTTGTTGTGACTTTTGTTGGTTCGTGATTTGCAACACAAAAAAGCTGGACAGAGTATGAATCATTTGCATTTGACAGAAAGCAGAGAAGGCAAAGAAAGTGAAAGAAAGTCAAGAGGAGGCCCATGAAAAAGTTTTGGAGGATCGAGAAAAGGTGCTTACTGAAAATCCTGTACTACTAATTGATATAACATATTTTGTTTTCTCTTTTGTGAAATTGTGTTGGATGTTTGAATATATTCTATGGTCGTGCAATCTTACCGCAATTTTTGGTGAACTTTCAAAAACAAAAAGAGTCTTCTCTTCTTTGTAAATTTCGTCAAAAAATTTCATCAAACTGTCACAATCTGTTCCTCAACACCCAATTCTCGTCTGTTTCTCAAGACCCAATTGTTCATCTGTTGCTCAAGATCCAAATTGCACGTCTGTTGCTAGAGATCCAAATTGCTCATCTGTTACTCAAGATCCAAATTGCACATCTGTTGCTCAAGACCCAAATTGTGCATCTATTGCAAAGATTCCCTGACTGCAGAATTTTCTTATACACATTCATTCAGATGTAGTTTTGTAACTTGACAATTTGTGAATATTTTGGCAAAATGAACATAATTTTGTAGGACCTGCTAGAAATTATGGAGACAAGAAAAGCAGCAGAACAAAAGTACAAGGAAGAACAAAAATTGCAAATCCAAGCTGCTAAACAAGCTGTAAGAAACTCCTATCCCATTATCCATCACATGGGACAGGGTGCAATCTGCATAGTGATGGACTGACTACTAAATGGGTTTCCATTTTGAAAAAGCCTTTTGAACACCAATTTGCATCACTTCGTTTTTGGTTTTTTGACTTGAGCAGAAGAAAGAAAAGAGACTTGCAAAGGAAAATGAAGAAGAAAGAACAAGGGTGCAAAACAACTTCTTAAAACAATTGCAAAAACAACAAGATGACATAGAGAAGGTCTCAAGCTTACTAGGCTAGTAGCTACTTGCCCTGCAACTTAATACTTTCTTCAAACACACATCATAACACGTACACAAAATTTGATGATTTGCACATCATAAACACATGCGGGACACAAAGTTCAATGATTTGCAGAATCTTGACGATTCACACACACATCATTTTGAAATGAAGCTTGTTGAAAGATCATAACTAGTTCCACTGTTTTTCATTTTGCTTTTGGTGTGAAAATTACACAATTGTTCTTCTCAAAAAAGTGTAACCAAGTAACTTCCTTGGGACTAAAAATTGTACATAAGGAAAACTTAATGTAGAAACATAATATAAACAAATATATATTAATCTCTCATGTTTAATGAGATTATTAAAAAAAACTCTCCATTTTTTGTTTTTTTGTTTTTGTAGTTGGCTATAATCAAGACCAAAGAGATGAAGGCTAAAGATGCAGCTCGAAGAGAAATAATCGCACGACAAAGGTATGAGCAAGCTCAAATGATCGCAATGGCACAAAAGGAGGCTGAAACACGTAGCAATGCAGCTGTAGCAACTTGGCTTGGCTTCTTGCAAGCTCGACGAGATGATTATGATGTTAAATGCAAGGTAAGACTTTGCCATAACAACTCATTGAAAACTTTGTTATAATTTTGAGACCAAGGTGATCACATACGTACGTAGTCAATACCAAAAAAGTTCATACAATTGCAATAAACTCTTGTATAATTAAATCATCTTGAGAGTAACTTTTCCAGGCGGATGCAATCAAAGCAAAGGAAAAAAAAAGGATTTGGGAAAGAAAGCAAGCTGATAGACAAGCTGTACAAGATCAAAAGGATGAGGATCGAGTGAGGATCCAAAAAAAGGCGACTACCAGACGAGAAGAAAGGAGTCAGGTATGACACATATACGTCAATGTTATGGTATTACTTCTTATGGTGTAAGACTCAGACCAATAACTCCCTTCAAAAAAAGTCTCTAGACTTCATCTAGTATATTAGTAGAAAGTCTTGGTTGAGGTCTTCCCTTTCTTTCTTTCTTTTTTCTTGTTCCTTGCCATCCATGAGGTCACTAATGCCAACCAACCCACACACATAGAATGACAAACGCACCACCCTTTGTCTTTGAAATGGGGAGGAAGTTCATGAACTCAAAGAAAACCGTAATTTGTGATAAATTTGCACAATCAACAAATTTTATTAAATTTGAAATTTGAAATTGTGTTTCATTAACAGAAAATTTTATCCAAGATTGACGATGATAACCAATTTCTGAAAGAATATCATAAGACAGCTTATTTGAATCAAGCGCAACAGAATTTAGAGAAGAACTTAGTACTTTCTGAAAAACAAAAGAATGTCCAAGAACTTCAACGCACACAGGTAACAACCTTTATAGTGTTGATGCGCTAGCACATATTCTTTGAACAGAATTGGTTTTGTATGTTGACCATCAACAAGTAAACAAACAGGTCTTAAAAAGAATGATTCATAGTGGAAATGTTGATGCAAATAAACATGAAATTGTTGAAAACATGCGATTTAATGGGAGGTCGTAATCATGTGATCAAACAGGCTCTTCATAGAAGACAATTGTTGGACAAGATTACTCAAGAAACAATCAAGGTTAAGGAATTGTTTGATAGTAGACAATCTGTGCATCGAAGGCGCCAACAAAATGAGGCCAAAAAGCTAATGGGTGAAATGGACTAAATTGTTTGGAGTTTATTAAAATTAGCATTATGATAGAATAAATTGAGCTTCATTAGCTGCATATATAGTCAACTTGTGAATTCTCCATTCATTAAAATTGCCATATTTTCTAGTTATTACATTATCGTCATTTTTCCCCCAATTGTCATGATTATTGTCTAGAAGTCGTTGAATTTTAGATGTATGCAAATGTATGATGTCCATGCCAAACAAACCGATGATTTTGATTAAACAAACTTGCATGTGACAATTACAATGCACCCTAAAGTGCATTGTGCATCTATAATAGAATAGTCATATCACATTTGGGTTCTTCATTACAACCGTGAAGTTTTCACATTACATTGTTCCAAAAACCATGCAAATTTTGTTATGGGTTCATATAGGTTATGACAATGTCAGTTGCCTCCAAAACCAAATGTGTTTTGCATCAAATCATATGACGAATGGTGTAGTCTACATATGCATGTTAGGTAACGAACTATCAAAATGGGTACTAAAATTCATCCATGGTCAACTAATTTCAATGTTTTTCCCAAAAATTGCACCCTTCTCTTTATAGACTTGCCAGGGTTCATTGTGACTATGGAACTATTCACCAAGGAAACATGCAAACCATGTGCACTTTTGAAATCCAAGAAATCCTTCATGGAAGAAAGGACAAGTCCCCAAAATATTCAGTCAGTCGGGCTTCATGGATTAGCCAGCACCACCATGCTCTATGATCACAAACAGTTTCTCAATCTTTGGTTTTGCTACTCTCTACATGTCATACCATAACCAAAGGAAAACAGTAAGCAATACAAGTTGAGAAAGCATAACAACAAGCATCATCTTCAATGCTTTTGCATTTTGACAAATAAGCAAACTCCCAACGAAGTGACACACAGATTCCAAAAGCATATGACGTCTTGATTCACTACCAACATTGGTCTTTTTTGTACTTGGGTATTGGAATAATCTTTTGCTTCAATTATGCAAATCCCCAAAAAGAACAACCAAAAAAGAATTTTTCATAAACTAATGTGGGAGGCAAATTATGGTTGTTATGCCATCATCTTAGATGATGATCATCTTGCTAGAACCATGTAATCTGCCTCAGCTGAATAATTTTATTGTACATCTCTCTATGCACCACAGGACAAAGTGGAGTGGTCAGTGTGTGTGCTACCAATTGGGAAATGAGACTGTAGCTGATTTCATATACAACAGTATCTGACCCATTTGCCAGAAAAATTGCTTCAATGTCTTCTTGCTGAAAAACTAGAAGCAGAATAATTACTCACAAAGTGACTGACCCTTCTTGTTTTCTCAATGTTGAAAGCAGCACCTTTTGAAGTGGGCACTTACCCGAGAACCAGCTCAAACACAAAGCTGCTGTCAATCTAGTTGCTGCGAGAGACTTTACCCAAAAAGAACTACTACCGCCCAGTTTCTCCAGTAATGAGTTGACTGCCTTCCCAGCTCCAAAGCCATCAATATACAAGAAGAAAAGTGCCTCTGTCTCATCAGAAACATTAAGATCCTCATCAAGAACCTGCAGAAGTGTAAGTATTTGCCATAGCTATCATGTCCACCATGACCCTGTCTTTGCCATCATAGTTGCCATGTCCATGAGCTGAGCTTGCCTGCAAAGCCGTCAGACAAGTTCTCCCACAAGCACATGCGCACAAAGATATATCTAGCTCCCCGCAGCAAGATTCCAGGACCCAATTGTCCTTTTCATTGCAGATGATGCACACACATTGCTCCTTGTCAAGCTCTGATAGTAGTGTGGATAGTGTGATCTTTCTAGCTCAGACTTTGGACTCCCAGTGAAGCTCCACAAGCTTAAATCCTTTAGCCTGCTTCCGAAGCTCCAATTTTATCCAGTTTTGATTCACGCTTTTCAAGCTTCCTGAAGAAAACTCCTCCTCCCTCTGGTCTCCTGATACTAAGTTTGGATTTTACTCTGCTATTCACAGTTTCTGAAGCTCCTCTGCCTCCTCCTCCTGCACCTGATTGTACTAGAATTTGATCCAATTCTGCTCCATCTTTCTTTTGTCAACTTCTGAAAGTGTAAGATTTGATCCAGAAGTTGTCAAGATTTCTGAAGCTCCTGCTGCTGCTGATACTACAAATTTGATCAAGTTTCAGTAATTTGTTGCAAATTAGAGTTAAGGCTCTGCTGCAATTTGTAATGGAGCTGGAGCTTGTTCTGAATCCACAGGCAAATGCAAAATAGGAGGTGAAGAGGAGGAGGAGGAAGAGGAAGAAGAGGGGCTGGCTGCTGCTGCTGCTGCTGCTGCTGCTGCTGCAATGCTCTTGCCTCTGCTGAGCAACCTTGTGAAGGTGATGAAGCGACCCATGGGTGACTTGGGAGTGGAGAAAGGAGAGCTTGTAGTCTCAAATGCAGCAGTTGTTGAGCTTGCTTGTGGTATGTCGATGGCTACTTGGAAAGGAGCTCGTACTCTGGCTGATGATGATGATCTGCCACTTGCTGCTACTGCTGCTACAGCTCTTAGATGCTGGCTTGTTGCTTCCTGCTGCTCCAAGCTAGTTGACCCTACTCCTATTCCCCAGAAGAGCACATTGGGTGGAATTTGTGGCTTGTCAACAGCTTCCTGTTGTTGCAAGTTCCTCCCTACTGCTGCTGTTGTTGTTGCTGCTGCTACTGATGGATCCATTGTAGATGCTGCAGATGAAGGTGATGAAGAAGGGTTAAGGGTTACGGTTTCTTCTCCATCACCTTCATGTGCAGCAACAGTGAGCGCAAGCGCAGTGGATGGTTTCTTGGGGGAGGCAGCTGGACCATCTGGTTGAGCTGAAGCTCGACAGAGAGGGCAGCTGGAGTGAGAGTGGAACCACATGTCAATGCACTCTACATGGAAACTGTGACCACACTTGGGAAGCGTGCGACCTGTTTCATTCTCCTTGAACTCCTCCAGACACACAGCACACTCCAGTTGCTGCTGCTGAGGAGGAGGAAGAGAGGACCCGTCTGCTGCAACAAAATCCTCCTTCTTGTAGACGAAAGTTGGCAGGGATTCCACTACCGACTTCTCTAGACCGACGCTCTGGAGGAGGAAGAGAGGCCGGTGCGGCTGCTGCTGGTCATCATCAGCAAGAGGGTCGATGCTCCTCCGACGAGAAGATCCTCTCCTCCAGGAACCTCGTCCTAGCCTTAAGGCCCCGGCGTCCTGGTGATGCCAAAACCATTTGGCGTAGATGTGTAGACAGAAGATGAACACTACCACCGCAAACAGCACCGCAACAGCCACCACCATGATCTTGCTGTTCACCATCTGAGTTGATGATGGTGGAGTGCCGAGGTTGCTACTGTTGCTGTCGTTTCCCAACCAGAAACTCGAAGGCTGAGACTGTGGGGAATTGCTTGCTGGAGTAGCCATGTTTGCTTGTCGCCAAGAGCTTCTTCTAGCTCTGTAACTGACCGGGATGTAGTTTGAAAACCAAAAGACAGATTGCAGTGTTGTGGGTCTTCTGGTTCTCTCTGTCTGTCTCTGCTGTCTCTCTCTCTCTCTCTGGCTCTTGAGATTGCTGATGGGTGGGTTTACAATTTGCGCCACTAATCTATGAGTGCTGTGGACGTTGCTGCTATTTGGTTCCTCCGATTCATCGCCTGTTGAGATGTGATACTGCAGATCTGTTCTCGGAGCTTCCGATCAAGCGAAGAAGAAGAAGAAGTTGATGGCATACAAGTATCCACCGTCTGCCAATTCTCGCCTCCGCGCCAACAACATCCAGGAGAAGCTTAGAACTCTACACAAGTCCCGAGAAGCGAACAGGCTAGCTATCCGCTTCTCTCTACTGCTGCAGATGCTCTCCAAATTCCCAAAGCCAGGGACACTTTTGCTGCATCCAAGTGCACCAACAGAGCGCTGCTGATTCCTCCTCTAGTCTCGCAACAATCAATGCCCCAGCAGCAGCAACGTCTTCCAAATCTCCCAAATCTCCCACACGCTAGCTACCTCTTCAGTCCCCAAAAGCTAACCAAATCCCAAGAAAGAACACAACCCAATGAAGCTCTCTCTCTCTCTCTCTCTCTCTCTCTCTCTCTCGGTCTGCACTTTCCTACAGAAATTCAACAAATTGTGTCTTCTGAAAACCAAAACTGCTCCTCAATTATAACCCGATGAGCAACCCAATTAAGCTCCAGAGACTGTTCCTGTCTCAAACCTCTTTTTTGTTGTCCTCTCTCTCGCTCTCGCTCTCTCTTTCTCGCTCATTTCCTTGCTTCTGGAATTCAACAAACTATACAAATACTGACCCACAAGTGAAGAACAAGAGCAGATACTGGAAGAGCTCTATAGTACTGATGGAGGGATTGGCGACGACGACGATGGTGACGATGGTGACGATGGTGATGATTCTTGGTGAAGAAGACCCAAGAAGGTGCAGATCGATTGCGAGCTGATTTCTTGGAACCAATCAAAGCAACAACAAAAGCAGCAACAGCAAATTCACACGAACCATCCCCGCTACTCATCCCAGCAACAAGTCAAAGATTGTTGGAGAGTAGAAAAAGACCGACCACCATCACCACCACCATCATCATGATCTGGTACCACCACCACCACCACCAACAACAACAACAACAACAACAACAACAAACGCGTCTCACGTCCGAAGCTTCGCAAATCCCACCAAATGTGTACAAAACGTAGGTCTAGTGGGACCCAAAAAACCCTAGAGGGAAAAAAAAACCCTACAGCAGCCCAAAGACAAGACAAAGAAAGAATGGGGAAAAATAAATAAATAAATAAATAAATAGAAGAATTGTATTTATTTTTTAAAAGGAGCAAAACCAACAAAACAAGTGATGCAGTTTTTTCTTTTCTTTTTTCTTTTTTTTAAAAACAAAAATCAAATGGGCACAAGGAAAAAAGAAAAAAAAAGAAAAAAAAAACATCCAAAGAGAGAAACATACTTTTATTTTAGTATCATAGTATTCCCAACCTACTAGTAAGTCAATGGTAATAAGTCATGTGTTCAATTTTCTCGATTTTTATTGGAATACATTCACATTTGTCGTGTTCAGTAGTAGCACTTGTCCATGATGATGTGGCATCTTTGTTTGCATCTGAGGTTAACTTGGAGTTAGCATTTGTGATAAGTGGTTTTTTTTTATAAAATATTTAATTGTATAATTTTAATAAATAATTTTTTAATTAATAAATTTGGCACTATGTCAACAAAAAAAGTAATTCAATGCTATTTTTTTAAATTGAAAAACATATATAATAACAATTATTTTTTAAAAAATTGGGAAAAATTAAGAGTTTAAACTCACCAGATTTAGCTAGTGAATTCTTGGTAGGTCACCAAAACTAGACCAGACTTTCAAATTTTTCCATTGTCATGATGTCTAAGCTCTAGTCAACTTTGGCTCATTCCTCTTGTGGATTGGATTGCTCATCCAAACCACCTTCTTAACAAAATATCATGTTTGTTGTTTCTATTGTTGAAAGCTTAGATTTTGAAGTCTTAACTCAATGTTTATGTAAAGAGGTCGAAAAACGATTGTTTATCTCAATGTTATGTAAAGAGGTCGAAAAACGATTGTTTAACTCAATGTTGCATAACATAATCTTGATTACGAGTGGTTTATACAAGTCAAAGGCTCTTTTGAGCTTTGGGCACCTCCCGGTGGAAGTGGAGACTTGATGACTTAATCATCATCAATAGTCATTATGTGACGTAATGGGTACTTGGGGAGAGATTCTGCCACATCATTAAGAGCTTTATAGACTCTTTTCTTTCCTTCGGTAGACCACATGTGAAAATTCTATTGAATAATGTGTTTGCAAGAGCAATTGACCCTTTGAACATTGGGGTGAAGGCCATAATGTCTCTCCAAAGTGACAATTCATGTGTAGGGTTAAAGCCCTAGGGTGGCCACATTCTCAAAAATAAGGGGCCTAGGACAAGACTATTGATATTGAAGACCGGCCTCATGTTCTACGAATGTCTCTCACCCACCCATCCATGGGCTTTATCATCCATCCTAAAGCATGAGGCAAAGGTTATCATAAACCTAAGCATATGTATTTCATGAGGTGTAGGTACTTGAGGGTTCCTATGCCTACTTTCTTAAGTGTTGGTTGTAGGCATAAGATCCCTCTCACTCTTACAAATTAGGCACAATATCCCTTTTCTCATTTCTAGAAGGGAGATTCATAAGAAAAATATAAATTTCCCAATATTTTTTTTTTGTTGAAAAAATGACAAAGTTTGTCCCCTCAAATAAACACAATTGTTGTGAACTATTTTCCCAATTTCCATGCACTTAATTAGTTGATCATCTCATCCAATATGTGAATAACAAATAGATGGTTGTTGTCAAGATTAAAATATGTTGGATCAAAACCAATTTCCAATGCACATTTCCCATCACATGCTTCCAAGGCTAGTCCCAAAGGATATTTCTATTTGGACTATGCATGTATATATGTCCAATACATGTATATATTACTTATATACCTATAGTTGTATGATGTGCCTTTGCAAAGAAATTTTTTTAAATTCACAAAAAAATCTACCAAAAAATTATATATATATATATTAATTTATTTTATTTTATTTTTAAAAAAAATTGGGAATTTACAAAAGCTTGAAGTATTGGAAAGTCATTTGTTCGAACATGGGATCATGTCACAAAGGGAGTTGCACAAAGTTGCATGCACCCAACTATCAAAAGGGTTTGTTTCATTCCATTGTGGGGAAGCAAAGTTGATATAAGGTAGATGACCGAAACTTTTAGGTGAGTTGAGAACATCCATCCCTCTCCATGATGTTGTTCTCTTTCATTCACTTTTGGGACTTTGTTTGGAGTAAAGGAGTAGTCTATCTTCTTCTTTTTTTGGTTCTCCCAAAACACGGAAACTCCATAGTAACCCATAGTGGACAATGTCCAAAAGCTGAATAATAATTCAAACTAAAAAGTTTGTCCAAATATTCAATTTAACTCCAACATACCAATTCTACAACTTAGCACCCTCCAAGTAAATTTATCTACATTCAGAGTTATGCAAGAGGTGGGGTTTTTCACTATTGGATCTCCTTTCCTAATGGCCAAAATTATTACCAAAACACTCATAGATCTCCCTTAGAAACTATGGCCAAAATTATACCAAAATGCTCTTGGATCTCCTTTTCCTATGGCCAAATTTTACCAAAACACTCTTGGATCTCCTCTTCCTATGGCCAAAATTATACCCAAACACTCTTGGACCTCCTTCCTATTTGACCCAATCCCAAGGTGGATTTGCCAAGGGGACCCAAGTCGTGACTAACTTGGGTGTAGTAGCATGAACTACTACTACTCGTGACCTAATGTTACCGAGCACGTTGAAAGTAACAACGTGTCACTCGTATATGGTATGTATTGTTGTATCTTTGAGCTTACACTATTGACCATCATCAACCTCCTCTTTCCCTTGATGAATAACCACTAGCACGTTTCTAGAATATGTGGAGGTGCCTTGCCTTTAGTATAATTTTTGCCTCAAAAGAGCATGGTACCTTCCATGGAAGGTATTTTGGGTTACTTTGGAATTTCCATATTCAATGCCTTGTTGAGTGTGGATCATATCATTTACATTGCCATCTAGGTTAATGTCATGAGATTGTGTGAAGTTTGTGGCAATACTTAGTTTCCTTGTGTGCAACTTTGAAACGGAATCAACGTTTGTGGATTGAAATTTTACATGAGCATCCCCTTGAATTAATTTATGGTTTAATTGCCTTTTTCCTTTTTTACCCATTTCATCCATTAATTGCCTTCTCATTTGATGTGATGTTTTTAAGATTTCAAGTTTTGAATTGTATTTTCTCGTTTGCATTGTGTATAGCCCAAGGTGTAACAAGTGAATAACATTACACCCTTTTTTTCTTCATTTCGTAAAGCATAGACACTTTTTTTTCCTTTGTGTTTTCAAGTCACTCCCTAACCTAAATTTATCATATTTGACTTTCTTGGACTTACCTCAAACTTATTTGAGACTTGCCTCCATTTTACTAGATCTTCTCAAATTTGAAAGGTCCAATACAAATCACAGCTTATATTGAGCTTTTCGAGTTTCCAAAGATCTGATTTTATGATTAGTTACACAAGGGAAGGTCTCGCTATAGGAGCCTTCTGAATTTTCAACCTCCCTCGACCTATTGACCTCGAAGGTCTCAAATATGAAAGGCTCACATAACAAAACCTTCTCCTATACCAAACTTATGACAATTGATATTTCCACTATATTAGCCAAAAAACACAAGGCATCAACCATTCAATGAAAGTGCCTAGGTTACCAATTGGACCAATCTTGTGTTCTTTTCACCAAGGTAATTGAAAAATCAACATATACCCAACACTCATGGTTCATTTTTGACAAAAAAACCTACAAAAGAGTTTGTGACATCTCTCTTGCAACCCAGCTCTCTATCTCTACACTTGATGTAAGCCTTGCATGTGCATAATAACTAGGTCTAAAGGCCTACATGCAACAAATTTCTTGTTTGCTGGGCTGTGTTTCTAGTTTCTACCATGTAGTTAATGTTGTACTTTATTGGGTGGGGTTCTCCAGTCAAATAGGACATGCACCACAACGTGTCAAAAAAGAAGGGCTGAAGGAGGGAATCTCTAATATCTAATACTTTCCACACTAGACCAACAATTTATGGTCAAAGTGAACCAGCACCCACCCAAACACTTTTTCATTGTATTCTTTGTCCCATAGCTAACTAGAGTGGTTACCAATCTACTAACTACTAACCATCCATCCACATGCATCCAATACCTACCTAACTAGGTGTGGGAGCCACCCAATTGCCTTACCTACTACTTAACCTACCTTGCACAGTAACCACAGTAGACTACTTGGTTATGAAAAAGCTACCCTCTTACATAGGTAGTTAAGTTAGTTAGGTCATGTGAAGGGGAAGTAGTAGGAGGGGTTTATATGATGATGATGATGATGATGATGGGTTTACCTAAGTGGAACCTCAGTAACTCAGTTGTGGGATGAAGTTTTTTTAGGGTTTCTTCCATGGATGGTGTACTGATGATGGGTTGTTAGGTCACCTAGTCTCACAAGGTGGTACTAGAGAGCCATTTATTTGTTAGAGAGCTTTTTCTCTCTACACTATAGAGAGGTTGTGGGTCAAAAGATGCTGAGCTTGAGGCAATTAGGGTTTTTTAATTAATAGCAAATTGCTAACCCTCTTGAGAAAGGACAAAAAGGAATGTCACTGCAACTTTACTTGTAAGTTATATAGCCCCCAGTTGACAGAATTTTTCTTACACTGGAAAGACAGAAGCAAAGGAGATCTGAGAAACACAGCAACAAAACTCTTGTAAAGATGGCATTCCCAAGAAAAAACCACATGAAAACTATTAAACCCAAATGGCTTTACTTTCATAAAGCTAGAGAGAGCCAATTAACATAACACAATGAAATTGCAAAGTGATCTCTCAAGGGAACATAATAACCTCAACATCTTGAATTGCATTTTGTGAAACATGCTTTGTGCAAGGCAACTCAATATGGTGGGCCTTCTCACTTGTACAATGGGAAATTGTGAAACCCATTGTATGGTGAAAAATTACATTTCATGATTTTCCATTGTATAAGTGCAAGGGCCCTTCGCCTACCATATTGGCATATTTTGGTTCTTATGCCAAGCTATTGCAAGGTATTACACCCTTGAGGAAGTCACTCTTGGAACACATGAGATAAAGGGATTTTTTTTTATATGTTATGAAATAATAGCATATTAAAATAACATTCCATTAAAAAAGAAATTACATTTTGAGAATGATTTTATATTAAATGCCCTATTTACATTGAAATGAATCATATATTTTTATCTTTTAATTAGTTGCACCTTTTCTTTTTTTTTGCATGTCATTTGGAATAAAATGGGAATGACTTCCCTTAGAGTACACCTTATGAATTGAGGCAAAGTCCAATGTCTAGGATGTAATGTTTTATTATACCCTAAACGTTGAACTTTGCTTCAATTGTTGTGCACTCCTACATTGATGCCTATAACTATCAATGTCATTGCATATACAAAACATAACATGAAAATATCTTGAATGGTACACCATGTCTAAACTAAAATGGTCATGCATCTACAATGAAAACAAAAATCCAAACCTAACACTTTCACAACACAAAAATACAAATTAACACACCATGCACAGAACATATAAAAATTTGCATCCATCAATAAAATGTATTGGAATCTCAAATCACCCAATTTATCTATAACTAACTAAGACTTAACCAAATAGTTAAACTAACACACTTAACATGGTTCATAAAGTGCAATGTGTTATTGCCAATGCATTACTCTAATGTGTTGTATCCTTTCACAACTTTTTTATCTCCAATAAACATGAGGTGACACACCCTTAACTTTGTCAAGTGTATCAAAAAAAATAACTAATAGATTTTTCGTTTTGAAATGGAATGAAAACCAAAGATGCCTTCCTTCACTCCCAAGATATATAAAAGGTATGAGAGCTCTAGGATGAGATTATAATGAGCTCACAAATGTGAGTTCAAGGTAAAGTCAACTTGCATAAACTAGGAAAAAATGCAGTTAATTCAAGTCAAAATATGATGTACTTGCAAAACACATGAGTTAAATTCTAAAAATATTCATCATAATCTAGATTTGGAGCTCTCATCATTCTCCTCCTTATACCATATACCTTGAAAATATGTCAACTGCAAAATTGTAGTCTTTGAAATTTTTTCAATATTATATTGCAAGCTTCATTCAAACGTCATTTGACTCATTTTTAAAAAAATTAGTGGTTAATAATCAAATTACCAGTCTTTTGGCCATCACTTGAACTTCCAGTTTTCAAATAAAAATTGCAAGTAATTTTTAATATTTACATTTCAACAACTTTCCAATGATATAAAGGATGTTCAATTTGCACAAAAGTTTGTTATTTGCATTTTTGTCACAAAACTTTGAAACACCTATAAGACTCCAATTCCAATGTTACTTATGGGAATGTGCTCTAGTCTTAGGACACTTTCCTTTCTCATGCTTTAACTTTGGTCACAAGTTGCAACATGAGAATTATCAAGCTAGCAATAATTTGTTATTATTAGTGTAAGGTGGTTTTCAAAATCAATTGCAAAATCCCATCAATTACCTACTTAGACATATATCCATTTAACCAACACCCATAAGGAGAGGGGAATATAAATAATCCAAGTTCATGGAACTTCCTATGGTGAACATAGAAAAAAATGGTAAGCAAAAGACTTTAATGTAAGAAATTTCATCAGTTGCTGGACCTTTGTTTAAGTACTTGTAGTTGCAAGTCATGGTTGTATGTTGCAACATTGTGTCACCATACCTTTTTTTGGGTTTTATATGTTTTTATGGACAAATTGAAGTTTATAGTTTCTTTCATTAAAAGGAGGTGATGCAAAAAAAAAAAAATTTTGACAACAAGTATGATGCATCAATTGCCTTTTATTTTCTTGATTTTAAAACTTGTAGTTGCAATTTGAAATTTGTTGTCCGTAGCTTGCAACTTCAAAAGGAAGTGAGCAACTCAAAATTTGAGGTTGTTCATGTTTTCAATCTTACAAAAAGTAGATATATGTTTCATGTACATTGTATTTTATACACACAAAACCTTAAGATTGATTACACATGGTCAATGTTTTATTTATTTATTTACCACCTTACTATAGCTCCAAATAATGTAAAAAGTTGCACTATTTCATCAAGAGCATTAAATTCATTGCATGAAAACTTGGAACAAGAAGTTGTTTCACTTGCAACACCGTTGTCTCACATAGAAATCATAGTGGAAATCAAAGTGATGTTGCATTTGGGGCACCTATGCATGCAAGTCAAGTTCTTGAACTTGATGCATTCATTGTAGTTTGAATATTCTCAAATCCTTACATCGCCAAACTAAACTCTAAAGCCACACTTGCACCTCAATTAAATGGGCATTTTATTGTGAATATGATTAAATATAAACATTGTTAATGTCCAAGTCATTCGGTGCATTGTGTGTTACAATGATATAATAAGTCATACAATTTGTTGCTCAAGGTGAAAGCACATTATGATGCAAGAAAATGTTGTCACAAATATTTTTTTTTTAAAGTGTGTGTTTGAACTTCCACCATGCCAATATTAAAAGGGCTTTTCATAAGTTGTATTCATAATAAAATAATTCAAAACCCGACAATACAATTGTCAAAAAAAAACTAAATTTGTTGATTCATATTAAATTTTTATAAAAAAATATTTGTGAGAATATAATTATATTACAAAGTGTAATATTCTCTTAAAATCATTTGAATGATTACCAAACTTGATGAATATTTAATCATATATTAAATATGAGTTGATTATACCATTGCAACCACATTTGAAGAATCTCACTCGTATGATTTCACCAAAAACTTAGATTTTTTTTTCATTTGAACAACATAATTGTGCATCCTTTAAAAAAAAGTTATTCTCTTTTGAAAAATATCAAAAATTGTGTTACAAGCCTTGTGTCAATAATCAATATTATGTGTAACATGAAAAAATAATAATAATAATTGCCTCCAAACTAATACAAAATTTATTTTAAAATTATACATTTTATTGCTCAAGTTGGGCCCCCATACTTAATTTCACCAAAACTTCTTCACAAATTAACTTTGTTGTCACAACATTATGTAGGACCATATTGTATAAGCACACTACACAAAAGTTAGTTTTTAATTTCCCTCATGTAGGAAATATTCAATTCTACCAAATTAGCCCCATAAAATTGGACCAAGTTAACTTTCTTTTAAATGCATAATGTAGGCTAAAAAATCAAGCAAAGGATCATGCCAATAGTTGACAAAAACATTTTTAGATGCAAATCTTTAAGCATGCAAATTGAAGAAAATCAAATGACATATTTCCTTTTGCCCTTCACTTGTTCATGAAGTCAATTTGTTTATTCCAACCTTGTTAATTTGGTTTCAAGTTTGCTTATCAATTTAAGTCAAAAAAAAATTTCACTTTTGACAAATTCATTCATGTTCACAACATTATTATGAAAACTTGTTGTAAGTTCTCCTTATGTCAACAATATTTAGTTCTTCCAAAACCCCGTTGCAAATTCTTTTTCTTCAACTTTGTTGTCATAGCAATTATTATATTGATCCATAGTCCATAAACACATTAGGTATACCAAAAAAAAAACCCCTTATTTTTCATTTTCCTTTTGTAGAAAATATTTAGTTTTACCAATAACCCTTTTACAAATTGAATTATACTTTAGTTTTGTTGTCAAAACATTATGTGGGAAAATATTGCATAAGCACAATACACAAAAAAAAGTTAGTTTCTATTTTTGTTAGGTAGACAATATTCAATTTCTACCAAATTAGCCTAACCCTTCAATGATACGGGACCAATATTACCTCAAGTTTTGAGGAGGAGGCCGATGATACTAGTATGAAGTTGGTATTGTCTCAGGTCATACAAGTCCGGTTGAACTTTGAACTTGCCATAAGGGGTGGAGCCATTATAGGGTGACCAACGATAAGCCGGTGGGTCAAGTTTGGTCTAAAGCTACACACAAGTTCGTGGGGTGTACAACAAGTTTAAACACTTGAAATGTGGTGCTTGTGTACATCTCAAAATTGGCAAAATCCATCAAATCCTCGTCAAGATAGATTGACTCTTCTTCTTTATTTTCAACTTTATGTGTCGCTTGGTAGTGGATTTCTTGGAAACTCTTTGTTCTTTAGATGACTTATTCGAGTGCTACTTTTGTGTCCTAGTAAGTAAGGTCATCATCATCCCCAAAATCAGCAATATCTCTCCCCCAAAAACCAGACTTTTCTTCTTCAAATGCACACGGTGGTGTTGTTGTTGTTGTTGTTGTTGTTGGTGTTGTTGATTCGTGGCAACTCATGAGTAGTGGATTTCATAACTCTTTTGGTCAACAAGTGCAACTCATGAGTAGTGGATTTCATAACTCTTTTGATCAACAAGTGAGAAGAGAGAAATTGTGCATCACATGGTTTTTACTAAAATGTACTTGTTGTATTCTTGTCATGTGGAAAACATTTTTGTATCCTATATATATATTTTGAAAATTCGAACATTTTTTTTGAAATTTTCTGGAAATAATATAATTAGTGTTGAAGCTGCTAAGGTAGGCTAGTAAGGTAATTAAAATTTTCTCACATATATTAATTAACTTTCTTTCATGCAGCAATGGGAAAACATATCTCTAGTCTCCCGCATATTAGCCACTAATTAAGTTGTGATAAAAAGAAATTTGGATTTGAAACTTGGCTTGAATTGAGTATTTTTTCCATGAATTTGTTAATTTGCTTTGGGTTAGTTTCTAATTTGAGTTTTTGAGATTTTAAATGCATCTCTCAAGGTTGCTATTTGCTCATCTATTAAAAAAATAATATTATGTCATTATTTTGAAAATGGTATTGTCCAAAGTTCAAATACACGTGTGTCCATGTCTAGCTTCTAGAATCTTCACACGTGGCCGAAGTGATTTATAATATTGAAAAGGGGGCCAACTCTCAAGATTCACCACACAAAAAAAATTATTCAAAAGGAATTTTTTACTCTTCCATTGCATTTGGGTCTGATAGTTAACCACGGTGGTTAGCTATATACTAACCATTCATATTGCATCTACTTGTCCGGAAGCCCACCAAGTGCCTTACTTGCCCATTTACATAGGTTTAGGGGTTAGGGGTTAGGGTTACACTAGTAGTTACATAGGTAGTGTTAAGAGGAAGTAGGAGGGTTTTGTTGCTAATGAAAAACCCTAGACCTGAAACTTGATTAGGGTTTGCCCCACCCTACTAGGTACTACACATGATTGGCATTAAATTCACTCTTCATTTCTCCTGAAAGACACAATTGTGACTCCACCAACACACTCAATTTGCCTTCATAACAACTTTATCATAAGAAAGTTATACCCCTTGTTCAATCTTTATCCATATGCCATGTTGCATCTTATCCATATGCTCACCTTGAAGAGAAATATATATGATACAAGTAGTTTTGAGCTTCTTCTTCACCTAGGCTACCTATTTTTGCTTTGCCAAGTTGTAACATTGTAACACCTTTGAAATGGCCACAAGGGTTAGCATTGTAGTTACACCATTTCAATTCACTTCAACTCCTATAACTTCAATGCCCCTATAGATGATTTTTTTCTCACATTGTTGGTTGCATGTGTAATTCTTTTTGGATGTAGATTACTTCATTCATCCACATCTCATTGGATAGATATAGGCATTTGTGGCTTACCACCATACTCCAAAAACATTGACATTTAAACCTACCTTGTATGGGAGATTCTTTAGAGAAATGGGCTTTATTCTTACCTCATTTCCATGGGTGATTTCAATGTGACCTAGCAAAGGATAAGTATGTATATTATTATGGGACTCCAAACTTTAGGAGATTTTTCCATTAAGTTGGGTGGCTCTCCCTCAAGAGAACACACTTAGTACGGGAACCTCCCCTACAACATATACTCCATAATTGGCCCCGTTCATTGCCCGTTCATTGGCAGTAAAACACAAGTAAAAAACCTTGCAAGAAATTGGTGAAATATTGTCATTGAATCTTTTAAGTAGTTGAGTTTCATGGCGACCATTCTTGCTTGTCTCAAGGTCAATCTAATAATTTATTGTCAAGAAAAAGGACTTAGTTGTTCATGGGTTGAACTTGATATGGACATGAAAGTCAGCTTCGTATGTCAAAGCACCAAGACTTTGACAAAGAACCATTTATCATGAGCATGTCCAAGCAAAGCTCACATTCAAGCAACCAAACACTCTATTGACTAGGTATTATTGTAGTTTAATATAACTCTCCCCAAACTATATTAAACTACTCCCTAGACCCTCTTCCTCTCACATTTATTCAATGGATCATAAGTGATCACTCCAACTCTTATACGGAGTAAGGTGTAAGAACCCTTCAGGCCTTTCATATGCCTTGTGATTTACAAATGTTGGAAGTTATTGATAACCTTTACCAAGTTCTTCATGATTGGTAAAGTCCCAAGTTAGGGACATTCCCAAAAAAATGGACTCAACTATAATTGCCTTGTTCTAAGCCCCTTATAAGGGTAGTAGGGGACCTCTTATTTTTTAGGGGGCATTATTAATTTCAATGACGATGATGATGCATTGTGGGTGGTTTAGAAGGAACAACTTGAGAAACCATTAATAGTTGTTTTTTCCGATGACAATTTCACCATTTCATTTTACACCAATTTCACACCAAATTTGTGTAAAATGAAATTTAAGAAAATTTCATGAAAAATCTATATGATCATGGAGGAATTTTGTTTTGATATTGTAAGATTTAAAGAACACATGAAATAAATCATACATACATATATATATATAAACATTTTGACCTTAAGTGAGTTTGATTGTCATTGATAGTGTGGAATTGTGCAAAGCCCAATTGTATAAGGTGATCTCCAAATATAACAATATTGTTTTCCAAATGTTTTATAGAGTCATATTGTAGGAGACCATTAAATATAAGTAGGTAGGGATAGTAGTTACCTACTATAGTGGTTAGTTCCCCTACTATATCTTTTAGACCTAAGGTGCGAGATATATTGAATTTTGAATAGTTTATGTCATTGGAAATTCAATTAATTTTTTTTTTGTAGAAGGGGATTTTCGAAGGAAAAATTAATTGACTAACCGGTTCACACTTGGGCCAATGGCACAAGCTTACACTAGTAAATATTTCTCCTATTATAGGGGGCCATACATACACACATATAGAAAGTATAAGCAAGTTTTTTTTTTAATTTTATTTTCCGAGGGAAATTTTTTTTGCAAAACACTAATAAATAAATAATTTGAATTAAAAAACACTAATAAATAAATAATTTGGGACCTACACCCCTAATATAAATATTATAATTAGATTTGTCTTGAATAGCACAAAGCTAACAAAGGCCCTAATCATTGAGCAAGTGTTGAGGTGTGTAAGGGGTAAAGTGAACATAATTTTGAAGGGGAAACAAATGGAAAAAGGGTTGAGTGTTTGTTTGTTCCTATCCATAAGTGCAAAAGCCTAGTGTTTTGTTGAAAGGAAATGCCGTGTGCTGGACTGACACCCCCCCCCCCCCCCCCCCCCTCTCACAATAATGGGGTAGTAGAACTGGTACATTTGTACCTTCAGTGCACATGAGGAGGGCTCCACGCCCCCTTTTCCCCCAAATACTATTTTACATTGGGAACTTCCTTTTTCTTAAGCAAAATATTAAAAAACTAAAATGTGTGTGTGTGTGTGTGTGAGAGAGAGAAAGAGAGGGGGAAAAAAAAAACTATAATTGAAAACATTTTTTTGAAGCACAATTTTTTTCTTTTGGTTGGTTTTTTTTTTTTTTTTTTTTTTTTTTGTCAACTTTTGTGATGTACCCAAACTGGTGATCAGCCATGAGAAGATAAATTTGGCTATAAATATGAAAGTAGAATTTTTTAAAAACCTTTTTTATTTTCTGGCTACTTGTTGGACATTGTTGTAGAAACATGGAAATTTTATTTATTTATTATTCCAAAATCTAGCAAAATTAGGGGTTCTTTTTTTTTCCAAGGAAAAATCCTTTGAATGGGTTGAAATCATATTTTTCAGGTTAAAAAAATACAAAAAATCACCCCCAAAAGAAAACACTAATTGGAATTTGGAAGGTAATCAAGTTGATAACAAAACTGCCCATATCCAAATTGCTCTGCCCCGGCCGGACAAGTTTGAAAAATTAAAACAAGAAATGTTACATGAAATCCCCCCGCCCCATCCCCTCCCCAAATTTTTTTGAAAAAAAAAACGAACTCACGGTTCATAGTAACTTCACCCGGCAAAGAGATTCCTCAAAATGTGGGACCAAATGAAAACTACACGGTTGCAACAACTTCGGTACCCGTGGGCCAAGCCAATAGACTCCAAAGTGGGGTGCCGGGGGGGGGGGGGGATCCCTTCCACATTCTTCCATTCATCTCCTCATTTGTCAAGCTTCGTAGTATAGTCAAGAAAAGTCACCTTGACTCCACCAAGTCGGAGGTAAGCCTCCCGAACCAACCTAGGGTTTTCAAAGCACGCGGAATCTATCTATGAAGCAAGGTAGTTTGTTTTGTTTGGCTTTGCTTTGTCATGCTGAGATCTCCCAAACCACGGCATTTCATGCCGTGCTCTTGGTATCTTCCAAAAGCTCTCGATATATGAGTAGGGGGTGCATTGACTTGGTTTTTATTGAGACTCTTTGGAGGCTTCTACAATGTAGAAGCTATTGATTATTGAACCATTTTTTCAATCAAAAAACAAAATAAAATTGAAAAATGAAAAAAATGTATTGGAATTTGAGAGCATTCTTTCATGTTGTTGTTGTTGGAAAGCCGTTGGTGAGTCAGATTTAATAGAGTTTATTTCATAATTTTCAAAGCTAAAGTGTGGAAGATATTGAATTTTTGAGTGGGTTTTGTTGTTGCTAGAAGTTCAATCGAATTGCAATAAAAAATTGGGTTTGGAAGGAAAAATCAGTTGAGCTCTCAATGTGTTCACATTGACAAATTTTAAGAAATTCTCAATTCTCAAAATGTGAAAAAATAAAAAATGTGTTCACACTTGGGCCAATGGCACAAGCTACACTAGTAAAGGATTGAGTCGAAGTGAAAAGACCTTGGGGGGGAGAGGGAGAGGGTGAGGATGGCTAGTTTTTTTGCCTATTGTGGGTCGGTGGGTGGTAGGGATTATGCTTCCTTTGTGTTTGTTGTAGGCCTTCAAATTTTATGAAACTCCTTCGTGGTGAATATGGTGAATACTTGAACTGGCCATCGGTCCAACAAATGAATGATTTTTTAAACTTCCAGCAACAACAACAACAACAACAACCACCACCACCACCAACAACACCAACAACAACATGGCAGAAGAAGGGAGACCGCACTTTGCAGAATGCCAAAACTGACTGTCAAACCCACCCGTGGTCTGGTCTGGTCTGGTCTTTGCAGAGACTTCTCTGCAAAACCACATCAATGGCAGTACCAATGGTTGGCAGTGGTAAGTAATATGTGCACAAGCACAAGCACAAGCTCAACCAACAACCAACAAACTCTGTGTTACAAACAACAAATAGTTAAACCGTGTGCACATCCACAACCGACAACCAACAAACATACTTGGAGTTACAAACAACAAAATAGTTAAACCTCTTTGTGTGTGTGTGTGTGTCTCTCTCTCTCTCTCTCTCTCAATGGTGTTTGTTAAGAAGGTGCACATTCAGAATCTCTGACAATCCCATCATCTCCATCAATCACCCAATCAAACCAAGTGAAGGATTTTGGCAACATTCTTTTTCCCTTTTGAATTAATTTTTTAAAAAAAATAAACCAACATAAAACTAAATAAAATTAAATAAAAACTGCATAAAACTTTTTACAACTAGTAGCGAAAAAAGAAAGACATGCATTGGAGGAAGAAGTTTTAGTGACAAAATCGGGAAAGTTTGAAAAGAGAAACCCTTGTGAAGGAATCATAGTAATCCACCAACTGTAAGGTGGTGGTGGTGGTGGTGCATACGGTGCTGCTGCCGCCCCTCTCATGTCCCTCATCAGTCATTAAAGAAACTTGGGCTCATTACACTTGGGTGTAAGGCCCCACAAAGTGTACGAGCTTCCCAACATGTGAAGGGCCCATGTAAGATGGACCCCCCATTATTTTCAGAAGGTCCCCCAGGAGGCATCCTTCTTTTGGGAAGCCCTCCCTCCCACCCCAACCTGCACCCACCATCCAAAGGCCTTTACTCTACAATTTTTTCCCACCTTGCAAGTTGACATAAAATTCTAAAGCATTTGCACTCAAACTTCTCATACCAAAGCTAATAGCGTCGTAGAACAAACTCTACTTAATTGATTTCTTAGAGGATTTATATGCTGTACAAGAAGCAGTGGCATTCATGATTCCATAGTCAATGGGTACAAAACAAAGGGAGATGTCTACAAGGAGACATTTACAAGCATGTAGATACTACTATTATCATGCAATTTCCACAAAAAAGAAACAAACATTGCTGAAAGAAGATGTTTACTCAATGCCAAAATAGTAGCCTTCTTTCATTACATGGGTTCTCAAGTTCTTTGTTTATGGAATTCAGTGCTGCAACTGATGCAATCTCAGAAGTAGTGAAAGTGTGAAATTGAAGCTTATCTGCAACCATGCTTCACTCATCTGTTACACACAACCTTCGGATGTTGATTTCATGTTCTTTGATTTACTGCAAAACGCTTGTCAAAACAGCCCCACCCAACAGGAGCCCAATGGTCAGGAGAGAAACCCAATTGATCAAAGCTGTACCTGACTATTCCAAAACTTAGACCCTTAACCAATCTGGCCCAGGAACAAATGTGTTATAGATCAGCCGTGAACACAAACAAGTATTGAAATCAAAGTAAACCCTAAACCCTAAAACCTGGGCTTCAATATAGTGGTCACTGTCATTCCTTAGGTGTGTGTAAACCTGTAAACACCAAACACAGCAGCCCAAAATCAAATCTTAGCTGCTCATGAGCTAGAGTGGTTGCTTTTAGACGGATCATAGACAGACCCAAACATCGACTTTCTTGAAAAGTTTTAAACTGTGCCACCCAAGATAGGATCATTTTCGGTAGATTAACACTCTAGAGTCCACCCATTGTCCAGCAATTTGTGAGGAAAGAAACAGGTTTTCTGAGCCATCTGTACCTTGAAAGTAGAGGCTGGCCTTCCCAGTGATTTTGGCAAGCGACACCCACCACACCATTGCTTCAGACTCTCCACCCAATTCCTTCAGACACAGATGAAATACAGCATGAATGGTCCTAGCTACACAACCAGATGATGGAATTTCTGACAAAAACATCATTGCATACTTTCAATCCCTTTGAAGATGACTGCATAAGGAAACACTTGCATTCTAAACAAGTAAGCACCACATCAAGGTCACTTTTAATTTTCTTCAAAAACAAACCCACAAAGGCATTGATAATCTCCTGCCTGATTAACCAATGCAAAATCCAAAGACACATTTTACGCATGCATATGTCAGTGCACATTGCACTTTGTCAAATCCAGAAACAAAGAAATTCTTGTCTGCACTCCAACTGCTCATTTGTGCTAATGTGCCAGACCTGGGAATTCTACAGAAGGTGCTGGTAGGATCTAGCTTAGTCTGAGCATTCACTTGATTGCCTGTAATTTTGGTAGAAAGAGGATGCTTCACTGATGTTGATGAGACTGATCAATGCTATGTGGGTAGCAGATTCTGCACCAGCTATGTATTCTAGATTAGGAAGTTTCTACTGTGGAAATGGCACTTCAACTGATGCCATACCCATGCAGTTCAATGCCTTGATCTCCAAGTACCTAATTGTTATGTCATGTCTGCAACTGACATATATAGTTCACCTTGTGAAGTGTCGCTTTTGTGGAGATTACTCTGTAATCTCATATTTTTGCATTTTATCTGGGGCTCCAGAGCTATAAGGAATACGTAGGGGAATCCATCTGTGAACAGGAGCACATGGATATGGTGAGGAATTCCTGCCCTGCTGCTGGAGCCTGTGGTGGTGGTATGTATACAGCCAACATAATGGCCTCTGTCTGCTGTTGAAGCTCTTGGCATGTCCCTTCCTCTACAGGTACATATATCCCTTCAGCAGTTTTTTTTTTTTTAATGATGTGATTTTGGATTGTCTCTTATGCAACATTTGGATTCTGCAAGAAATGATGAAACAGTGTTCTTGTTTCAGATCAGAGGTTTGCAAGTGTGGGGAAAAAAAAAACAAGAGAGTTCTTGAGTCACAATTTTTGTCAGATCCGAGAATGGAGATGTTGGCATCGTACCATTGCACACCTATGACAGTCTCAATGCTATCAGCAATCAGGTTGTGCAATTGAAGGCTGTAACACATGCCCTTTGTACCCATAGAGAGATGGCATCACTCACTTCCACCGTGTTGAAGCAGAAGCTGACCATGCCTGCTTCCTTCACCTCTTCCCTCACAGCTTCTGAAGCCTTCAGTGAATGCACGTTGCAAGTATTGCCCTCATACAGCATCAATGAAATCCCCACCCAGTCAGCAGCAACACAACCAAAAAAAAATTGTTACCCAGAAAGTCTCAACAAACAATCTTGGTTCTCCTTCATGTCTCCCCTTCTGGACCAAGATCACCAACTCTTCCTCTCCCTTCACTTTACTTCCTACCAGAGATGTGAGAGATGACAGACACTACAGGAGGAAGAACAAGAGGGAGGAGCACATAAGATCAATTGATCAATCAGTTTTCCTTGAAAAGAAAAAGATTGGTTCAAGGGTTCAGAGCTCTTGCTACCGGGAACCTGCACATCCAGGGATACCCTGTTTGATCCAGGGATACCCCTTGAAAAGAAAAAGATTAGTTCGAGGGTTCAGAGCTCTTGATACCTGGAACCTGCACATCCAGGGATACCCTGTTTGATCTGGGGATAGTTTGATACCCAGTTGTATTTAATTCTCCTGTCCCAGAACCCCTGCACAGATTCTTTCTTCCTTTGCAACAGGGAATCTCATTTGCACCCAACAATTGGATACCATTCTGTTTCATGCTTTAGCTCTGGTTTCTAGAGACATACTTTGTGGCAGAAGAAACTCTACACAGATCTTTTCTTTTTTGCTTCATGGAGTGTCTCAGGTGGTGTTTTCTGCAGATTAAGAAGCTTCATGCCATTGCATAATCATTTGTTTGGTTTTGAGATGGTGCTTGCTTACTATTTTGCCAGAGTTCCATTTTGAGAAAAGAGCAATCTTTTTGAGAACCATCCATAATTCAGAGACTTCACTCAACTCTGCAGATTTGCAACCAAGATAAAAAAGAAGAGAGTCTAGAGGAAAGCCTATGTGAGAAAGAACACTGCAAATTGCTGGAACAGGAGCAACAAACTATTTGTTTGTTCCTCGCTCTCATTTCTTCCCATGCAACTTTTTGTGCTTCTTGCACTACTGGGTTTAACTCGCACAACATAACACGTTTAGCAGGCAGAAGAGAATTCAGAATTGATGTTCAAGTACAGAAAAACAATCAAAATTGAGGAAGAAATGCTCATATCACAAGAATTGCTATGACAATTTCGCCAGTTTCATCAATATAAAAGCAGCAGCTGCCAAAATCAAAGAAGCTCTCAGCAGCTGCAACCAGCGCTCACACATTTTGTCTCAATCCAGAGAGTCCATAAGTTAAAAGAATCCCTTAATCAACAACTGGCCCACATCAGCATCCTCAAAACCTTTTTAACTACAAAAGAAAGATCCAAACAAACCCTGGACATATGGGGAATTAGGAACTGTGCACAAAAAAAGCTACTGCTCAAAGTCCTTAAAATATGCAGCAACCATGCAAGCCCTAGAGCAACACAATCCGGTTCAGTTGCCATGTTCTGTTTCTAATTTGGTAAAATAAATGATAAATACATGAAGGGGGGGAAGACTCATACTGGCTCAAACTATTTTCAGTGATTTTTTCTTTACCAGCGCTTTTTGCGCCTACCATACCAAAAGGCGAGACTGACAAATGCCACTCCAACCGCTACACCTGCACCAACCTGGATTGCCCAAGATGGGGGCCTTGTAAGAAAAAGATGGCCATCTGCTGTGGCAATGGAGCTCATGAGCGACACTCGAGGAGGAACTGGCTCCGTCAATGCCATTGCAAACCCCATGCCTTCCATTGCTAAAAGCCTAGTATCATCCACTGTTGGCCTTTGCCTTGCTGCCCTTGCTAAGGCGGCATACTCAGCCTTAGACCCACCTTCCAGAAAAGCGCCAACAAGTTGCCCTTTGTGCACCCAAAAGGCACCAAACTTGCTCGCAGCATGATCACCAAACAAGATGCACTCCCCAACGTTTTCACCATAAAACTGCCACGAAAGGGTGAAGACACGGGAGTAGAAGTAGGGCAGGTAGTCATAATCACCCACCTTGTTGGATGACATGATGGCTTGCACTGCATGGGCTGCAGATTTCCGAGCATGGTCAACATGTTCCAGGCGCCGCACATCACCATACATCTTTAGAGGGAATGCTGCAACATCTCCAACTGCATACACTGAGTGGTTACTTACACTTCTCATTTTACCATCAACACGGATCCCTCCTTTCTCCATTGCAAGCTGTCCCTCAAATAAATCAACATTTGGGTGGATTCCTATGCCCACCACCACTAGATCCACAGCTATTTTCCTTCCATCCTTGAGCACCACTGTTGTCACCTGCCATTTTTTATCAATCACCAAAATATCTCTCAGAACCTCTTTTGCAACCTTATTGAAAAGGGACCAACATAAACCATCCTCTGCACACCTTATGAATCAATATGGTGGGGGGCAAAGTAGAAGAAACAGCCATTTGAATAGAAGTTCAGATGATGCTGTCTCCTTGCAAAGAAAAGGTTCAGAATAAACAAAAGCTGAGAACATGACAACTAACAGCTCAACATCTAGGAAAATTACTGTGCTGAAGAAGATTGATCAGAAGTTGTATACAGAAAGCATTGTCGTAGTCACAGATGAATGTCATAGAGAACAATGTTAGGCAAAAAAGCACTGACATCATCAGCGCCCCAGGCATTTCTCTGTATTGACTCTTGTTGCAATTATTAGGTTTGGATACGATTTCCTAAGAGCAAAGTTTCCAGTCCACTTAATTGTGTTCAGAATTTGATGTGTAAGTGAGAGTTCAATGTCCTCAAAGATAAAGAGGAAACACCAGCCTCTGCCAGGTTTGGCAGGGCAACAAAACTCTCATCTCAGAAAATGCAACAAGGAGATGTGGGCAAACAGAATAAGTGGACTTTTGGACCTGTAATCATCCAAGATCAATTACACATACCTTGCCAAATTCATCCTGTTCAAAGGAGGCCATGACATTCCCCTTGATGAAATTGACACCTTTCTTCCCATAGTAAGTCTCATAAAATGCTGCTATTTCTGGTGTAAATAATCGAGCCACTGCCACCCAAAAAGCATACATTATAAGTCTCGAGACAGATGTCACATTGGTCACACCCACTATCATGGAAAACATCTGTAGACTTCTGCAGACCAAAAGAGAAGGCAGATCAGGCTACTTTATGTCACAGAAGTAGAAGGATGCAGCCACTTACTGCAATGGTGTTCTGGGAAGACCATAGTGACAGGAATGTGATTTCCATGAAGAGCAGCGGCACATTCCATCCCAATGTAACCACCTCCTATCACAACTGCCTTCCCTTCTACTTTCCGGCAAGCTGCCATTTGGTCAACCAAGTGAGCTGCATCCTGTACATCCCGTAGATAGCAGACGTTATGTGCATCTGCCCCAGTTACCCCAAACTCTTCCAGCTTCAACACCTGCCATTTCATGATCACCAGATGCATTCTGTGATCAGATCCTGTAACACACAAATATGTTCAAAATCAAACAAAACTGTAGGGGAAACAAAGACAGACCATGCTCCTGGAAAGATTAAAGAGACACTAGGATCCCAGAATTAGAGGAACAAAGAACAAGAGCCAGTTCAAGGAAAAGCTCATGATTGCCACAGTAAGACAATTGCATGTGTTCTTTTTATTCCAATTTGAACACATCCATTCTCCATCAATCTAAATCCTCATGCAACACCTGTAGGTCGAAGTAATGGGACAAGAGCATATACCCGTGCACCAGTAGCAATGACCAGGAATTTGTAGGAGATGGTTTCACCTGCAGCTGTGAGCAATGTCCTTGCCCGCACATCAGCTGCCTTCACCCGAGTGCCCAAGACCAACTCAATTCCTGCCCAGCATTCCAATTCCTTCTGAGAAAGTCTCCGCTATATTAATTTTCCACATTGGCTGGTAACACAACTGGCTAGCAAAACACACTGAGGGATTTTGGGAGAAGGCTCTACCATTATCTTTGTACCACTTTGTCATGTGCCGTTCTTCACCTGTCCCAACACATGTATGGAATGCAGGCAACCATGCTGCACCTGGTTGATGCCCACACATCCCAAAGGAAACCACCACCCTCATCATCTTGATCTCAACTCTCAGATCACCCATCCAACCTGCCATATATCTGCAATTCTCTGTCCCCTACAGCTGCAGAAAGAGAGCATTGCTCCAAAAGAGCTGAAACATACCTTCAATAAGCAGGTATCCCTTACTTAGTGCCGGACGCTCATATGGTGCAACCTAAAAGGCCCAACAAAAACCAGACAGAAAAAAAAGATGACTCCAACATCAATCAAAAAGTTTGTCATGAAAAGAGCACTGACTGTACAAACAAATAGATTTTATCTGTTTCTCAAAAGCTCAGAGACTGAAATGATATGACCACAAGGATTGCACAAAAACAAAGTTGATAAGGTGACTGGGAAACACAGAAGACACTCTAAACTCTGGAGAATCAGCATCATAGATTCTGAGAGAGGATCCAAGATGTCTTTCCCATACAAAGAAAGGAAGAATCCACAAGGATCCAGCAGAATAGAAAGAGAGGAGAAGAAGAAAAACGTGTGCACATTCATTTTTAAGGGAAATTGGAGACAAAGAGGGACAAAGTTGAACATACCGACTCCTCAGAAATGATGCACAAATCACCATGGTGAATGCCAAGCTTCACAAACTCAGAAGCAGCATAGCCAGCTGCAGTCCCACCTCCAAGAACCACTACTTTGAATGCCCTCCCCATCTCACAACCCCATCCAAAACCTGCTCAAATCCAAGCAACAAGCTCTTGAAGAAAGGAATCCTCACAGATCCTGAAACCTGAGACACTAATCTGGTGTGGAGATACTAATCACACCCCTCTCTTGGATTACCAACCCAAAATCTAATATCCAATTCTTAGACAAAATAAGATACCCCTAAAATTCCTGCACAAACCCAAACCCTAATTCCTCTCCCCTGGAACCCCAAGAGGGTTCTGTTTGATGGGTAAGACTCCGATAAAGCAGATACAAAAACAAAAACACATGTGTATCCCAAACTTTCGCTTCAATCCTTCGCCCTGAGAGGAGCACCGCCGGGGCGACGACGATTCTTCCGTAAGGGGCGCTCTATGGGTTAGCAAGCGATGAGGAGAGTTAATCAACAGCCCTAATCCTGAATCTCATCTGGAATCCGCGCTGATTTAGGGGAGGACGAAGTGGTTATATTCTAATTAAAGAAGGGCCACCCTAGCCAACTAAATACATTCATTCATAGCTAAAAAATTCCCTCCTCTCGGATAGGTGTAAATTTATTCAGGTCAAAAGAAAGAATGCGACAATTACGCAACTGCAGCAGTTGCAACAAGATTACGCTACCGCATATCTTCTTGCGCCGTCCTGACAGTAGATCTCTAAGGAACTATGACTGCTACGACTCCTCCTTCTCCTACTACTACTGCTGCTACTACTACTATTTACTTCATCATCATCATCATCATCATCCTCCTCTCTATGCCGAAGTCTTAGGATGCACGAAAAACAAACAAACAAACAACCAATCAAACAAACACAGCAAAAAGAAAAGGGAAAAAAATGCAGCCAGTCAGTCCCACTTGCAGCTTGCTATACAAGGGAAGTATGCATGCATGCACGCCAACAATCGATCAAGCAACAACTGTGCTGTGTTGCGTGCATAATCATCATCATCATCATATAATGAACGATGATATGATGATCATGCTGCACATTGAGTCAAATTCCAAGCTCCCCACCAAATCAAAAGTTTCAACTTTTCGTCTTTGCATTTGGTCGAAGGAAGAAGAGACCCTTTGCATCTGGGCTCCCTTCCCCCCTTCTTCTTCTTCTTCTTCTTCTTCTTCTTACTTGTACTTTAGATTCGTGTGCTCCGGTCTTGTGTCTGTGGTTTCGCTCCTCTTTCTCAACTCTCTCTGTCTCTACTCGCTCGTTTCTTTGGTTGGGTTTGTGGAGTTTTTGTCTCTTTTTTTCTTTCTTTTGGGTATTGAATTTTGTTAAGGATTTTTTTGCTTTAAACAAAATTTGTTTCAGTGTCATGGCTTTCATCAATTTTGGCCCACTAATCACCAATGTTTGTTTGACCTGAAAAATATGATGTTGGCCTATATATAAAGGATTTTTCATGGAAAAAAATTGACCCAAATTTGTTAAATTTCAAAGAAAAAATAATCGAAATTGCCATATTCTTATGATAAGTTCCAGTTGGTAGCCAAGAATTTAGAAGGAGTTTGATTTTTTTTCATTTCATATCATAACATAGTCAAATCTAATTAAATCATCTCATGGATGATCATCATTTCAACTGCATCACAAAATTGAAAAAAAAAAAAAAAACCTTACTAATCACACCAAGAGTTAACATGTAATGTTAAAATGTAACTATCATTAATGTCACGTTATCAAATTGCAAGGTGGCAAATCATCATGGACCTAAAACAAATGCCACTAACGTGTCTGAATAGGTCCCCATGTCACACATTATTAGCTTGCAAAGCAAGCATCCTTATTTTAACTTTGTCACACATTCATGTTAGTCATTATTTCACCATCTCTTTCAACATACTTTGTTCCCTCGAAGTCCATGTGTATCCCAAAAACACATGTGTATCCCAACCAAGTTCATTCCCTCAAAGTTGTTTGTTAGTCTATAGTTAGTTTGTCCACCTTGGAATCATCTTATGTTGATGTTTTATGATTTGCAAAAACTTGGTTGGTGTCGTCAACTTTGATTTGAAATTTTGTCATTTGCATTTGCATTGATAGTTTATTGTGTATAACTTGTTGGTGTCTTAGCATTTGTCTTGAACTTCTTTCATCATTTAAATTTGATAGTCAAAATTGTTGACTTCTATGTTGAATTAGTTTTGTCATTGCATTCTTCTAAGCTCCATTGTTATTGATCGATCACTTTATTCTCAAAACATCTTATAACCCTCACAAATCATTGTCTCTATGTCATGATATTGTTGTTTACATATTCAATAATTTGTTTCATCTTCTTTGAACTTTATTATTGGCCATTGTTTTTCTTTTTCACATTGCCTTGTTCTATCTTGCAACTTTTTGTATCATGGCTTGATCTATTGCAAATGACATTTTTATAACTTTCCTACAAATTACATAGATGATTTTGTCATTGACACTTTATTTTACACCTTGACTTTGCAATTTCATGCCACAACTCACACAACATTCTTACATCATTTTCTTTTTTTTTGTTATATAATTTTTTTATTATATGTTTTTTCTTCAATCTTTGCCAAACTCACAATGGATGAATCTAAACCCATTAACAATGTTCTTACATCAAGGCATTTTTTCAAAAAATAAAGTTCTTTCAAAAGTTGATGGTTATAAAACTCATCAATGTGTTTTTAAATTTTGACATACAATCTCTTGAAAAAATGATCCCTACTAATTATGTTCTAGTTGTTTTAAGTTATCCATGATTATTGATTATCAAATGTAATGAGCAATTTGTTTCTTAACTCATGGCATTGGGTGAAACCAAAATCCATAACTTTGGTTTTCAATTTTTTTGATGATCAAATATGATAATGAACGTTGGGCACTAGGAACTTCAAGATAACCAAAGGGATGTTATTTCAAATTGCTCATTAATTAACATTTTTGATAGCAAAGCAATGTCATAAACCATGTTTGTGTAGGTTAAAGTTGTGTGTGTCATTTGTTGGTGGTGTAGGGAGCAATTATTTTATATGTTTTCAATCAAATTTGTTTTTTGAAAAGAATAGTAATCTTTTTCTTTTCTCAATGTAAGGTTGTTTATGTAATTACTAAAGTGTTCATGGGTCCCATTTCTTGGCCTAAAGCAAACAAAATGCAAATGGTGATGGTGGAAGTCAAGAGCTTGTGTGGCTTACCTTTTATATAAGGCAACATCTAGGGAAAATGCACATTTCTAGGGCCTTTTCTTGAATATTATTATTACTACATGGTCAATTGTATCGCAAAAGATGTATCATTTCGATTCATCCATTTCTACTTGAAAGCATAAGCTACATTTTGATGTCTTAGATCATGACATATCATATAAAAGAATGACAATATACTTTGTTAGAGTTATTACATAAGAGGAAACATACGATTGAGAGGTTTGTCATTGAAAGTGCATTTGGTATAATGGAAAAGATTTAATGAAAACAAATTGGAAATTTTAAATACATGTCATGTTCATCACAAACGTCTTCACTTGTTTATCAATTACATAACTTGTTAATATGTAACAAAATATATTCTCAAATTGAAACCTTGATGCACATTTTTATAATGAAAGGTGAGAGAAATCCCTAATAAATATTTAACAATCACATTGTTCCAAATATTTCATAGCAATGAAAGTTGAAAGAAACTTGGAGACATCTTACAAAGGAAACTACCCTTCTATATTGCCCTACATTGCATTTATGCATGAATAAAGGTTAATTTAAAACCCATATCAACAATGATGGATTCCAAAGATTGATTTTTCAAGGTGTTTGCATGCTATAGTGGATCCAATATAAAATCAAGATTGTACATAAACTACTAAAAATATTGCAATTTGAAATTCATTTACTTTGAAATTTGTTTTAAATTACATTTAGTTTACGTGGGCCTTAAAAATAACATAAATTTAAACAATCATGAATATAATAAATAAATAAAATTGAGTACATGTACAATAATCACATCATAAAACTTGTCACTTATTTGACAACAATATACCAATGTTGGATTAATATCACCATTTTGACATACCAACTAGTCCTTGATATATAAGTCTTTCCATAAATCATATATCAACCTAGTATTGGTACTAGGGCATTTTTCAAATCCAAATACCTGATTGATATATTTATTTCAAAAATCCATTTCCATGTTGCAAAGGTATCAATATCAATATGGAAAATATGATACTAGCTAGTATATGGTTTCAACCTAGGTATCAATATAAGGAGTGTCATACACCTCAATTTGTGTACAACCAAAACATGAACAAGAAAAAAAATGTGTTCACACAAATGCACATTTGGATACATATAAAGCATGATATACGAGGTTCAAATAAAGGGTTCAATAGGTTGTTAGATCTCAAAATTCAACATAGAATGTTTGTGGAAGCTCTCTCACCAATCACCAATATCACAAAAAAATCAATTAACCAAGAACAAGGAATGTGTTCACAAATGCACATTAAATTGAAATTTTAAAATGGATACATATGAGGCATGACATAACAACTCCAAAATCCAAAAGAGGGTTTAGTAAACTATCAAAAGTCAAATTTCAAAATTCAATAGAAAATGTTTGTGGAAGCTAGATGCTTACTCATTAAAAGCCCAAAAATTCAACCAAACTTCTTATCTGAGTGCAACAATGCTACCCATTACACCATGTTTGATGTCTAGCGGCTACAACATCGTACTCACGGCACACTATTCTAGGCTATCAAAATACCCAACATCTTCAAGCTCTTCTTCAAAATTATCCAACATCTTGTCTTTAATTTTCAAAAATTCTACCATCCTCATGGTAGTAGGAGAAGGGTAGTTGGTCCTCACATCACTTGGCCAATTCTTCAAAATCATGACCGACTTGTCAAGATTTTGCACACCCAACCAACATCGGAGCAAATTGGTCATTATTCTAACAATGTTGAAAATATGTTTAGCTTCGATTTGAAAATTTACAATACCCAGAAACATTGTAGGAGATTGTTTTGTGTGATCTTTCCACCATTGCAAAAGCAATTGTACATCACTTTCACTCATAGGCAAATGGCAATACAAAAACAATTTTGCTTTCACTAGAAGCAAACTAACTTTTTCTATAGAAGCTATAACAACCCCTTATAAGGAATCATCAACAATGGTTGTTGAAGGAAGATCATTTTTTGCATTCCTAGGGTTCAAATGCTTGGAAACCATCACTAAAATAAACGTCAAAACTTGTTGGTCATATTTTTTCCACAATTGTGGCAACTTTACAACTCCACGATGCACTGCAACCCCTTAAACCATGGATCAAGTTGAAGAGCACACATATTATGTGTTGCAACAACATTGAAGGTCACAAAAAAACCAAAAAAAGCTCCAACACATTGATCACCTCAAGTGCCATTTTGCCATACAAAATCTCCAATTCTACTTCAAATTTTCCACACATCAAGGGTGGGTTTAGTGACACATGAGCTCAATACTCTTGTGCATTTTACTACAAATTGAAAATGTAGTAAACAAAACATCTAAAAGTAACCAATACCCTCCAGTTTGATTCAACATGCATTATTCCACCAAAATGTCTATCATTATTTTGGCTATTGCCCATGTTGAACCTAATAACACTTTGCTTCACAACTTGGTGGTCTATCAACTATAGCAAAGGTTTATGGCAGCATATATATAAGTGTCTTGAAAAAAAAAAAATAGAAACAAATTGAATTTTCACTAAGTTCTTCAATTTCCAAGGTTTCAAGCCAACTTCCTTACATGCAAGTTTCCACTCATGCCTACCCTTGCCCAACTTCTTTGTCCAAGTAATGGTCTTTTACAATTCACTCTAAGTTTTTCCCACACTGACTTCCTTCGTCCCAAAGCCAAATTCTTTATCAATAATGGCATGTTGGCCTTAGACATCACATGGCCAAAAAAGGTTTCACTAAATGGTGAAGGCAACTATAATAATTCACAAGATACAACATTTGTCAATGCATAAATGAAAATGTTTAGGTTTGTGTCTTCGTTCTTAACATAAACAATCACCTTGTTTGTGAGTTCATATGTAGCGAAAAGAGACTTCACTTATTCTACTAAGGTTACTATAAAGGTGTTTGGAGTTTCAAACATGCCTATTATAACATGGCAAAGTACTCGATCATCATCAATGAAATTGATGACAAGAGCAAATGTATCAATTCCAATTTTGGACATCCAAAGATTGAACATAATAGTGGTCCTAGCACATTTTGCAATGTTTGGGAACACATGCATTTCCATCACCTTAGACAACATAGCCGGAATATGTTTTCAAATGAACTGTTTACGTGAAGAAAACCTAACCCGATGACATTATCGCATGACAAAACGTCACAACTAAGGGTTTTCAATTGTAGATAATGGCATGTAACCTTTTGCAATCAACAAAACCAAATCTTCAATAAACTTTTGATGACTTGGATCATTTGGTTTGTTCAAGCCTTAAAAAAATTAGTGATGGAATTGGGAGGTAATGTTTTCTTTTTTTCCCTTTTTTGCCAACCTCCATCAACTCTTTCATCAACAAGTTTTTTCATACTTGTGATGCCATGTGTAGGATTGTAAGAAATAATATTTTTCTTTGATTGCATTGTATTGCTATTACTAAAAACTAGAACCATGGGGTGGCACAAAATGCACCTCATGCTCTGAGTGAAATGGTTTTGGACTTTTGTAGTTGGATCATTAAGCACAAAAAACACCTAGATAGGATAAATTCAATTATGGGGGTGTCATAATTGTTGGTTCTTTTGCAACTCAACAAACATCACACATTCTTTTTCAATTTCAACCCCTTAGTTCTCATTTCCCCCTCAACTGCAACAATATGATGCATTGGTGTGTTGGTGACAATATTGAGTTGCATTAAGTTTCCATCAGCCTTTCCATGATGGGCTTCGCAATCAGAAAGCTTGTGAATAACAAAATCCATGGAAAAAAAGACAACCAAAAAAAAGAAAAGTATGAATCACAATAGTTAAGGTATGTAGAATTTCACAAACACCCCTTGCATCCCAAAAACTCATAAACAAAGCATGACAACCACGATGAACATTGTAAGTGTAATCTAAAGTACTCAACCAACCACCAAAAGAACAAAATGGTTGAAACACAAATTAGCATTTTAGTAGGTTGTTTTTGGGTTTTCATTTGTGACACCCAAACTTCTATTTAAACACAAAATCAAAGAAAAAAAAGAATAAAGGAAAAAGGAAGGGTGGGGAATGAAGAATGAATCTAAATATAAAAGGTTATGATTCAAGATGATTTACCAAACTTTGGCACGTTCAAAAATGTTGTAATGAAGTTGTGAGTAATTTTGTTAGAACCACCAATCATTTGTGTGTATGCACTTTAATTGAAAGTATCCATTTATTCACCATCACAATTATAAAGTATGAAAGGAAGTGCAAAAATTAAAATCCTAAACCTCTTGGCTTGTGAAACCCAATTTGATAGGTTGGCCAAACTATCTTTTAAACATAATGCATTATGTGCGCTAGTATGTGCATTGAAACCTTAAGTTGATACCAATTGAACTACTTTATTAACTAATATGCACATTGATATGTGCACTAGTATTGAAATTCTGATACCAAGCTAGTCGACTTTTCAACCATGTTTCACAAAAATGAAATGGGGGTTATATTGGTATTGAACTAATACTAGTTGATTTGATACTAAGCAAGTTTAGCTTGTAATATTGATGATCATATTAGTATTGCTACCCATGTCCAATTGACACACCAATCCAACAATGTAATATACCATTTTTTACTAATTGAAAAAATATTTCAATTTTGTGGATAAATAAAAACAAAACCTAAGGCACCTACATCTTCAATGGAATAATATTTTATAACTAAAAAACCATAATTATCATTATTATCATAAAATAATTTACCATCAAGGGTTTATAAAATTTTAATTTATACTTCATGATTTGAAATCAAATTGCAAAAAATTGATGGAATATTATTATTTGTACATATATACATTGATGTGCAAAAATTCATTAACATATTCCAACTAAAGGAAGTATGACTTGGTCCTTTTGTTAAAATGGTAATTTTGTGATAAATGACCACATGATACAATTGTATTCCAAAGAACTATTGCATCATTTTTATCTACAATGATTCATAACATAATGATAATTTTAAATGTGAACCACCTTTAACTACACATTTTGAACACTAAACCTTTTTATAAATATGTCCCAAAATCATTCAATTTGAACTTGTAGTTAAAATTGCAACATTGTGACAATTTTGGGGTCCATTGCATCATGCAAACATCCTTTTACTTATTTTTTGGTATATATATTTTTTATCATTATGAGTTGGAAATGTTGCAAAATTTTGAAAAGAGGTATGAGAATTTTGCAATTTCCAATACATCTCTTGTTATTTGTATACAATGTCCATAATGCATTAATATTATTATTTACATGGGTGGGTGGTTGCAAGGCAAGCCAATTTTATTGAATAAATAATCCATTAAAAGTCCATTCAATAATGTTAAAATTGCAATCTATTGTGAAATCATTGTTTAAGTGGGGGATTAAAGGTGGTTAGTGATATAATAAATAAATGTGAATAAAACTCAACTAGATAACTCTTTAACATGCATGTTAAGAGAAAAAAATTAAAATCCATCAAAAGAATTAATGTGATATGGACTTTTGAAAATGAAGTCCATTTAAAAACATTAAAAAGTCATTTTTTGGGGATTAAGATTTTTCTAAGAATTCTTTTGCATGTATGGTAATTTTTCTTTAATATATAATATATTGAGTCCCAAGATAACCCAAAAAAATTCATGATAAAAAATGTATTTATATAGAGCCACAAAAAAAAAACCAACCTTTTTTTTTTTAACTTCAAAAGTTTAATACTTTATCTTTGAGGAATATATGTTATAGTTTTTAATGTATATGTATTCTTATTCAAGTTGAAAATCTTAATTTAATGGAAAGTCGTCATAATGATTATTTAATGGGATGTCAATGCATGACACTTTACAAAAACTTGGAATGTGACACAAAAAGTGGTCCACTTTATCTTGCACCCACCAAGGTATATGCATAAGAAACAAATGAAGATTGCGAGACTCTTGTTGAAGCAATAAATTGATTGGAACAACAATTTGATAATTGAAGCAACATATGAACAATTGAAATAAAAGATCAAGATTTGAAACAACAAATTAATTAGCAAATTCACAATGGAGAAACAAGATATTTGTTGAAAGATGTAAATTAAAAAGCATTTGCTTAGTTAAAAAAAATGAGGGGATCTTATGATCTTCTCCCATTCATTCATCTTCTTGATAATCATCAAAATTACTAATTTTTATCCGAAAACCATCCATGTTACAAAAACAATATTTGCAACATAATTCATTTGAACTTCAATTTTGCATTACTATCTTGAAATTAGCAATGATCTAAAATATTCATGAACAATTGAACTAAATGGGCCCTTGTGGGTTGTTTTACTACTATTCAAATTTGCAAATTATATGAATGTAGACTTCAAAGTTATAACAATTTGTACATTCTCTTGAATGTTTCATGTGCATGTTGAATGGGGTAAAATGCAAAGTCACGGTCACCAATGCATTGATGTTTTGTAACACTAAGTTACAAGGCCATTTTTAGCTCTCTTACATAACATCATATCAAGAACCTCAAATCTATGATTTTCAGTAGATTAAGTGTTAAACAAAATACCCAATATTTTTTATAATTTATTGTAAAACATTAATAATATATATTTTTTAAATTTTGGCAAATTTTAAATTTTTTCTTTCAAAAAAGTCCTTTATTGATGTTGTTGCCAATTTGAACTACATGTGTTTTAATAAACTATAGTAAATATAAAATGAAACTCATGTGTAATGGTTTCAACATGTTAAACATTGATGGTTCAACTCATGTACCATGTTGATAGTTGGAGAGATGTAAAAAAAATCACTAACCCCTTAAAATGCATTATGTAAATAGAGTTAAGGCTACTTCAATTTCCACATCAACAATTTGAAGTTGTTAAAAAATAAAATGGGGTCTAAATTATACTCATAAGTGAACAACATAGCGAATATAACAACTATGAACAATATTGACCATTAATTAGAGCAACAAATCACTTACAAACTTAAGATGGCCAATTGTAATTTAAATGTAGTCAAATTGGATCATAGACACAATGTGTGGGGGAAAAGGACAAATTTTTTTCTTGTGGAAATTTAAGAAAACATCCAAGTGAGAAAGTATTGAAGAACTCATTATTGACTCAACACAATATAATACCAACCCACACACACCACCAATTTAACTTGCATATTTCATCAAAATTATTTTGTTTGAGCATGACAATTGGAATTAATTTCCATAGGTTTGTGTAATTATCAAATGAAGAGTAGTTGGATGAAGCACATGATTACATAATCTCTTGTCTACTCAACATTGATCATGAAGTTGTCGGTGACAAACCGGGATCATTTGAACACAAGTACTCACCTCTGTGCAAGAAGGGAAATTACTATATGTGGATCCCCGAATTGTGGAAATGAAAAACTACTTCACCAATTTCAGCAAGGCCTGCAACAATAAGCTGTGCGAGTTCATGGATGGCCGAATGGAGTTTAACACAAAATCAAAGTCATATGTACCCACCTAGGTTCTTCATCGAAGGGCCTACTTATGTGAATGCATTTTTCATGGAATAGTTTGTTTCACTATTGAAACAAGATCATATTATCAATGTTGAATGGTGGTTGCCTAGAATTCACAAATTAAAGAGCATTAGGAAACAAATATCCAATATGTGAACATCAAAGGTCAAAAATATAGTTTATGCTAAAAGACGCACACATGCATAAAAGTTTATTTGTGTATGCACGAAGGATTTGTTTACAACCAAATGTGAAAAAGCTGTTGGACAAAAGATGTGCAAACTTGCCAAAATGTTTAATCAAGAGCAATTGCACAAAAAGGATGATGTTGGAGGTGAGCAAGGAAGTGATGCAAAAGGAGAAATTTCCCCATGGATAACCAGGATTGGAAGCCATGGCAAACAAATTAAAGTAAGTCGAGAGGGTCAACAATGAAGCATCCGCGAATTTTTTTGGGGAATACTTTAAGCTTAGGTTCACAACAAACAATCAGACATTTAGAAAAAACAGAAGGAAATAACATGGATAGTCTAATTTGATCCATAACTATGAAAAAAAAACTGCTAAAAAATTTTGGTCGTATCATTTGAATTGTGTGATGGATATGGTTAAATATCACATGATTGAGATTGTGCCTTCGGGGCAGGACTAGGAAGCAAGCATGATGCCATTACAAAAGTCTTTCATCAAGAGATATGCTAATTTGGAAAAGTTTGCCAACTCTACATTGTCATGAAGACCTAATTGAAGGAAAAAACAAAGTTTGTAACAAGGAAGGAGTTAGTTCACATGATGGAACAAAAAATAAATAAAAATTTATAACATGGAAGGATTTAGTTCAAATGTTGATTCTTAGTGACTATTCATTTACAATCATTTCATACTAACACTAAGGTTGAAGTTCATGCGTGGTTATTCCTTGGGTTATCTTAGATTTTTTTTAATTAACATTGTGAGCATGAATTTGTACCAATGTTATAATGTGAGTATTTACAATGTGAGTTCCTCCCATCACATTTATTCTTCTCTTTTTTTATTTTGAACCTTGGGGTGCAAATGGAATAACATGAATCGCACTTGTGTGCTTTTGGGGGAATTTTTTTAGAATATTTTTCAATAAATCGTTTTAAAAAATTCAAAATTCTGTAAATTTTCTTTATATTATTATGCCAAGGTTTATGTAAAAGATTTTTAAATGTGTGTAATTTTCAAAAGTTTTGAAGTATATTTATAAGTCATTTTAGTGTTTAAAAACATACATTACAATGTTTAATGAATGTTTTTGAAAGCTTTTTATTCATCAAATATTTTTTAAATTAATTCACATGCACTAGAAGAATTCTTGTAATATGTAACCATTATTTTTACGATTCCATACAACTATGTGTTAGTTGTGATTACATTTGATTTTTAAAAAAACTAATTATCAATGTTCACACTTTATATGGTGAAATGCAACTATGTTGTGACTACCATGCGACTTTTGACATATTCATATTTTCATTTGGACAACTTTTGGATTGTTTTCATCCAAGAATAAGGTCATATGTTCCATTAGTTGCATTTGGGATTAGAATTAGTTGCAACCATATGTCATGTACATAACCCTTTGACATACACTAAGGTGTATTATGATTAAATTTGGGGTACATATCTACAATGTATTTGGGTTACATTAAGGGTATATTTAAACAGTTATTAAGAATACATTATATATTGTGAACATATAAAAAGTTTTATCAACATGGTTTTTGTGCTAATACCCTTGTTCCATGACAAAAAAAATAAAATGACCACAATGTGAGATACAATGGAATATGCCATTCATACCCATTACACCCAATTTTTTTGAAACTTCAATTGGAGTTCAAACAAGTTACATGAACTTGAAATCAATTCACATTTCAATCTTGAAATTTTATACTTTAATTTTGAATATTTTTCTTTGAATATGAAAGTTCATATCTCAATGCTGAAAATGATAATCTCAATTTAAATAATTTATTTTATATTATGTAAATTATTATACGATTTTTTTAATAAAAAATGATCTAAATTATTTTATTTAAATTCTGAAAATTAATATTTGAATTAAAATTTTGTTATTTGAATCCACAAATTGTTATTTGCATTTTGAAAATTGATATTTCAATTAGGATTTTTTCTTATTTCAATTCAAAAAAAATTAATTGAATCTGAAAATTGATATTCGAATTCTGAAATTTTATTATTTTAAATTTAGAAATTGATATTTGAATTCTGAAAAATTTTATTCGAATCTGAAAATTATTCCATATTTAGATTTTTAAAAAATCAAACAGAAAATTTCAGATTGGAAATATCAAGTTTCAAATTCAAAAACTGTTCAAATTCAAATACAAAATTTTGAATTCAAATCATTTTCTTGAATTCAATTGAAAATTCTCAGGATTGATATATCAATTTTCAGATTCACATAAATATTTTCAAAATTAAAAGATCAAATTTTTAATTGAAATAAATATTTTCAAAATTGAAATATCAATTTTTAGATTAAAATAAAAAGTTCCAATATTCAAAATCACAATTTTAAAATTCAACTTATAATTTTCAGAATTTAAATATGTATTTTCAAAATCAAATAACAATTTTTGAAATTGAAATATCACTTTTCAATTTTCAGAATTAAAATACCAAATTTTATATTCAAATAATCTTTTTTGAGAATGAAATATCATATTTCAAATTCAGATAAAGGTTCTCAGAAATGAAATAACAATTTTGAAATCGAAATAAATGTTTTTAGAATTTAAATATCATTTTTCAAAATTCAAATGTCAATTTTGTGATGGAAGTATCAATTTTTGAATACAAAAGAAAGAAAGATCTCAAACGGGGATTTTTGAATTCAAATAATATTTTTTAGATTGGAATTATCAATTTTGAGATTGAAATAAGAATTTTTAGAAGTGAATTAGCAATTTTCATAATCAAATAAGAGTTTATGGATTGAAATTTCACTTTTTAGTTGCAAATAATAATTCTCAAAATTCAAATCTCAAATTTTGATATGCAAATAACAATTTTCAGGATTGAATTATTTATTTCCAGAGTCAGATAAAAAATTTCAGAAGTTAAATATCAAGTTTCATAGTCAAATTACAATTTTGAGAATTTAAATTGGTCAAATTCATATTCAAATTACAATTTTTATAATTAATATATTGATTCTCAGAACTTAAATGTCAAATTTCATCTTCAAACAATGTTTTTGCATTTAAAATATCACTCTTGTATATGAAAATAACAATTTACATTTCATATAATTGTTATTTGGAAAGGTTATGTGAGGTGAGAGGATTAGCATAAATAATTTACAAAATGAAAAGAAAGAACAAGAGATATGGGATAGATTTTTTAGTTGCAACTTAATATGCAATTAAGTTGTGACAAAAAAATGATCCCATATCTTTTGTCCCTCCATTTTAATTTTGTAAACTATATAAAGTGATGCATTTGGAAGATTGAAAACACACATTCGGGATGAATTTATTAAAAAGGTTTAACCCCAAAGGCTAAATCTAAAATAAAATAAGAAAACCTATCTAACTACCTATTTATCCACTTTGCTACCTATTTAAATGTCTAATTTAATATATATTGGTAAATTTTTAATTAATATGCCATGCGGCAAATTTTATTATGCCACATGTCACAATCTAAAACCATCCAAAATGGATGATGTGGATTTATTTTATTTTATAAATTTAATGTTTTTCAAAATTCAAATATCCTACCACATGACAAATGCTGATTGAGCAATTTAAAAACCATCAAGCATGGACGATTGAGATTATAAACTTCATAAAATATATGATTTGTTTATTTTTTAATTTCAAATTTTCTAAATGCCCTACTTTTGCCACATCACAATAAAAGGTTGTTGACCTTTTAGTTGCAATTTTTAACAAATAGTCGCAAGTTGCATATGTATAATCAACAAATGAAAATGTATTTGTTGACTATATGTCACATCCATGGACTGTGATGACATAAAAATGATGTCATCATTTGCGACTATATGTTGGATGCGACTTCATTTATGCAACTAATGTTGTTTTAGTTATATATTTGAAGGTATGACTAATCTATAATCACAAAACTTAGTTGAAGATTTATATTTTTCTTCTAGTGATGTTCCAATGATATATTATGAATCTTACTATATTAAATAATATTATACTTTCAACACCAAATTAAATTACTAGTTTTGAATGTGAAAAACCAAACATGCCTTACACTGTTAGTGTCATTACACATGATGATATTTTCTAGTTTGTTATGGAATATTTGAAGAGGATTAAGGTTTGTCGCGTAGAGGTAGGAAAGTGGAAACCCGATATATATGGTTTGCCTCTTCTTGCAATTGTTGTTCTTGTTGTTGGCACCATGATGATAGCCAATAAATCTCCTAGCAATGCTCATTTGACGATATAGTGATTTTTTGCGTTAGAGAAGGGAAGGATATTATGGACAATTGTCTTTGTGTTTTTTGTTGTCCATGGTGTTGATAGAGGTATAGTTGGATTGATAGATTAGAAGTTATGTTTTTTGAAAGCATGAGAATAAGGGCATTTACAATATATACAATGCATGATCTATGTCTTGTTAATTAGAAAACAAGATGAGGATGTCACATCCTATGTAAAGCATAAGAAAGAAACTGATGTTTATGATGCATGATTTATGTCTTGTTAACTTGAAAACAAGATATGATTACATTTTACAACTTTTGGCCTAAGAATTTTACAAAATCACCCTTTCCTCTATGCAATCTGCCCACTAAACATAGAAGAAATTTCTTTCAAATGCTTTACAATTGGGTGGGTATTTTTTGAATAGTATTGACCAAGTAGAGGCATGAAATGTATATTAATTTTATTTAAATTTTCCATTGACATAAATAATGATGAATTATTGAAAACCATATGAAAACATCAGAAAAAAAAATTAAGTTTCACTAATAATGCATAACAACGCGGAGCTCAAATTCAATACTACATCATGAAAGATGAAGGATGCCTTGACATCAATGCAATCAAATTATCTTGTTACCCTTTTGGCTCTCACCCCTTTTGAAAGAAGGGAATCTATAAACCATTGTAATTAAGGGTCCAATGTGGTTGCTTTTTCTTTCCTCAAGATTTTAACACCTAGTTACCCGGATACACTTTTTTTGTTTATAATATATTCCATATCCAATATCTTTGTGTCATGTATCTACTTCCCAACAAACAAAGAGATAAACAAATGTGATAATGAAAAAAATAATGTAAATGCATAAGAACATGGATACCCATATGATTGGAAAAGTTCATGTTATATTTGTTTATCAAAATGTTTCTAGAAACTTGTGTCCATAGTGTTAGAAAACACTACGTATTGTGTGTGTGTTTTTTTTCTCACAAGGGTTAGAAAACATCAATCTAAAGCCAAAACAAATTTGGTGTAAGAAAAAAGGTGTTCACATGGTACAATGAACACAAAAAAATTCCTAATGTTACAATTTTCACTACAAGGAAAATTTGAGCAATTTGGAAACACAAAAAAAAAAGGTCTAATGGTCAAAATGTGTAATTAAAAATGGTTCACATTTTAATATATCATTATGTTGAAAATTGATGCAATAATCCTTTGAAATACATTTGTAACATGTCATTGCTTCTCACAATATTATTCCTTTAACAAAAAATTTAAGTCCCTTTTAGTTGAAATTTATCAATGAAATTGCATATCAATGTATACATGCACATATAACATTCTTCCATCAAAGACTTTTTAATTTGTTTTTAAATCATGAAATTTATAACTATTTATATTTAAACATTTAATAGCACATTATGCTATTATACTTATGATTATTATAATATTTATAAATAATAAAATATTCTTCCAATGTATATACTGTAGGCATTGACTTTCTTTCTTCACACAATTGAAATTCTTTTTTTGAATTAAAATGTTATTTATTGCTATCATATAAGGTGTTTCAAACAAGTTACATAGTACATTTAAACTTGAAGCAATTTTATTTTTATGTTTGTCTTCCCTTATCATATTTTTAAGGACTAAGTTAACTAAATAACTTTTGTTTGTAAAATTCAAAATGAATTTCAAGTTGGGAGACTTTTAGTAAGGGTTTTAGTCCATCCAGTTTTAAGTTATGCAAGCACCCCAGAGAACTTGCGGCGTTCTTTTCTCTATTCAACTTGCACCAAAAACAACAGCTATACCTAAAACAGGAATATTACAAAGATACAAGGATGCTGAAGCTCATAAGACACTGGTACCCAACACTTAGGATAAGAAAAGAATCAATGCTACAAGGCCACAGATATCTTTGCTGGAACATTTTCGAGGTTGCGTCCCTTCACCTTGACTACAAAAGAACCCACCTTACCAAACAGGTAACAAATCCACCTCCCCTTTTCCAACAGACAAGGCAACAGAGAACCTGGATAACTAGCCACATCAATGAACCATCTTCTGCAATGCATCTACCTAACTGCAGGAGTACATCCAATGATACGCCCATGAAACCCAGATATATCTTTGACAAAAAAATATTGCAAAATGTATATGTACATACCTTGGACACTGCATATCACACTCCAACCCAGATCCATGTTGTGCAACCTTCAATGGAGCAATTGTCCACAGCTTCAAAATTTCCTTGGACTTGTCTGCTGGAAGCATTACAGGCAACTAAAGAAAGATCAAGAATATAATATAGGCAAAATCACTTATTTGCAAAGCGTAGGATTTGCACACCAGCTCAACACAAGCTTCCTCCCCCTTAAATATCTGCAGGTCTTAAAATCCTATGGCCATGTACTGCAGGTGAGGATGCACTAGCGTAGAGATTCCCGTAATAAAAGGTCAAAAGCTTGACAAAATGACACAGCTTTGACAACACTTATCAGACATCACTGTTTACAAGGTCAGCAAAAATGTGTAGGATGTAGGATCCTCTACAGTTTGGTTAAACACTTACCATTCCCATGACTTTCCCAGAGAATTTCAGGCAATTCTTTTCAGGATAACTAACCCTGACATAGCTTTCATTGCAAGCAGATTCTAAAAGCATGATTGTGCATCAACACTGTTGTCCACTTTCTAGTGGTTCTGGTAACCAGTACAACACAAAATGCTCTTGGAAATTCATCCAATTCCACCAATCATCAGAATCAACAAACTAAAAGGCATTATGATGAAAAGACGTTTCCTGCAGGCTGTTAACCTAATGCCCAAGCCAAAGAATCACTTCCCATTCCACTCAACATGGTAGGACAAAATTGTCATGTCAACAACAATGTGCATAATCTAGAATCTAACCCGTATGCAATGAAATATCTAGCCAATGCCTATAACACTACCCATGCCTACTGCATGTATTACTGGAACATCATTTGATTTCTCCTCTGTGTCTGTAACTGTCTCCATCTCCTCATCATCACTCTCATCTTCCTCTTCACTCTCTTTCGAGCCATTACCATCTACTTTCTGCAATTTTGTTTTATCCGGCACAATTGTTGGCCGTAACAGAATCCAGACACGGGTCTTCTCAATTCGAGGTCCATTCTCCACTTTCACTGTTGGCAGCTGCAATTGCAATCATCCACACCAGTTATATCCAGCCACTCAAAAAGAGCTACTAGTGTCATAATGCTGTGAGAATAGTATGATTGGGTATTCATCCATGACTGTTTCCTAACTACAGGCCTGCTGATGAAGGAACAAATAGCTCAAACTGAGGTATGGGCACAGGAATCACAAACATATACCGGAGAGATCCATGACAACCAGTCAGTAGATGTGAGTAATAAGAGGCCTAATCTCTGCACAAGAGCACACTTAACGAACATGTGGTAATTACCATGGTCATCAAGCGCTGCAAAAGATCAGGCCCAATCTTATCCACCTCATCTTTGGCATGTGATTGCACAACCACCTGCATCCCAAATGCAAAGGTTCCACATTGTGAGGAGAACGGATTATATCATAAGACAAACCTTTTTATTTACATGTGGAGAACGGAGGATCTTTCCATGCAAGCAGACTGGAGTTCATGTAAAGGACACATGCAAAGGAATATTCATTTGAGACTGTTACATCAACTGCTTGCTAGAGGACAAGACACTATTCCCTCTGACCCAAAGATAAGGTGACAAAAGAACCCAAAAACCCATATACAATTTCTTGCAAGCTACAATAAGGCTACAAAGAAGAAAGAGAGAAAACAAAAGGCTATATTTCATTCCCTCCATGATTCTTATTTGTATGTGATGAACATGCAACAGTGAGGTCCTCATATTGCACCTTAACACGATGGCCACGAGTCAAGAGCCTTGTAGCTATTTCAGCCTTCATCTCTAAATCCTTTTGCTCCTGCACCCAGCAGATTGCATGGGATTTCACATCCACATTAAATCTTCAGATGGTAAATGTAGACAAAACCTACACTAGCACATAAAAGTTTCAACGATGTCCTGCTTTCATGGACCCTCTGCAAAACCCTCTGCACCACCTTGGTTGAAAAATCTGTGTACTTGTCATCCATTGCAATAGCAGGAAAGAACAGCGCATCCACCACTTGAGAGCATTGATGATATAAGTGGGCCCAAGAGCCCTGTCTGCTCATGATACAACTCTGCAGAGACAAGAAACTGGTGACATACCGTTCTGGTGCTGAAGCGGACCTCCTTCAAGTCATCCAATCGTCGCCTCTCTAACTGCCAATAGTAAGAGAACCCCTCATCCCCAGCTTAGGTCTATGAAACATAAGAAAAGAAATGGTGCTGTATGGTGCACAAAGTTTAGGAGGCAATAGGAGAGCTATTACAAATAACCATAGCCAAGTGTTACAGAGCAGAATCCTCTTGGATCAATTGCTTTCCACACTACAATGTCCAGGTACTATGAGACTATGAATATGAAAGAGTGACAATGTATTCAGCTACACACAAGTGTCTTCAGGGCATACATGTGATAGTGTTTCGGACGATGAAAAGGCATAAACTCCTTACAACTTCCATGCATAAGAATTACAAATAGGCATTAGTGCATCACTAACCTGTTTCTTTCGAAGTTCCTTCTCTCGTCTCTTATCCTTGAAGCGCTCTTTTGAGAAGTCCATCAACTTGCACACTGGTGGATCTGACTTTCCATCAACCTACACCACATCTACTGCAGTTAGTCACAAACTCCTTAAACAACTTAACCACATCATAGGCTCGATCCCCTAACCACAAAACTCAAGTTATCTTGTCTGGGAGCTCAAACTTTAACTAAAACAAAAAGGGGCAGGTTCTAGTTGCAGAGAGGTCAAGGGTTTAGGGTTTATAGTCTGCTTGACCTAAAATCAGTGAGCACACACCATGCTAAACACCATAGATCCCATTGGTTCCTTCTCAATGCAATGACTGGTCGCTTCATAAAGAGGACCAATTTGCAATTGTGTGTGCAATCAGATCTACCACATACATCCCCACAGAAAGTGCCAAACCCTAAAACCTAAGTCCATAAGACAATACTTGAAGAAACCACTGAGCAAGCATCATAGTCTCCTTCTCACAAAGCCCAGCTTCCAGAATCCAAGATCAGATAATTGGTTACAAGAAGCTCCTTCCGTGAGCAGTTTATGCATTTGGTTTACCTACCTCAACAAGATCCAGCCCAGCATGATGTGCCCGTGTCAAAGCTTCATACCGAGTCAAAATCTCATGACCTGCATCAATAACAATATGGATTCCACTTATAGTTTTCAACTCCCATAAGACAAATTTGCTTCTTTCACATCTGTCCAGACATGACCAAAGGAAGGCCACAATTCAGCAAAAACTTCAATGCAATTTTTTATCTTTTAAAACTCCCCTACCTTCATTGCTAACAAGCCGCACATGCCTGGCAGTAATAGCTCGGTTAATACGCCTATCCAGCTTCTCCGGACCACCCTTGTCCTGCTTGCCATTTGCAGGAGGCTTCCCGGTCCTGCTCTGCACAGGGGACTCATGTCACAAATATATATAAAGAAGAAGAGAACAAACCAAATACAACTGCATCAATCCTGCGATCCATCCAGAACCCGAAATACCACAAACAGGGGAGGGACGACGGGACATACCACTGGAGCAGCATACGATCTGCAACTCTGCCAGAGCCATGCCGCAGCAAATGGATTCCGATGCAAACGATCGTGACTAGGGTTAGGGTTAGCAAAGTGCAGCAGGGCTTCTTGTGTTTGTGCAGCGATGGTGATGTGAGAAGAAGAAGAAGAAGAAGAAGGGTGAGAGAAATGAGCGACAACAGCTTGCTTCACAATGTGCCGCCATTGCTGAATCCGCATCTCTGTTGTAAATCCGCCTGCCTACTGACTCTACTCTCTCTCGGCCCCTTACGTTCGTTCGTTCTCCTTAAGCGTTCCTCTTCTGCATTCGTGCAACAAAACCCTAGAGCAAAACGACGACAAGCCCGGCCGAGCCCGGGTATTCAGGGGCCAGGTGGCGGGAGCTTCAGGCGGCAACCTCCCACGTTGCCCTCCGCTGAAGCCTCCGAGCTGGGCTGTACAGCCGACGGCTGCAGGCTGTGATAACCCAGGCTGCGACCGTCGCTGCAACTCTACAGGGGGTAAAAAAACCATGGTGAATTATAGGCAGACAAATCGATATTTACTAGCACATTTTACCTTGGGTGAACCAGCACCTACACAGGTGCCATGGTAAAAGCCCCAATTTTTTGGGTTAATTCTAAACATCAACCCAATTATTTTTTCCAACAATCTCCCCAAGGAATATTTTTTTTAATTGACATTTTCACCAAAATGAAAAATTGCAAACCCTAAAGTCACTACCTTGTTTACTTTAGACATGAAGAAAGTGTCACAAAAAGAGTTAAACCCTTGAAGGGTCACATTGTCAAACAACTAAGAGTGAAGAAGGGAGGTCATTGAAGTTCATGCATGTAAAGGGTCGATACCCTTAAAATTTAACATAAAAGGTTATTAGGTCACTACATTTTGGTGTGATAATGGTTATTAGATTCATCAATCTCTTTCTATCCTATGGTTGTAATTTGCTATGGTTGTAGATTTAGTGGAGATGTCGAGGACTCATCATTTGCTACTCAATGGTCAAGACTTGGTAATTTTGAATGCTAATTATTTAAATGTTTACAAAATGTATGCAATGCACAATTCTTTTGTGGTGCAAGAGTTCCTATTTGGTTTTGTGATCATGAAGCTTCAAGTAGCAAACTTGTTCAATGTATTGAAGTTGTGGACTTGTTAGCTAGTTGTGCATTGTCAGATGTCATTATTATTAGATAGTGCATTAACTTATAATGAGATTGATTAGTCTCATTTGTAAGGGTGTGATGGTTCACGTGAACCTACATAGATGATTCTTTTGATTAGAACATGATGAAAAGAATAGTGATACATGTTTAAGATTTTTTATCTTCTTTGTTTGTTTCCTCTCCTGATTTTACATTTTCAACGTGGTATCAAAGCCATGAATTTTTTTTCATAAGTTGTGTTTTTTAACTAAAATGTTCTATCTAATGACAACACATTCAAGTCAATAAAAAAAAAGGACTTACAAGTAGGAGAGATTTTTAAATTACATGTTGTTCATGAATCAACTTTAATAAATTCATGGACAATTTGAAATTATCAACACAATCACACATACATTATCAATCCATTGATTAATAGTCACAATGTCATCTTCTACTATTAGTCATGAGATGAAAGCCTATTCCATTAAAAGTTTTAATAATACAAATTATCTCACATGGAGCATTATAGTTGAAGTGTTCCTAAGAAAAAATGATTTATTTTCCATTGTGGACAAGTTAAATTTCAATTCTAGAAACACAAATCTTGTAGCACTTCATCCATAGTCTTTGTGCAATGATAAAACACATTCATTATGAAGATGTTCAACTTCATTTGGTTTGAACTAGAAAACCTCCAGCAAGGTATGGGCAAAATTGATGCAAATTGATTTCTATTTAGATATAGTTGACAACCTTCAAACTTCTAAAAAGCCATCCAATTACCAAATTCTTGAAAGATATTTAATCAAGCATCATCATCATGCCTAATTATAAATGATGAACAATCAACCATTTTTTTATTGGTAGCTTTACCACCACCATTTCATCCATTTATTTCACCGCATCAACATGGTCCAACTCTCTTTTGCGGTCCTTATTGGTCTACTAGTATCAACAAAAAAATTATTTTATTTTTTCAAATAAAAAAAGATGTTTTCCAATAAAGATTTTGTTTTTCACATCTTATGAATAAAATTACTAGTATTCCCTTCAATCCCAATGAATTCATGCAAAACAAGGCTGATTTTGAACATAATTATTGTCACAAGAAAGGTCATTTTGCCAATGAATGTTAAAAATAAGCTCAAGATCATCATGCACATGGGATTCCCAAACATCAAACACAAGCTAATGTGCTTAAATCATCATTTAATAACCTTTAATTTTTTGTTCATTTTAGATCAAACATTAATTTTATGGATACATGGCATGATTTAGGAAAAAATTTCGACATGACTTCAAAAACACCATGTTTTAAAAGATTACCAATTATTGTAAAATTAACAATTTATGTTTTTGGTTGATAATAGTATCCAAATAACCATTGGTACCCACATTGTTTCAATTCAAGTCCATTCTAGGAAAATTATGGACATAAAAAATGTATTACATGTGCCTAGCTTATCAAAAAATCTACTCTTAATGTGTCAATGAACTCAAAATGGAAGTTCCATTGAATTTCATCACACATTTTGTTCACTTAAACTTTTTACACCAAGGGGCAAACTAATTCACTTACAATGTCATCTTGAAAAAATTCCTTATACCTATTGGATTTGATGCCACACCTCCCAACAGAAATGAGAACAATTTTTCTTATTTTATTGTTCAAATGAATAAAAATACACATGAAACTATCCAATGGCACCATAGGTTGGCCCATTTGAATATTTTTTCTATGAAAGAGTTTTATTTTAAAATTGTTGTTATGCCTATATTGAATTTTACTCAACTTCCATTTTGTGAAGGTTATAATATGGGCAAATACCATAAGGATTTTTTTTCACCCATTTCCAGTGAAACCCCATCCCATGCCATTCTTGATTTGGTGCATTCTAACATTTGTGGACCATGCAAAAAAAAATCTTGGGGGTGCCAACTATTTTATTTCTTTCATTAATGACTATTCAAAATAGACCTATTGTTTATCATTTTTTTTAAAAATCAAAGGCTTTTGTTATATTTCAACATATAAGGCCTTGGTGGAAAAACAAAATGATAAAATCATCAAAGTGTTATGCAACAACAATGGGGGGAGTATTCTTCCTTTGCATTTAAATCATTTTGTATTGTTCAAGGTATATTGCGCTAATTTACAATACCATACACACTTGAACAAAATGGTATTGTTGAACAAAAAAGCCAAACCCTTGTCAAAATTACACAAAGTATGTTTCACTCACCCAATAACCCGTTCATTTTGGGTAGAAGCTATTTATACATCATGTTATATTCAAAATTGAATTCCCATATCTGCTACCAAAATACCACCCCCTATGAAGTTTGGAAACATCATAAATTTAAATTGGCCCATTTACATGTTTTCAAATGTCCTTGTTATGTTCAAGTTCCTTTAGAAATTTGAAAAAAGTGGGACAATATATCTAAAAAATGCATCTTAATTGGGTATAGAAACCAAGTTGTCGTTAAAGGTTACAAATTATATGATCAACATGCACATATAACAATTTTTAGCCAAAATGTCATACTTGAAGAGGAAGTAATTTTCCTTGACCAACAACCCACATACTCTAATGTTCCAAGTAATTTTATTGATTACGTAAAAAAATTTATTTATTTGAATGACCTACAAGTGGCCCCATGACTACTTCAAGTTGTACCCGTATCCCCACAAATTATCCCCCCAATAACTTTTGTTGCACTTCCACCACCATAAGCAAATGTTGTTCCTTTTGCTCAAAGTACGACCCTAAATACACCAAAAAAGTTCCAATTCATTACCCAAAAAGGTACCTACCACAAGTCCCTGCCATATGTCTAGCTCCCAACACATTTCTATTAAATCCATTAAAGGCTAGAAACCCTTAACACTTCCAAAATAATTTTGTGCACTATTTATCATCCCAAGTTGATGATACTATTTCCATTTCCAAAGCTCTTTCAAGTTTGGAGCATCCCCAATGGCAAAAAACCACTAACCAAGAATATGATTCCCTCGTTAATAATAGCACTTGGAGCTTTTTGATTTTCCACGCAATCGCACTGCAATATCCTACAAATGGATTTTACGCAAGAAATACAATGTGGATAATTCCCTTGCTTGACATAAAACCCAACTTGTTCATGGTTTTACCTAGAAACCCACAATCGACTATGAAAATTTATTTATTTATATATTAACATCAAAATGACTTCCTTTTTAGTTATGACTGTAGTAGTAGCCATTTATGACCTTGGAATCCATCAAATGGATGTAAATTTTTTATTTTTACATGGTGAAAACTTTTATATGAACAACCCCTTGGTCTTGATAAATTTGGAGTTAAGCATAAAGTTTGTGAATTGTTACACACCACATATGGTCTTAAACAATCCCTCGCGTGTGGTATGAATGTTTCAATATTTATTACAAATTGGTTTTCTTAAAATAAAAGTTGATCCCAATGTGTAAATTAAATGTTCCACCCAAATGTTTGTCATTTTGGAACTTTATGTTGATGACTTTGTTTTAATTTTCAATAATATTTCATTTTAAAACACTATAAACAAAGAATTATTTCAAGTTTTTGACATGATCAATAGTGGGGAACTTCATTACTATCTTGGCATTCAAGTCCATTGAAATAAAACATATAAGGCTATTCATATTAATCAAACAAAATACATCTTGGCAAACCTCTAATAATTTGGGACAAAATTTGTAATCGAAGTTTAACACCTATGCTCATTGGAATGAAGTTGATTTTTAACATGCTTTCCCCATCTAACATTGAACTTCAAGATATGGATTTGATTCCTTATGGTAATCTAGTTAATAGTCTCATCCATGCAACCACTTACAATTGATTTGACATTGCATTTGTAGTCAACAACACAACTCAAATTATGGTTAATTTGTAGCCAATTGATTACTAGTATACTATCAAGTGCATATTTCATTATTTACAAAAGACCTCTAAACACAACATTTATATGGTGAACCAAGATGTTTTCTAGCTTGTTGCATCACCAGCTAATGTGATATAAATGATGTGGAAACTTGAAAGTTCTTTTATGGATATGTTTTTACTTTTAGAAGGGAATTTATTTCTTGGAAGCCTCAAAACTAACAATCAATAGCTTTATCTTCCATTGAAGTTGAATATATTGTTGTTGCTATAATTGTTGAATAACAAACTTGGTTACATCAGTTTTTTAGCAACCTTGGCTATTCATAGCCCCTCCCTATGATGATATTATGTGATAAACAGTCTTGTATTGCCTTGTCTAAAGAATCGAAATTTCATGATCTCTCCAAACACATTGAAATTTGATATCATTATTTGCGTGAACAAGTTGAAGCTAAATTATTTTCTTTAGTTTATATTTCTACGAATTCCATCCTTGTATACATCTTGACCAAGGTTCTCCCCAAAGTTAAATATTGTTATTGCCACCACATGTTTGGCTTCACAATCTTTCAATTGAAAAGGGGATAAAAGAATAGTTTTTTCATTCAATTTTAGTTTTCATTAAGCCAAAGGAATATTAAACAATTCAATTTTAGTTTTCATTAAGCCAAAGGAATATTAAACAATGCAATAATTTTTAATAAAGTTGATTAATGAAATTGATTACTCACATTTCAAAAGGTGTGATGGTTCACCTAAACCTACATAAAAGATTTTCTTGTATTAAGACATGATGAAAAGAAGAACAATACATGCTTAAGATTTTTTATCCTTTTCTTTTTGTTTCTTCTATTGATATTACATTTTCAACAATTATGTGAATCATGAGTGTCCACATTGGAGGTTCAAACTTCAAAATGCAACACTATAAAATCCAATGATTTGGGCATAAATAGGATTTTGCAAAATGACAAGGGCTCAAGGATCAATGGTGATTCAAAATGCAAATTTTTAAACTATTCATCTTCATTGTTGGGTGAAAATACTTTAAGGTGTACCACACAAGAGCAAAAGGGCCTAGTTTTTACTACAATCCATATTTACCCGATATTTTGATCCCCATAAAAATTAATGAATCAAAAGTTGTCAAAATTTTCAAAAGGAATATACTTTATACCATTACAATTCTAGATTCCACCATAACCATCCATAAATGTGATTTTACATGGTTAAAAAAACGAGGTAAAAAAGACAGAAAAGGTGGCAATGTGACAAGATTTTAGTACACCTTAAAGAATTTGGACCTTGTCAACTTTCCTCTTGAGGCTTAATCTTTTTCAAATCAAACTTCTATGAAATGGTGAATTACCATGGTTCTTTTTCAATTCAAGGGCTCTACATATTCTCATGTTTTCTTTTGGTTGTTCAATATGTAGGTTTTTTAAAAAATTTCATTCAATTTTCAATTTTTAAATTACTCCAAGTTTCATGCTCCAATAAAACACCCATTGTACGTCAATTATAACATTTTGTTTGGTTTTCAGTTTCTTGTTTTTCCCCCTAAACTTTTTATTTTTGACTTTGTTCTCCTTGAATTTTTTCATGCACATTGAACATTCTAGTATCGTTGATTTAGTTTACATTGTTTCATAAAGCAATGTTATTGTTACAATTGTTGTGGATTTGGAACAACACCTTGAACACCCAAAATCCTTTGTGCAAAAGTGGAAATATGAGCTAAGTCAAAAGTTCCAAAATGTTTAGATAGTGTGATTATCATGGATACAATCCTTGATCAATGGGGATGGGCTAATCACCTTTATGAAGCACAAAATTTATTCCAAATTTGAGGACTTTTGACTTGACTTTTGATCCCCAAACTTGATTTCTTTGTATAAGCTTGCAAGGAGGAGGAAAGTTGTTTATATTATGCCATGGGTGGAAAGTTGGGGAATTATGTGTGAATAAAAAGTGTACACATGTCAAAAAAGAGGTTTTCTTTGCCCAAATCCTTTATGATTCTATATTCTATATTCTATATTCTTCAACTTGCAACAACTTGTAATTAATCAAGATTTCACATTTAATAAGAAAAAAAAAGTCCAATTTGTTGTCATTCTTTATTTGCTAGCCCATGGTAGACCTATGACAATTTTCGAAAACATGAGGTTTTTTTTCATTGTCAAAAGTGAAGGATTGCTTAAACAAACATTAATGGGACAATGCATGTCAAGTATGATTAAAGCTTTCCATACCATTTTCATGCAAGTTATTAAGCTTGCATTAAAGAAAACTATTTTTTTGCTTTGTCTTGTGATGAAGTTACTTTCATTAACAACCAATCTTGGTTATCAATTCATGCATACACCATCCAAAATAGGAAAATGATCCCCATGTTGCTGTCAATGGAACATGTAGTGAATGGTTCTAATTTAGCCAACTTGATTACAATGATTATACATGCAAGCAATTTTTGTCATTGGAGGTATTCCTACCTCTAATGTCATTTCCAATAAACTAATTTTTTTGGTGTTGTTGGAGTAAGTATATTTCAAGATTGCCACACAAATGTTATTATCCAAATTCAATATTACTTTGTTTTATTCATGAATATTGTTCATTACATGGTGCATTAAACAAATTTGGTTGTCCACATCATCTTTATTTTTCTTATGGCAATCACCTTGAGGTGGTCATGTAGTCAATTTAGAAATATTTTTCCAACTTTCGAAAGAGGCATCTAAAATTAGCTAAGCTTGGGGAGATTGTGAAAACAAAGGGTTTGTAAATATTGAACAATGTCAAAACCCATTAGATTTTTATGTTGAACCATCCATTATTGTTGAAAATAACATTGGACAACCATATAGTCTAAAATGTTACCTCCAACTAGGAGCATATGGCTTATGTCAAAGTAAACCTAACAATGGATCCAAAAGAAATCTAATTCCAAAGTTTTTGTCCACAATCGAAACAAATATTTTAATTTACCAAAACAACTATATTAATACAAAACACAAGATTTAACTTAGTATGACCATTAAATCCTTCATTCTTATTTGCTATTAAAAAAAAAATGAAGTTGAACACACAATCCAAACACATGTTTGAAACATAAAGTACAAATGCATGTTAAGCCAAGAAAAGCCCAATGGGCCTCATGTTATTAACCCACAAGAAAGTACAAGGAGAATCTGAAAAGTTCACTTAAGCTTCATGCACACACGCACACACACACACACAAATTATCATCTCCTTTTGTGGTGTTGAAGGTTTAACAAAAAATAATATGAGCCTTGACACCAAGGGAAGCAAGTAAACCCCCAAACAAGGTTTTGATTTGAGGTCCTAAACCAAGAGATAAGCTTGGGTTGAAGCTAACCACAAGTTTATTTGATATAAACCCCTTCACTTATTTACCTTGTGTAGGATGCCCTTCTAATCATATTAATAAAAATTATTATTTTTACCAATAGTTGTTTGTGTCACAAAAGGTTTACCAAATACATCATGATGAAAATTTGAGAAAATGTTTATAACCAAAGGAGATTCAAATGATTGTGTGAGAAACGCATAAAGGATTAGGAGGACATTTTTTGACATATGTTATTTACCAAATTTCTTTGGATGCAACATATTGGTGGCCTTCTCTATACAAGGATATCCATAGCTACAATCAACAAAATTAAAAATGTGGCTCTAGTTCATTAAGAATTTCACTAATCATTTAAGTGAAATTGTCATTAATTCACTATACTATAAATTTAGCAAATTTACCATGTCTTTTAGTTATCAATGAAGGTTGGGTATGGACAATTGAATTCACTACTAGTTGGTCACATTAGGAATTACCATGTGGCATTGGTTTTTTATTTTATTTAATTATTTTATGAAAATATACTATTTCATTAATATGATTTCCATTATTTATTTATTAATATAAATATTTTAAATTTAGTATACATGAACAATGTATGGTCTATATATAATCACTATGAGAAAGTAAGTATTTTGGAACTAGGTTTGCAATTATAATTTTGAGTTGCAATGACCATTTGCAACTCATTGTATTTTTACAGTTTGAGTGCTATCAGACAAGATGCAAGAGTTGTAACAATACAACTCACTGTATATGAAACCAATATACATGTGCAATCGTGCAACTATGTTGCAACTGATTAATCATTGTAAATATTGTGTTGGATTATGTTGTAAATATCATGGCACTACATTGTAACTATTATATATGCCATTATGTTGTAATTATTGTATCACTATGTTGCAACTACATAGGAAACAATGTGCTGACATGGTGACGATGTGTTGACAAATTATTAATGGACACAAGACAATTTTAAATCTATTTTGATATTTAATATTTTTATTAATTTAACTTACATCATTCAACTTAAGGTCGATAAGATGTTGACACATGGTGTTTATGCCAACAAATAAGTGGACATTACTATCTAAATTTCCTAGGCTAATTAGGTAAATAATTAGGCTTAAATAAATAAGTAGGTAGGTCATTTGGAATAATCCTATTTTATTTTGGGTTTAACCCTAGGGCTAAACTTTCTTTTATTGGCTTATTCCAAATGTCACTTTGTTTTTAAATATTTTTAACGCCTTTAATTATATATTCTACAAACTTGAAAGGTAAAACAAACAACATGGGATAAAAAATTAGTTGCATCGTAGTTGCAATTCATTTGCAATTACTATAAGATAGTTAATGAACAAACATATAAACTCTCAAATAACTTTAGACTTTAATGTGTTGTCCCTTTGCCTTTTAAGTTGGAAATGTTTTTTTACACCTTGATTTGACACACCCATGGGCATTTAAATCACTAAAAAAGACACAAAATGAGAAAGATATGTTTGTCAAAGCACTATTAGAATTCCTAATTTTTTTTACTATAAATTTTGGTTAAAAAAACCCATTTTGAACAAGTGTAAAAAAACCTCTCAATCATTTTGGACAAGTCATTTTGAACCTGTCCATTGTGACTACGTTGTGTACTTTTTTACTAGGCCTAGGTTAGCATTTTTGACTATTATTTTTGACTAGTCATTTCAACTAGTATTTTTGACTAGTCAATACAATAGTCAAATGATTTTTTGAGTAGTCAAACACCATTTTGACTATGCAAATGCCACATGACATTTAAAACAATGGCCACCCAAGTTAAGCCATGTGGCATTTAAACATTAGCCACCTAGGTTATGCGACATGGCATTTAAACATTGGCCACTAGGCTATGCCACATGGATAAAACCTAAGCAACCTAGGTTAAGCCTAAATTTAGATACCTACTCCTATGGTCCCTATATTTAAGAATTTATAACTCCTAGGCATAGGTCTAGGAGCCTATAATTAGCAATTAGGTATATAATGAATTAATATTTTAAGGCGAAACCAACGATGCATAAATTAATTATGATTAAAATAAACATGAATGAAATAATTATGGCTAAAATAAAAATGGTTAAAATAATTATGGATTTTTTTAAATGGCTAAACTAACCAAAAGTAAATAGATTTGGCTAAACTAATAACTAATAAATTTAATATGGCTAAAATAACTAAAAATACATATTTTATGGTAAAACCAATTATGCATAAATTAATTATGACTAAAATTTTTAATGAAATAATTATGGCTAAAATCAAGATGGTATAAATAATTATGGAAAAATCAACCATAATTAAACTAGAAATGGTTAAAGTAACCATGAATAAATAAATTTTATTAAAATAACCACTAATAAAATTAATATGGTTAAACTAATTGATGGATAAATATTTTATGGAAAAATAATTATGCAATAAAAATTATGGTTGTAATAAACATGAATGAAATTATTATTATGGCAAAACCGACCATGATTAAATAAAAATAAATTAAAAATAATTGTAGGTTATTCGTTACAATTAAATTTATTAAGGTAAAATAGTGATATTGAAAAAATAAATATAGTTAATTTAGTTATGTTTATAGTAACCATTGGTTAAATTCATTATGGTGAAACCAACAATGGCCCAACTAATAATGGTAAATTAAATATGGCTAAATTAACCATGGTTAAAACATATATAATTAAAATATATATAGTTAGACTAACCATAGTTATTGAACATGATTAAATTGACCATGGTTATATTAGTTATGGTTAATTTTAAGTTTAATTAATTTTTTCATAGGTAGTCGAACCATATTTAATTTCAATATAATCAATTTAACCTAGTTAGATAAACCATATATATATAGTTTAACCATAATTAATTTGGTTGTGATTCATTTAGTTATGATTAACTAACTTTTACATATAGTCAAAATGTTACATATAGTCCCAAGATACCCAACTAGTATTGGAATTTGTAATTGGCGCATTTGACTAAGCCATTGGCCATTTTGACTAAACCTACTTAGTTAGCCCTATTGATTGAGTATAAAAGGTGGCCTTATTAATTAGGACACTTCTCAATTTGACTAGATTGGTTGGTTGTTTTTGAACAAAAAATGGTAGTGGTGTTTTTAACAAAAAATATTAGTATATGAAAGAAGCATGGCATGTATATTTTATGATTTATTGAAGTTTGAGTATTTTTCCCAATTGTTGTCGATAGTCTTAATTCAATAATGGCATAACGGTAAAATGTAATTTTTCAAGATATTTAAAGAATTTTCCAACAATAATTCAGTTGTCCTAATTATTTTTATGTGGTATTTATATTAATGGAATAGAACAAGAATCCATAGTGATACAAAAATGTATCTCTAACACATGCCATTTCGTATAATTAGTTATAATGTAATTACAAATAAAGTTGCACATGAAGTCGCACATATAGGTTAGTTGTACAATGTAACTATTGGCAACTTGCTCACAAAATCAAATATATTTTACCACAACTGTATAAATGATGTGTACATACATATGTATAGGATCCAATTTGCAATTGATGTGTAAGTATAATAGAATTCAAATAATATTTGAAATGGATTTTAAAATTAAAAATCATCATATTGGTAGTTGTAGTATAATTGCATGGGAGTTTTATAAGAATCTTTAGTTGTAAAGCAATGAAGTTTCCAAGGACTTGATTTCTCATAGTGAATCAACATATGGTCAACATACACCATTACCATATGGTGTTGATGAGGTATGAACCTTGGTTTCCATGGTAAAACACCATTGCCTTTGACACTAAACCACTTCATTTGTTGTGAAACAAATATGGTGGTCATTGAATTTATTATGTTATTTCCTCCAAATGTTTCACCAAAGCCAACATTAACCATTATTATCTTTTTTCATAATTTTTCCAAATGGAAAAAAATCATCTTTCAATATTTTTCCCATATAAACACATAATATGTAAATTTTTAATAGTAAAATATCAAGTAACTTGAATTAAAATACATTTGAATCTTGTTATTTGATACATCTCATTTATTGAGATTTTCCCCAAATTTTCACACAAGCCAATTTTAATAATTATCACTTTTCTCCTAGGTTGTTCAATTGAAAAACTTTAAACTTCATTTATAAACATGTTTTCAAGATGTAGACATTTACAAAATTTTGAAGCATAAGATATTAAAATTTGAATTGAAATGCATTTGAATCTCACTATTTAAAAGTTTTAAACAATGAGGCCTTGAATTAATTTTTTTCATAACATAATTGTAACTAAGCCTATTTAACATCAATGTTTAAATTTTAATGATATTTTAATATTTAAAAATTGAATATCATATCTCCCTAGATTCTAAACATATATTTGTTGATGAAAATGTATTGAAATAATTTATTATGAATAAATATTTATATTTATATTATAACATCTTTAACATTATGTAAACTATGAACAATATTATTAATATATATTAATTAAAATAACAAAAATATATAAAGCATAAATTTACATTTCTTTGACCAATTTTTCAAAAATGAATTTTTAATCTAAAATATTTTAATATACTAATATTTTGAACAACATATAAATGCCTAGGGTATTAATTCGACCTAGTGTGTAGATTACAGATATATATATATAATATTTATATAAATACAAATTAAACATATGATATAACATTTTAATATTACAATATTTTTAAAAATTATGAATATTTAGTTTCTCATCTTTTTTTGTTTCTAAAAATGTCTTGGCATTTTATCAATAAAGGTCAAAAATAAAATATAACATTTTGTCCAAATTATATATTAAAAATTATTAGTTGTTTAGATTTAATTTGGTTTCAACAATCATGCAGTATGTCATATTGTAAGTAATTAATACACTAACATTTTATAATTAATAAAAATAAAATTACACATTGAAAAATAAAATTTACTAACTAATAACTAATTGTTAAATTTTGTCCAAGAGTTAGATAATACCAAAAATAACCAACACAACAATTATTATAACAAAATTCATTGATGGATTCATATTTATCAAATTTGGATGTCGTCTTACATTAATATGTGACCAAGGAGCTCATTTCATCAATGATGTTATTCAAATACTTATTTTTTTATTTTTTTTCGCAAACCAATGAATGAAAAATGAAATGACTAGGATAAACATCTAAATATTGTTTATATGCTTATAGAACATCATTCGAATTGACTACTAGTCATACACCTTTTCAATTAGTGTATAAACCATATTGTAGGGCGAGTATTTGTTTTTAAAATAATAGTTGGGTTTGGTTTCCACAAAAAATAAAATTCTAAAAACCAATTGCGTTTGGTTATTTGAAAATTCTTAATTTTTAAAAATCACATGGTCGGGTTTAACAAACTTAATAGGGCGGATATGAAGTGAGGTTAGGGGTTTGGAAATTATTGCAACTAGGTATATGCCATGGTTATTTGACAATATAACACCCATAATTAAAAATTCTTCGGGTTCTTTGACAAATATTAGTGTGGGTGTATTTTTGAAGATTTGGGGGTTCTTTGATTAAACCTTAGTCCTTTGGGGTTTTTTAATAGAACCTTGATATAATTTCGGACTACCAAAATATTTACACTTTTTTAACTACCAATACCTAAACACACAAGATTAGAGAAAAGAAAAATAATAAAACAAAAACAAAAAGTCTATCAATAGACTTACAAATGTCATACATATTCTAGTTTTGTAGCATAAGTTTTAAGAGGCAAGTGAATTAGACTCTCAAAATGCCCCACTCTTTGAATTTTTTTAATCTAATATATCATCATGTTGATATTAAACCAATTGTTTCAGAAAAAACATACCATGTACTTCATAAAATGTTAGGTACAATTATGAAGGTGATTTGGTTATTACACAAATACCCATTTATTCAAAAAAAAAGGGTTAGGTATGATTATCATTATTAGAAATTTATATGTTTTGTGTGAGAAAGGGAGGGCAAACGTATGAATTTAAAAATAACTAGGTATGATCCAAGTCTCAAGTCTTTGTCAAGTTCACCTTTGAGTAATATATATATACACAAATACCTAAAGGGCCTTTCTATCCAAACCTCGTACTTGCCCCCACCCCCACACTGGTATGGATTTCATTCATTCATGCCTACCAAATATTTTGTTGCCCAAAAAACCATCAAATATTGAAATTTCTATTGAATTTATTTAGGTACTTACTTTAAACTTATTGAACAGAAAAACTAGATGAATTTGAAGACACACCAATAATAATTATAGGCCAAAAAAGATAAGATCCTTTTTTTGGGCCCATGATCACTATAAAGAGAAAAAATCTTTTTAGGAAACCATGTCCTTTGGTTTTTAAAAAGTAAAAGGTCCCATCCACAATAATTCAAAAACAATGGTATGGCCCTTATAAAATACAATATTGTTTTACTAGTCACCATAGATAAGTTTGATCCTAATCCCATTTTAATTAACATCGGTAAATTCCATCCTTACTGAGTTTTCAATGTAGCTCCCAAAGGACTAGCAACTCAAATAAAATAAGGGGACAATATTAACAAAACATATGAAAATTTGAACACACCATATCAACCCATAGGTTTTTTGTGATGTTAAAAAAACTTCAATGGATAGGCTATTGAATTTTTTTCTACTAAACCTCATCAACATCTAAATAAATTGAAGATTTGACCAATAGATCTATTGAGAATATTAAAAATAAATAAAATGTGAGTATTGATAGTATTATAAGCATAATTATGACAACTAATTATTTATCAATAGAATTATTTTATGAAAGGTGATTGTGAGATTTTTAAAAAAGAATTATGGATCCCACAAGAAAAAAAAATCAAATTTAAATGAGCACAATATCCAAAAACATTAAGTATCCAAGGAGCACAACATTTTGATTATGCACAAATGTTGCTGCATCTTTTACTAAAACAACCCCTTGTAGTGAGGAGGATAAATAACAAGGAATCTTTTCTCACTCCATAAATTGTTCATCGTTTTTGTGATGGGCTATTTGAAGGTAAATTTTTAATCTCACATGACTGATTGTTTATAGATTAACATTGATTTGAATCAATGTTGAAATTCAAAGATGCATATTTGTATGAAGCAATGTTGGGTGGGCTTTTAATCTAATGTTAGTCATTTGCCATTTTTTTTGGGACTATATTATCGCCAAAGGTCATTTCATAAAAAACAACCTTAATTATGCCTTGGAGAATCCTAAATTCTTTGTACCCCCCCCCCCCTCAATTCTAACTTAATAACATAAAAATCCAAAACTACTTCCACTGCATGACCAACAAATGGCTAAAAAAAAATTTCTTCTAAAATTAAAGTGTATAATTTTTTTAAATGATTGATTTTCCAAAAGAAAAAAAAAACCTCATGGCCAACAAATCCTTTTACTCCCTTTCCTTATAGGATGGGGGAAATTCCAAATATCCTTATGTTCATTTGGGGTTCATTTTTCAAAATTTCAATCACATTAGAATTTTATTATTTCCATGTTAAATTAAAAAAGGAACATCGATAAATTTCATTGAGATTATACCTGCATTTGGATTAAGAATTGACTAGAATATACATAACTTAAACAAATTGGAAACTTCAATCATCTATTCAATTGCACCCTTTAGGGCCCTTTGATTACAACCCTTGCAAGATGTTGACTTTCTTATCTTGCTAAAATTATGGATTTTGCCCATAGACATTTTTCTTAGCATTAGGGTTCACTTTTTCAAAATTCCAACCATGCAATAGTTTCATCATTTCTCCACCAAACTAAAAGAAAAAACTTGTCAATAATTTTTTGAAAATTCAAAAAGTTATTCAACATTGGTATGAACCACCCCACCCTCCCACTCCCCCATTAAATTATAGGTCATTCACTATTGCACAATGTGTCTTAGTTCACCATGGGTTTCATTAGATTTTGAGTGAAATTGTTTAATTTCCTAGTGAACAAGGACTAGTTGCTACGGACAATGAATTTACTAAACCATTCACTTGCTAGTTAATTAACTAACCATCATGGAAATCAATTAAAATTTAATTATTTAATATATAATATTATTGATAATTTCATGATTCTTTAACCTATGATTTATTGACACATGTCACTACATAAGTTAGGTTAAAACCTAGCCTACATAGATAGGTCGTATTTTAGGAATTCAATTAAGTCAACATACCATTGTTGACCACACACAACACCATTCATGAAATTCGATCCTTGACCTTTGGAATGAGGGCAAACACCCTTACCATCAAACCACCCACTTGTTATGATAATATGTAACATTACCTTCTATTTATCAAATACTTCATTTTAAACATTACAAAAACAAAAACTTTGAAAATTCATATTTTATTGAGATTTTGTTCAAATGAAATGATTTGAGTTTTTTTTTTAAAAAAATTCAATAATGTACATAGTTACATTTTATTTTTTTGGAAAGTTTAAAATCATTTGAACAAAAAAAAAGTTGAATATCATTATTCAATAACATTTCAATGACCATTTTTTCAAAAAAAAAAGTTTAATAAATGGATTTTTTTGTTAGTATAATAACACTACCTATGCTAAGCTACTTTCAATTATTATATGACTATTTTTCATCAATTTAAATTATTTCACCCTACTTTATTTACGATTATTTATGGTTATTCTAAATTATTTTGGTTATTTTTGGCTATTTCACCTTAAGCTACTTTGCTTATTTTAAGTTACTTTTGGTTATTTTGCTTATTTCACTTTAGATTACTCGGCTATTATAATTTTTTAAACCTATTATATGTTTTTTTGGCTATTGTAAATTATTTCAATTTAGACTACTTATAACTATTATAAGTTACTTTTGGCTATTGAAGGTTATTTCACCTTATGTTATTATTGGCAATCTTAAATTATCATAGGCTATTTCACCTTAAATTAGTTTGATCTGTTATAAATTAATTTACCCTAGATTATTTTTGGCAATTGTAAGCAATTTTAATACATGGTTTTTTGTTGTTCTTTTATTAAGGCTATTGGTGGTTATTAATGGCTATTGTTACCTATTCTATTAGTGGTTATTAATGCCTATTAATAATTATTCTATTAATGGTTATTGGTGGTTATTAATGATTATTATATTAATGGCTATTGGTGAATATTTTATTGTGGATATTGGTGGTTATTGTATTATAGATTATTGTTGGATATTTTATGTTATAATATCATAAGATGTTGGTAGTTATTATATTGTAGGGTATTTAAAACTATTTTTCATATGTCATTATATAATATTTGAAGTAATTTTTACCTTAGGTCATTATATTTTATTTTAAATTATTTTAAGTTATTATACTTAAGATAAAATAATTTATAATAGCCTTTAATAACATAAAATATAAATTAGAATAACTAAAATAACTTAAAATAATATAAGGTATATCATAAAGTAACATAGATAAATTATTTTCAAAACATAAAAATAAAACTATCAACTATAATAAATTATAATAATGAATTATGTTAAGTAATAATGAAACATGATGTGTACATGGTGATATTATAGTGAAATAAATAAAATGCAATGGAGTTATTTCACTTTTAAAGTCCCATAGTGATTAGGCTAATAAATTGCACCCCACTTTTGTAGTAGTGTTTGGCTATAATAATAAAAAATTAACATTGTTGATGGCCACAACTTAAAAAATATGTTAGAATGTTTATTTAATCATGTAACATATTTTATAAAGGTAAAAAATCTTTTTCATCTCCCATACAATGTCACATTATAAAAACTATCACTTCTGAAACACATTAATGGTGGACCACATAAAGGTTGTGATAAAGTATAACATGTAAAAATTAAACAATAATTATACATGGAAAATGGCCATGAAGGATGCGAATTATGCATAAATTTTTAAAAATAAAAAACGTGAAAAAAGGTGAACAAGATTATGGTGGTGCCACATGATACTTTAAACAAAAGATAATGAATTACATAACATCTATTTATATTTTTCAAAGGATTAGGTCATGGAAGCTTTCTTGGAAAGCTCATCACCAATCATATATTTGACCTTGTTTTATAGCTTTGTTCATTTCATTGCATGTGAAATCTTAAATTTTCATTTTATGGATTGATGGATTCAATTTTGGTTTAAGCATTTATTGCATGTTTCACGTCCTTCTTCATGTTTATTTTTGTGTATGGTTGGAATTATGCTAATTTATATACAAGTTTCAAAATGTATCATAACATTATAAATTAATTTATAAATTTTCCAAAACTCATGCTTATACTTGTGAAAATTTTATTAGACCACCCATCAAGTTTATGCAAATTATTGTTATTTGGAGTTTATGTTTTTGTAAAGGGATGAAATAATTACTTCCATGAAGGAGATGATGTTATGAATGTGATATTGTCAAATTAATATTGCCAATATGAAAACAGTAACAACATTAATGCCATTGATTCATTGTTCATTATATTGAAAATTTTGTCAAACCAAGATGTATACATTATAAGACATTCATAAAAAAATGTTTTCATCCCCACCTATCACTTTGAAGAAGGCTCACTAAATGTAAGCAATCCCACCAACCTTTTCATTAATACTTGGGGATAGGGTGGAACCAATGTGAAAATGTTTTATTAATCTTGTCACCCTCTATCCATCCCTTGTTATTTGACTGGAAGGTATAGTTTGCAATAATTCACGTGTGTCAAATGCACTAGTGTTGATTATGCTTGTATGGGTTTACCTCATTATGATAGAACTTTAGTTTTAATGTCAAGGAAGTGGTATTGGGTGAGCTTAATAAGGGCACATCTACTAGTTGACACAATTCTTAATACACTTTAAGGATTTTGCTTGCCCTTTCTGCCTAGTTGGAGGTATATCATGTTTGAAAATATTCCACTTTGATGCCAAGTGCCAAAATTTGCACTTGAATAGGCTTGTTCTACAAATGTGAGATTGTCAACATTTGCAATTCTTTTGCACAAGAGAAGCTAAGGTGCCTTGCGCACTAGTTCCTAGATCTTGGCCTTATCAAGGCTTGCTCTAAGGGCTCACTAAAAGGTAGTGTGCCCTTGAAGGGTTGCATTCTAACATAAAACTAGCAACACACACAACCCCTTATTTTGTCAACCTCCAATATTCACAAGTTTAAGAAAGAAATGCACCAACATACATTGGAATGGAGAAGATGAAGAGTGGTTTATGACATGATTGTACTAACAAGGTCAAAGTATAAAGAGGAAGGAAGGAGGTATTGGTAGGTGTTGGGGTGATTGAAAAGAGCATTCATTTATGAAGTTATTATTGTTCAGTGGTGTTTTGGGTTAACCAAGAGAGAAGGAAGCAAAGAATGTTGAAGAAGTTGTGCAAAAATAATTTGAAGTATTGAACAACTCTAAACTAGCAATGTGGTGATCTTCATGATGTGTTTTTCATGAGCAACAGATGTTGTGTTGACTAAACATGATCTTCAACTAGGCCAAAACATAACCAGATATACCAGTAGGTGAATGTTGTGCATGGCAACAATCGTTGCTTCTTTTCAAGATATGCTGCATGCATGTTTGTTGGGTGGATTTCATGACTTATATGAAAGAACGTGGGTAGTTCTTGGAAAGGGGGGGTGGGGAGTGTTGATGTTTGTTAACTGTTACAGAAAATCACAAATCTGAGAGAGATTTAACTTTGCAAATAAAAGAAAAGACCTTTGCAGCTGCCAAATTCCAATTTGATGAGTAAAGTTGTGAGGGGGGGGAGCTGGTGGTTGGGGGAGCCCTTGTGCTATGGTGTGTAAGTACTACTCAAACCTATGATAATGATACTAGGGCTCTCAACCAATTCCAGGACCTGATCAAGAATATCCATCCAAGTTTTGTGTACGAAAGGGACTTAAAAATTTGTTGCCTGGGTCTTCTTCTTGTGTGCCAGGGTTCTGAAAAAAGATTTATTCTCAGAAAATTATTCTGATCATCATTTCAAGCAATGCTTGTGAAGCAAAAGGAGAGAAAGAAGCTGCAACAGTCATTTAAACAAACAGTTGTGAGTACGGGGAAGGGAGGAGGAGGAGGAGAGAGAAGGTGGTTGTAAGGAAGTGGTATTGTGAGAACTGTACTAAACTTGCTCACCGCCCATCTCTCTTTGTCTGTGGTTTTCTTTGCAGTTTTTAAAAAATCATCACCACCATTGTGGTTGCACATTGGCTCGCAACTAACTATTCATTCCACACACACACACACACACACACACACATGGACGGTCACAATTTTGTTGTTGAGAACATAATGAGTCGGGAATAAGTTACTACCCAACAATTTTTTCTTTTTCTTTTCGCAAATTGTCAGAGCTCTCATTGTATTCAAATGAACATTCTTGAGAGACTCAAAATCATAACTCTCAAACCTGCAAGCTGCTGTGAAAAGGGTGTTGTCATCAACAAGATCTTTCTCTCTCTCTCTCTCTCTCTCTCCACTGGACAAGATACATAATTCATTCCCTTGATGCACTCCATAATTACACTATACGGTTTCACCATAAACTGCAGGCAGCAGCAGCAGTAGGGATCCTCTCCATCAGATCACTTACGAGATGCCCAAGCATATATGTATGTATGTATGTATGTATGTTGGTTGTTTTCTTCTGTCTGCAAAGAAATTCTGAGTTTCTGAGAAAAAACACATTCTTTCATTTTCCAATGCAAAAGTTGGTGAGAATTGGATCTGTGAATAAATTTTGTCAAAATCAAATATTGTCCGTATATTTTGACCTGGTTGCAAGTGTGGATGATGGACAATGATGAAGATAATCGTGATCATCACCATAACATATATGATGGTTGGGTTGTATGAGTGTTGTTGGTCGGTTGAAATGGAATAATAGTTTCTATTATGTATTGTGGGTGGGAAGAATTAATTGTACATGAAGTTTATGATTTCCTTACTGATGATGATGAATTGATTGTTGTTGTTGTTCTTCTTCTTCAGCTTTTCTTCAAGTCCTTGTGTAGATTTGTTTTTTTTGTGTTTTTTTTGGGGGTGGAACGCAAATATGAAACTGGTTCTTTTGAAAAAAAAATTTGGGGGGAGAAATGCAGCTATGAACTTCGAGAACCGCCCTGATATCCGCCACGGGTATATGCCTGTTTATGATAACCGCCCACATGGAAGTCTGAATCACCCATAAGCCATACTCTGCAACTTTCTTGTTGCTTGGTACGTACACTCTACCTAGACTATTATTATCAATGGCTGATGGACGGATTCCAAACACGCATTTACAACTAGCATCACTAGTACAAAGATGTGATAAAAAGCAATAAGGCAATTTTTGTACATAGGTAGTAGTAGTAGCCTAGACAACAAAAACTATGACAAAATCTTGGGAGTTTTGTGATCTCAAAATTTGAAAGCAAAAAATGTCGAATAAAAATCCATGACAAGCTAACCATGAAAATGTCCCTTTGAAAATTTCTCTCTAGTTTAAGTTATATATTTATATGAACATTTTTGAATATTCACTATAATATATATATATATATATATATATACCCACATCCAAAAGGGATATTGGTATTTAGAGATGTAACAATTTGTCATTTTTCCCATAAATGCTTTTCTCAGACTCTTGGGAAGTTTAGTGTGGTATCTCATAAAACCCTTGGCACTTTATGTCAGTGTAAATGGACCGTGCCTTTTATGCTGTAATTGCGTGTCAGCAAGGAGCAAAGCTTTTTGAAATGTTGGTGTCAATTATTTTGTTATATTTCATTTACTTTTACTTTACTACCCGGAGGGTATCAACAGGGTATCATGGTACCAAAAAAAAGGGATGAGTTGAGTTCTATACCAGCTAGCCTAATGCCATCGGGTCAGGGCATTTCTGAAATAAACCCTGGTGACCATCCCGCAGCACCGAGCCAAACTCCAGGTGACTTCTATTGTTGAACACCTGAAGAATTGGACGCAATGTTTGTTTTTTAGTCACCCTTTGTACATTGTCAATAAAATGTGAACTTTGATAAATGAATAATTGACGATATGTACAATTTGTGCTTCAAACACAACAACATGATATTGTAATGTGGCTTGGCAACTTTGACACATTTGTATGTCGAATAATTAATTTTGAAATTTCCCATTTCAACAAATAAAATACTCGTGAAGAATAAACTTTTCATGTTTTCATATTTTCCTTTGTAAAATTTTGTTCTTTTGAATTTTGTGTGTGTGTGTGTGTGTGTGAAAATTTCAACACTTCTGACAATAATATGTATAATTGGTGTTGAATCTATCAATCATGTGTACTAGGGTATGGCTTTTCCTACAGCCAACAACAAATAGGCCTTGACACTTGAATATGGTAACAACAAGTATTAGACTTATTCTAAAAGTCAGACACCCAGGCCAACCTTCAGATCATATGTTGTTGATGTCGTCACTTTTTTTTAAAAATTAGAAAAAAAAAATCCATAATTTTTTTTAAAAAAAAATTGACCACATAACAAAACTAAATATGAAATTAGTGAAATCAACATTTAATGTGGTCGTGGAGGGTGTGCTAGGGAGGGTGTGCTAATAAGCAAAAGAGGGATGTCTACCTCAAAATTAACATCACAATTAAACTCCTCAAATACTAAAAAAAAGAAGAAGTTTGATCCTAATTCTGACACCCGATGTAAATTAATGTACAAATTTAAAGCTCACTTAACATTTCAACTCTTTTTGGACCCCTAATGAATAATAGTTTCATCCTCTTGAAGCAATTTACAAAAAGCTCTCTATTATATGAATGTGGAATTGAAACTAAAAAATTACATATATTGATTTATATACTTTGGAAACCAGAAAACTGAAAAGAAAAAGAAAAAAAGAAAAACAGAAAAAGAAAGAAAGAAACCCTGATTGCAGGTACTCTGAGAAGACATACTCTTTGGAAGAAACACTTTGTGTCAGATTTTTCAACTTCCTCTCAAACTGACAAAAATTTGCACAAGTCATCAATTCAGACATTTAGTCACTTTGGACAATAGTTTATAAATGACTGGACACCAGAAAAACATCCACTACACTCTTCACAAAATTAACATTTCATTGTACCAATGTAGTAGTTATCTAATTGGGTCAACATGATTTTTTTGGGTCCAGTATGTATGGTGAGGTTCTCTCCCTTTTTTTTGTTTCAAAAGAAAAAAGGAACCGGCGGGTAGGTTCAGGGTATATATATATATATATGTCCTTGACTGGGTGTTCTCAAAATTCAAAGAACTGAGTCAAAGAACCTATTCTAAACTGTTGACTCTTCATCAGTTTTTTTTTTAATGAAATTTGTTGCTTCTTTGAAAAAACTTCCCCAAAACAAAACTCCCAAACTTGAAGAAGGTTTGTGATGAAAAATCTCAGGATGATAACCTAATTGGATGAAGCCATAACATCAAAATCCAAAACTCCAAAGCTAATACAACAAGCTTTCAACTGTTGATGGGGAGTGGGTGTGTTTTCTGTTTTTGTTGTTGTTTGTTTGGTTGTAGGTTATGAGCATGTTGGAGTTTTTATGATTGGTGGCGCTTGATCCTTTTAAGGCTTTTGTTGTGGGTAAGCATTTGTTTTTTTGTGTTATTGCTATGGAAGTTTTCTTACTTGGATGTCAATCAAGAGCTAAAGGAATTTGAGCTTAAGTACCAAGGAATTTGGCAAAATAGGTAGCTAAATATTTTGGTTTTCTGTTTGTCTTTTTGCAATTGATTTGTTGCAATCTTGTGTTGCTTAGTAGTAACACTAATAAGATGAATGCCCAAAGTGAAGATGGTAGTTTTTTAGAAGGAGGGTATGCAATTTCCATTGCATTGTGTACATCTTACAAAATCATAGTCTAGAACCATGATTAGGGGTCTATGATCGAAGGAATGGTGAAGTTTATTGAGGATTTCAAGAATGATCGTATTTGGCAAAACATGTTTGTATAAGTGAGATGTGGATTGTTGAAAGGTGAAAGAAAAGAGTACCCAAATTGTTGGGACCTTTGAATGTGTTATGTGTTTCTACTTTTTTGTGTTTTTATTGGGGATTCCATGAAGGAAATAATGGGTTGCATTTGTAAAGTTTCATGTAGTGGGATTTCTTGATGTTGAGTTTTGCATCCTTGGGTTTTCAGTTTTCATCATCATCATTGGGAGCTATTGGTTTTGAGTTCATTTATAGGTTTATTATTTCCATTAGTGTATACAGATTGTGGTGCAAGTGTTTGGGATGTACTTTGTTTTGCCAAGTAAGTCAATTGATGCTTAGGAAAGTGAGATTAGAATGATTTGACCTTGCAGATCCATAGCCAAGGATTTATCCAAAGGCAGTGTGTTTTTGCTTGAGTCCGTATACTTCAGCCTTCTAAAAATCAAGGAATGTGGAGATTCTATGCAATTTGTATTTGATGATGTGCAATTCTAGGTAACTTTTATACGACCTTGTATTTTTGTCATAGCTCTTTCATGTAAACAATTTTTAGAAACCCACAACTTAGTGTGCTTTGAATTTGAAAATGTTGAAAACCATGCAACTAAATGTTTTTTTTTTTTTTTGTTTGAAAAGCCCAAGAACTGACAATTATTAACAAAATAAAAAAACTGCGTGATGAAAACATGATCAAATATACATTTCATGATCCTTGTCAAGAAAAGTGTAAAATAACCATAAATCAAGTTTTAACATATTAAATTTAAAAATATTATTCAATTTAATGATCAATATGAACAATTTTAAAAAATTTATGTCAATGATATTGAAGAATCACATATATAAAGTAAATTTAAGTAGATTTCTAGAAATGAAATTATTATTATTATTTAAAATTTTGGGTTGTTCAAAGAAACAAAATAGGCTTCAAGTAGATGAAAATATTGAAGTTTTTCATTTTTTTCAATTAATGGCCATTTAAAAATTTACTCATGCATTTTCAACTTCCAAAGTAAAAATAATAATATCTCAATCTTTTAATATAATTTTGTTTTTGGAACACAATTACATTATTCAATTTCAAAAATATTCATTACCTATTTTTAATACACTAATTTTTTCCAAACTTTGTATACAACATACTATAGACTCAATATTGTGCACCATGATGGTTTAATGATGATTGAAAAGTGTTTTACTTTACTTTCATGCATTTATGTGTAAAAACATGACTTCAATTATTCAAAGTCACATTTTGTGCATACTTGATCATGTTCTCACCCCACACAACAACATTGGTTTCAACTATTTTCTTTCATATCAATGTAACAACATTGGTTTGGATGACCAATGTTGTGTGGGTATGTTGTTTTTGATATATCCTTGAATAATGATATATCATTTTTTAAAATTTATTTATTCATTAAATAAAGTTATATTAACATTCAAAAAATTCCATCATGTTAAGGTCTGGGTATAAAACGATTGAATTTTATGGTAGATGGGTAGGTTTGGGTACCCTTATCATGTAATCCTTTTGAGATAGAAAACAATTATGTATGTATTTATTTGAAAATGAAAAAAAATCACATTATAATTATTTATAACATGATTTTGAAAGGTCAAATCAAATGTCAAAATGCAAAAATCAAAATGTTTGATCCATCCTTGATTAATGGTATTTTCATACATGTTGTTAGTTAATTCAAAAATTTAAATTCTAACATTGGTTAACATTAAGATTTAAGGTTATTTTATTTTTAATTGTGCTTAGTTTAACCTTGACATGTTAGCTTAACCCTAACCATGACACATGTTGACTTAATTGTGTCTACACCTAGTGTAAAACTAATAACTACTTTAGAGTTAGTTTCAATTATGGTATGTTAAGCGTAATGCATTAGATTGGCATTTTCAACAAAAATAAAAAGTTGAAAAAACTTCATTTTAGTTTGAAATGTTTGTTATGTGAAGAAAGAAAGCCAACAATATGTTGACACTTGCTCAATCTTTGATTATTGTGTTCATTTTGCATTCATTTCATGTTTACATGTTGACATTTTGTTTGTTTGTGAAGATTTTTGAATTGTATTTCTTTATTTTATTTTTAACCATGTTATTTTTTATAATTTTCTAGTGATCATGACTTTGTTGTGTTTCATGGGTTTTTTTCTTTCTTGTTTTTTTTGTCATTTTTATATTTCATGATGGTTTTGTGAAAGAGTTGTGAACAATCATGAACATAGATATTGAAAACAATTTCACAATGGCTACTAGGCTTTCTATTTTGGTCATTATGATTTGCAATACAATCTTTTAATAGATTGCTTACAACAACTTGAGGTTGTTGCCTTGAAGGGTGAAACCAAGATCAAAGACTTAATTTTCCATCTTGTTTATGAAATATGATGTTTCACATTAAGTTCAAAACTTTCAAATAAAAAAGTAGATGTTTTCCATTACCAATCATTTGAAACCTTTTTTTCAAACATATTACATGATACAAATTGTCTATCCACATGGAGGTGCAAGCTATTTGTGCCTTGTGCAAGATTACACAAGGTTGTAAAATGTTAATTTGTAGTGAAATGTTTATTGTGGGTCAATCAATAATTTCACTAGTTATTTGAAAGGTCATCATAACGAATCACCTTTATTTTCAAGAAATTAATTGTTTGGAAATTTGGAAGTAAAATGGATGCAAAAATGTAGGGTCTCAAATCTTTTTGTGGTTTGCAAAACATTCATGTAACCATTGATGGCATTTAATTTTAAAATTTTAAAACCTTATGGAACTTTTTGCAAAAATAATTTCTACCACAAAATTGGAGGCTATAATGTCAAGTGGTCATATATAGATGATAACAAATAATTCACTAAATTTTTTGTTAGTTTTATAGGAAATGTAAATAATTTAAAAGGTTAAAGAAGATCTAGGCTTTACAAACATGCTCAAATTTCATGGACTTTTCAATGTAGACTTTTCTTCATACAATTTGAAGAGGGTATAACTCCATACATGTTAAGAGATAATGGGTATCCCCTATTGTCATGGTTAATGATGGTGCACAAATAAGGAGATGAGAACATGTTATGGATGATTTATAACAAGAAGCATAAATGAGTTCAATCTATTGTTAAAAATGCCTTTGGCATACTTAAGAAGACATTCGTGTGCTACAAGGGAAGACATAAATTCATGTTACTTTTATTTGTTCTTGTTTTGCACTTATTGCATAACCTATCAATCCAACATGATGAGAAAGATGTGGAATAGTTCCTTGCTGTCCTACAAGAGGGAATTGTTGTTGTTACTCTAGATTACACTACTCAAAAATATGTTGCAACAATTGCAAAAATAGAAAATTTTGGTGAACAAATGTGTTTGAAATCAACATGGAATGATAAAGGAATGTGATTTGAACAAGAATTTTCAATAGAAACAATTTTCTTTTGAAATTTGTAATGTATTCCTTGAAATAAATTATGTAATGAATGTATACTATAGATGTTATAAACACATTTTAGATGCATGCATACTATATACATGCATATTATTGATGATTAATAACAAGAAGCATGATTCTATCTCTTTGTTTTTTTGTTGTAGAATCAAAATGATTATTCAATTGATATTATGTTCTTATCTTATGCAATAGAACCAAAGTTAGTTTTCAATCATAATTTTTTATGTTTTTATCTTCAACAAATAAATTAGAAGCAAATTTTCAATATGTTCCAAGTTTTGAAGTTTTTCTTGCATATGTTCCCCTTATTTGGTCACTTTTACCATGCCAAAACAAATGCCATGTTTTTCAAGAAGCTATGGCAATGTTGGTTGAAGTTATGTAGTTGAAAACTTGTGATGATGGTAGTTGAAGTTGTAGTCGAAAAGTTATGGCAATGATGGTGAAGTTATAATTGAAAAACTTCAACAAATTTTGTGGATGTGCCCATGATAGAAGGTGTGGGCAAGATTATTTTGAACTTGTAAATTAACATGGATTTATGTAGCTGATTTTTGGCTTGCCAATGTAACAATGAAGTGTTAGTTCATTTTTGTTTTCCAAGGATAATAATTAAACATTGGGTGGTATCTTATTTCATTTTTGAACAATGGTTTATTCTTTAGTGCCACATTAGATGACATGTCAAATTTAATAATAATTGTAACCTTACGTGTGTGTGGATGTTGGCAATGTATTAATTTCTTAAAATCGGATTATCATTGATTTTTTTTGTAAGGTGAACATACATAACATGTATAATTTCACTCTATGTTAGCAATCCTCAATCTTATCCCACATGGTTTGCCCAAAGTTTTCCCCTTTTTCAACTATATAGGTAGGCCAAAGGGGAAGCATTGATCTTCACATAGAAACTTATATTTTGGGGAGCTTCCAAAAACATTTTGGGTTTGGTGGGCCAATCAAAATGACTCATTGCAAAAAGGTTTTATAAAAAAACCTTGAGAAACACACCCATCTAATTAATAGAACTAACAAAGTTTAAGGTTTAAGTCATATTTACCCTAATTTGTTTAACTTGGATGTCAAAACATATTTGGTTTCGGGTATGAGTATTCCTTACATATGTTCAAAGTTATGAAAAGGTTATAATTTGTCAAACTTATGTAGCCTTGAATATGTACTTCATGAAGGTATATTGATTTTTTTATAAAAATGAAGATAAATAATATACCTTAACAATACATGGTCAAGGTAAAACATATATCCACACAACATTGGTTTGAGCCAATGTTGGTCAATACAATGTTGGCCAATTATTGAGTTTTGAACAAGTTATCGACCTAGTTATCAAGTTGGTTATTAATAACATACCCAATCAATTCCTCATTCTTTTATAATTAATAATTTGATAACCAACTAGCATAAAAAATTCAATAACCTTACTTGGACGACAATTATCATCCAAGTAGGTTATCAATCTTTAAACACTGATACAAAAAAAAAATCAAAAAAAGAAAAATAAAAATCATCTTGTTGAAAAAATAACTCCTAATGGCTAATAACCGACATGATAACAGGTGGTTATCAAATGGTTATTAGATATACTATCTTTACGCATCATCAATGGCGAAGCAATTGTTCGATAACCTGCCCAAAAACCTCCAAAAAATAAAATAAAATAAAATAGGTCCTGGTCTCAAAGAACCAACTAGACAATTATGTTCCAAAAGTCAATAAACTACCGACCTACCCACCCACCCACCCACCCAACCAACCAACCAACCAACCAACCAACCACACTGGTTTGGAGCTTTAGGTTTTAAGTATCTCCTGGGATGTATGATGAGGGAGAGTGAAGTGTGGCAGGCCCTTATGAAGGGAAGAAAAGAGAGGGTGTTCCTAATAATAATAAAAAAGGTAACAAATTCTCTCTCACACATAATCCTTGAATAAAACCCATGAGAGAGATCCAATAGGACAAATTAGGTCTTTGTTGGACACACACACACACACACACACACAAAGAGAAAGAGAGAGAGTGTGTGTGTGCAGGCAACAATTATAGAGGTGTGAGAAATGGTTAGGTGTATATATGATGCAGAGCAAGGGTGGAAAGCCTGGCATCTGCTTTCACATTAGTATTATTAGTCATATTATTTCTCTCTCTCTCTCTCTCTCTCTCTCTCTCTCTTTCAGGTTTTGCTCATAACAAAGAGGCACAGACAAAGTACATTAATTGGAGCTCCATGAGTTTCATGAGTTTCTCTCTGCCTTCTCCATTGTACTCACCCTTTGGCATTAGTCAATCATCAAGCTACTAGCATTATATTTTTATATAATTTTTATATAATTTATTTTATATTTATTATATTTATATTTCTCTTTAATGTTCCTTTCCCCCTTTCCCCCTTTCCCCTTTGAAAGACCAAATAACATGTTCTCATATATTGGCATGAGTTCCTACTACCTAGGTACCATGTGTAAACGCCATCTTCAATTGTGTCATTTTTGGATTGTTGAACCCACTTTAGGGATTAGGGTTTTAGGGTTTACACCCTAAACCCTAAGCACATTACTATCTTGAGTACCTTATATATCTATGAATATCCCTCCTAGAAAAGATGAGGGTAAATCATTAGTCCCTTGGGGTGAGTGACATTCCCAATATGGGGCTTTTAGGCCCATTTATTTTGGGAATGGCCCTCTCTCATCACCCTTGGGCTTTTATCCTACACTCCGAAAGCCTCCTATTGAGAGAGGTTTACAAAATTTCATTTAGAAATTTCATCAAGAGTCAAGATTGTTAGGATGAATTCTATAGGAGAAGGGTTTGGCCAAAGGTCCTTCCATGTTTTTTAAGGTGCCTAGGCACACGAGATGGTAGCCCGAGTGATGGGCCACCAAAAGAAGAACATGGAAAAGCCCAAGGACATCATCCCCTTACCCTTCTCCAACATAAAAATTTGCCCTAATTTTCAAAAGGATGTGCACCTTTTTTAATTGTTCAAGATTTCTTCCATTTTGTTAAGATCCTGGAAAATTGTTTTGGCAAGTGAGTTCTTTCTTACACCTGACAATATGGTCGACTAAATAATACACTACAAAAATTAGGGCAGGTTTTTTTGCAGTGAAAACATATCCATTTGTATTTCACAAATATGTTTATAAATGATGTTGGAAGAAAGCCTAATGAATTTCATAATAGTTTTTGTTTTGTTTTGTTTTTTGGTTTTTATGGCGTGACCTAATAATTAGGTGAAAGTCAAGCAAGATGTCTTGTGACATATGGAGTCACACCCAAATATTGAATTTTATTTAATTTATTTAATAGTACATGTAGTAAACAAATCCAGATCAACCAATATGCTCACAACAAAGGGGTTTTATTAGGTGAAGGGTTTTTGGGTGTTAGGGTTTTAGAGTTGCACTTGAAGTGTAGGGTAAATGCCCCCATGGCCATGGGTTTTCACTATCCATTTAAAGAGTAAAGAACCACTCTGATTTTCTTTTCCTGTGATACCCAGTGGATACCCTTTGGGTATGATGGAAAATTTGAAAATATTGGGGGTATTTAAAAGAATGGAATGCCGTTATTATGTTTTATTTTTTTTTGGATCTCCCAATTAGTGGAGGAGAAAATTTGTTGGCTAACACGACCTCCAATTACACAACAATTATTGGAGAACAACTTATAGGGTTTAGTGTTCTCTTTTTTTAAAAAATAAAAAAATGTAAAATGCTTAGAAAAGAAATTAAAAACATGAAAACCAAATGGGTTCTTTGGGATCGAAGAACTTGGGTTTGTTTTACTTGGAATTTTTGCACAATGGTGAAAGGAGAGAAATGTGAATACTTTGGTAAATCATATAGCCATGTTTTTTCAACTCTTCGAGCTACATTTTCTTTTGAAAAATGAAATAATTTTCTAAGAATGGAAATAAAATTAGTCAAAACATACGTGAAATTTTCAAGAATGGAATAGCAATGGAAGAAGAATAAACTTTGCAGTTTGGAGAGGATATAAGTCTACAAACAAAACTTAGCACAAATCCAAAAAAAAAAAAAACATCTGCAAAAAAATTACATGCCTAAAGAAAAGTTTGGAAACCACATAGCATGAATGCATTATGAATGCATTATGTTGGGGTTTTTGATGTGAATGACAACAAAGATGTGAATGTTTCTTATGCACAAATTATACAATGTATTATTTGTTAAAATAGTCCAATTTTAATTGTAAATCCAAAGCTAAAGCAAGGAAATGATTAATTATATAAATTACATGGAATGACATTGTATCAAAACATGACATTCATGACTTGGAAAGTTTGTAACTAATTCCCAAACTTGTCATGTATTTGTATATGACATGTAAAATGATTAATTAACCACGTGTAGTGTTTATTATGACTACATGGCTAAAATGGTTATGAATATATCACTATAGTTATCTTGAGGTGGTCAACCTTGTTTGACTTATTTTGTTGACCCTATTTGACCAATTCTAACAATTCAAAACATGATAATTAAAAAAATTGAAATAAAAAATTGAATAAAAGGCGAAATAAAATGGAAGGTATAGGTAGTTAAGTAGGTAAATAGGCTAGCATGATTAGGTAGCGTAGGTAGGTACACTAGGTATGATGTAGGTAGGCTAGGTACAATTTTTTTAAAATGATAATCATAGGATGACAAAACATATTAAATTATGAACATGGTGCAATGGTTAAAATTTGGTCTTCAATGTGAAGGGTTCAAGTATTCATACTTGTAACATACATGTTTATGCTTAGTTAGCCTAGGTTTCCTAGTTAAGTAGCCTAGGCAAGAAGCCTAGCCTTTGCTTTTAGGCTACTTAGCTGAAGTAGCTTAATTTTAAAAGTTAATTTATGTTGTTTAGGTCTCTAACCTAACCTTAGTTGCCTAGGTTAATACTAGGTGGCTAGATGATTCACATGACTTTACTATACATAAACATGTGTTTTCATTTCATAAACCAAAAAATACCTATTATTAAACTAGATATTTTTCATTATAGTTATAAAAGTCATTTTTTGTGTCAATTGTAATCACAAAAGTCACATCACAAATGGCATAAATGATTATGACAAAAAATATGATTAATGACAAAAGCCACAATTTCAAATTGACTACATAGTCACATAGTTCCTAATGCCATAAATGATTACAATCATAGTCATACGTGAAGTAATACATGCCAAGTTTTGGTGTAATGTAATTACAATGGAAAAAATATGGATGTAAACCATTTTATATTGCAAAAACATTTGAGAAGAAAGGGAATTTTGCTTTGAGAGTTGGAGTAATGGAGACAAAACCAACAAAAATAAAATCTAATGTATTTGGAAGTTTTAATCTCCAATTCACTTGTTACAAAAGATGTTTTGTGGAAGATTTTGGCCTTTTAATTGTCAAAAATAATTTACCCATGTGATTTGTGGAAAATGCGTGTTTAAAGCAATTGATCATGCATTTGTGTCCAAGTGATCTATTTCCTTTCAGAAAATAATTTTCCTAAGAGATTATATGAGTTGGTGGAAAATTGTCCAATGTTTTACCAACATTGATATAATGTTATTTTGCAACTATAAGCTTTGATTTGAAAATGACAAAACTAGTTCATTTGCACTTGTGGTTAGCTTTATGAAAGCCAATTGGTAGCCAAAACATATTACTATTGAACCTTTTAAAGCTATGAAAACAATATGGCAATATGTTGCCAAAAATAAAATTCAATGGTTGGAACGATATGATTTGAGGAGGAAAATGATTGTCTATGTGAATGATGAAAGATTTAACTTAAACATTATAATTGTTGCTCTTAAATTAGTTGAAGTTGTGAAAAATTAAGTTTAATGGAGGTAGTTGCTTTTACCATGCATTTTAAAAAGCATCTTAATATGCAATAATAGATTAAAAAGTTTACAATGGTTTGAAATATTTATTTATCAAATCTACACAAGGGACTTACAAAAGTGTGCATCTTAACTTTTAAAATCTTGGAAGATGTAACAATAATGGAATATAACATGTGTTTATTCTTGTATTTGCCCAAAGAAATTTAGTACCTTAATGAAGATAAAGTTATGTTTGAAATTTCAATGCAAAACTTTTTATATTTCAATTTTGGTTTGATGTTTTGTGAAAAATAATATCATTTAACATTCTCATTTATTTTGATTGGTTTGGTGACAAAATCATCATGTTTCAAGAAGTTTTGTAGTTTCAAAAGGTTATTATTCTATGCTATAGCCTGTAAAATGTTGTGAGGATGATCTGTTAAGTGCCACCTCTTTTGACATGGCACATTTTTCAAATTATTGTTGATTGTTTTTCTCTTATTGTATTTGCTTTTCTTTTTAACTAATTTTGGGGTTAGGGGTTCTTATTCGATGCATTACATTTTACCATATTCACAAGTTTGAAATTGAAAGTAGAAATTGAATTATCAACTTCCTTTGCTAACTTATTGGATTTAATTATTGTTTCCAAATTTGCTTTCCAACATTGAAAATGAGGTTTATGGTGTTTTGAATTATTTTCTTCCATTTTTGAGGAAATATGAAGAAAAAAATAGTTCATAATATGTTTGCCTTGATCTTGGATGAATAGTTTAATATTTTCATTTATTGGTCACAAAAAATGTGTGACAATTCTTGAAGAATATGATAAAAAAATCCTTACATCTTATATTTTTGAAATGTTATCATCATTTAAACCCTTTGGTTGAATTTGAAAATAACATTCCTAGCTCAAAAATTGATGAAAATTGTGATTTGAATATCTTTGAAACGATAATTAACGCAAATGAACTAGCTATGGAACTTGTCACCAAAGAACTTTTGGTTTTTAGATGATATTAAATGTCCTATTCAATGGTGGAGCAAAACATAAATCCTATTGTTGGATTGTTTACCCAGCAAAACTTAAGGATTGTTAAATCACAAATGAAGATTGTAAGGATCTTTTTAAAAATAAAAATACTTGTTAATTTAAGGAGACTTGCAAAATTGAGAAAAGTTAATTTTCGTGAAAAAAAATTGACCCAATGACCTTAAGGTTGGTTGTTAATCCCCTTCTAACTTAGGAGAAATATTGAGGCTAATGCAAATTTGAAAAATGAGTTAGGAAAATTTGAAGGTGCCAGGGATGAAGTTACATAAATACAAAGTTTTGGATAGAAAATATTCTTGAAACTTTCTCATCAAAAACTTTATAGTTATTTTTATTTTTCAAATAATAAAAAAGTTGAAGTGCAAAAAATTTCCATTTTTTTTAGTAACAAGAAAATAAAGTTCAATAACTGGTTTGTGAAAATGGTTTGTGATGACCAACTATTTTTAAATATGTGAGAACCAGTCAGGATTTTAAAAATAAAATTCGTGATACCTTGGGTTGGTTCTCGCAAGACCAAATTTTCTTTTGAAAAAACCCAGCCAATTCTACAACACAATGAGAAAATTGAAACCTAAACTTCTCTCAAAAATGTGAGAATTGCCCAACACTACTACCCTAATACCTTGGATAATTTGACACTAATTATATTATTTTCAGAATTGTTGAAATTTTCAAAAATTATTTCTTCCAAATCAAAAAATATTGTGAAGGATAATAGTGAATTTATAAGAATATACAATCTGTTGAAATAAAAATTTCAAAATTAATTAATTAATCAATGGACATGTGTTAAAATGGCCAAGGTACTACGAGAGTTATATATTCCCCAAACATAATTTGAATTCCCTAGCCTGAATGCATCTTACAAATTTGTGTTATTTGATCCCAAGTTCCAGCATTTTATACCCATATTTTGTAAAAATTTCATTGCTTTGCAGATAACAATGTTTAGAGATCGAAGGAGAGGTTGAGGGGATGAAAGAAGGGCCCAAAAAAGGATCACTTTACACATATCTCTAATGTGATCCACAATTTGCCCAATTTAGGCTTTGGTGAGGGGTTCATTTATTTGTTCATGCATATGAAACCATCAATAACTTACATTATGACTATGTAGTATGGGCACATGGTGGGTATGGCACAAAGCCTACCTACCTACCTATCTACCCACCCTACTAGGAAAAACACTATGATTTTTCAAAAAGAAAACCATCCCTTGTCTTATGTAATGTCAATAATGTATGTTGTAATGATAATATTATATACATAGAAGTGGATGATAACATACCAAATTCCAATGGTGAATTTGATGAGAAAACATGTCTCTATAAGAATATATATATATATATATATATATTATCACCTATAGTGCAACCCATGCTCCTTTACCTAACCCTAGGAAAATAATGTAACAAAAAACCAAAAAGAAAAAGGAATTGTAATAGCTACTATGACAATACACCATGTTATTCAAGATATGGAGGAATATTCATGAGCTCAAGGGTTTGCATGGGGCACATATTGTGAGTATGCAATAATTTTCATTGTACTCAAATAAATAAAATTGGGCAGATTAAGTATTTGCTCATGGCCCGAGAAAATGTTTTTGGGGGTTGAGTGAGGGGGGCAATTTTGGGGGCCATGGTGGCAAATTTAGTGACATGGGTGGTGAGAATAGGTAGACACAAGTTAATTTTTTGACAGAGTTGCTGGGTAGAAGAAAATTTTATCCCCAATTTTTAAAAACTGGGCAGAGTATATTAACTCTTTTTTTGGCTGCCCATAAAGGGTTCATTATTGACTTAAAAAAATTTCTTGAAAAAAGAGAGGATAAAAACAAAAATTCACACCATTCATTCAGTTTGTCGCCCATTTTGTTCAGCAAAATCATGCCATGCAAAAACCATTCAATTTTGCATGCAATTATTGTGTATCACTTTTGGCAATGCACAAGAAGTAATTTATATACATGAAAAATAGGTTCATGATTGAGTTTCAAAGGTTTTGAGAGTTCTTCTTCATATGATTCAATTTGTCGGCCAACTTGTTAACAAAAGCATGAATGCAAACAAATTTTTTTTGGCATGAAAATGAAATTGCATATCCTTTTTGGCTATGGGCATTAATTATTTCACTTTCTTGATTTTTCACTTCTTCCAACCCTTTTCCCCAAACTTCCTTAACAAAGCCTCCCAAAATTTCTCATTGTTGTTTGCATAATATTCCCCAAAGTTCCCAAATGATCTCATAAAAATTTCAAAACATTGATGTTGTTAACATACAATTGAAGATGGATTCTCTACATAAACCACAAAAAGAAAATGCTTAAGGACGAGTGGGATTTGTGTTGGTCAATCATATTAAGTTGTAAGGAAACCATGGTGGTTATGAGAAATGCATTGTGAGCTTCGAAATCAACGACCTTTAGTTGGTAAATATATTATTTACATACAACCGGAGGTCTGAGGAATGGTAGGAACATCATAAATATACAATGGAAAATGTTGGGAACATTGGGTTTCCAAATGTGGAACAAATGGAAATTCATAGACTTGTAACACATAAGGTCATTGGGATGTATTGTTTTTTTGGGGTTCCCATTGTGTTCTCAAAGGGTTCTTCAAGTTCTCAAAGAGTTTTCTCAAGATGTTCCCAAAGCACCACACTTTTATCCCATATGCTTTGGCCAAAGTTGAACATGCATATATATATATATATATATGAATATAAAAAAATTGCGAAGGCGGGCGGATGGAAGCACCTCTATGCTTATATTTTGGGGGTGTGCCCAATGTTGCAAAAAAGTTGGTGACGGGTCAATCAAAATGGCTATGGGAAGAAGAAGAAAAAAGAAATAAAAAAAGAATGAAAAATAAAACAAAATTCTTTGGGTGCAACAAATAGGTTGCCACACATGAATTGTAACCACACTCTTTTTGATCTTGTAGTTTATTACCATAGTACCTGGGTAGCTTTGGCATGAATGTGCCAAATAATTAATAAAATTTTAAGTTTATGATTTGGCACTTGAATTTTTGATCTTCAAAATTTTGTGATATAATGACAAGATATCAGATATCTCACAAGTGTCTTATTGTCTTTTTGCTTAGACTAATCATGGTTTACGTTACTTTGTTTGATAGGGCACAGGTTCAAATCCAGCTGCCTTAAATTAATCACATTTTTGATTGAAATTTCAAAAATTTCCACATAAAGTTGTATTTTAATTGAAAAATTCGACAAAATGAAAAAAATAAAATTTTGTGCCGAAGCTGCCTGGTTACTATGGTATCCAAAATGAAGGTGGTGATGAAAAGCAATTGGCCTTCTGGAATTATCTTCAAAAATCATAAAATTTGATGAAACTCATGACATCACAAAAGGATGGGCTTAGGGTTTTAGGTTTACTTCATGGTCCAACAAAGAAGAAGGAGGTCATGGTCACGTGAGTGCTTGTCAAATACACAATCCTGATGTTCATTGTGAAGTTAGAAACCCTAAGTCATCTTTGACTATGGCATCAACAAATCGCCATGGTTGCCCAAAAAACCCCCCAAACACCTTTCTAAAATCCCTTAGAATTGTCACACCCAAGATCAGATCAGTTTATTTCGTGCTTGTGCTTTTGCTCTTCGGGAGTAAAAGGAAGCTTGAGAACAAAGAACTAATGGATTATAATCCAAGAGAACATCTCAAATGATTGACCATATACTAGGATACCCAACCTTACCCATTGTTTTCAATGGCTAAAATGATACTCACATGGTAATAAATTTTCAAAAGTCTAATAACCACCTAGATGGTAATCAATCTTTAAACACTAATATATAAACATATACATAAAAATAATTATAATTAATTAATTATAATATCTTAAGAACTCTTGAATTAACCAATGTATAACTGACATGTTAACGAACAATTCTCAATTTGTTATTCGATAACTTATCCTTATGCATAACTGATCATTGTTACTCAATTTTTTGATAATGTACTTGGCACTCACTTTTTAATATTGATATTGATAACATGTGTGATCACCCCCTCCCAAAACCTAGGATTATTTTTAAAAATAGCAATAGAGGACCAACCAACACGACCTCATTAGGTTGGCAAATCATTGTTCACTCCAAAAGAACCCTTTGTTGGTTTGTGGTAGATTGTGTGAGATTTGGCCATGTAGCTAGCTAACCCATCACAAATGAATAGAAGGAAACATAAAAGCTCAAGTCAATTATCTCTTTGATTGGGTTAGGACTCTCTCAATAAAAAAAGGGTAGTGGGTCAATAAACACATGCTCTCTCTCTCATTGCCACAATCATGGGTGGGGCAAGGGGTTGCATTTAGTGACAAAAACCCATCCCCAAAATGCTACCCATGGATCACACAACATCCCATGTTAGATATCAACTTTTACAATGGTGTGCAAAATATAGATAGAAAGACAAACATGAACTTGGCCCACAACCATGCACAATCTACATAGTAGTACCACTAGCTAAAAATCTCAAAACAGTTAAATTGAGAACTTTAGTAGGGGTTATGTTTTTCATGAAGTGATAAATTTAAATCCATGTGAAAAGCATGTGCGTGAGTTTTAGATGAAATCAAGGCTCAAACCCAATTATTTTCTCGCCATTGATAATTAACATCAGTATTTCTTTTTTAGGAATCCTTGTTTTGTAGCCAAAGTGGCAATCATCCATAGGAAGATGTAGAAAAAGTGGCGATCATCCATAGGAAGGTTTAGCCAAATCTGGCTATAAATCACATATGAAGCTAAAATATTTAATCATCCTTCTGTGTTTTTGGCTACAACACTGATAACCAAATATAGAAAATTGGGAAAATTTTTGACAACATTTTCTCTCACTGCACTTCTTGCCATTGAAAACATCCAAAAAATTTCAATTAATTTAATTTTTTTTCCCTCCTTTTTTGTGAAAAATTCTGCCAATAAATACAAGGCTGATTAACATGGTAAAATGGGGTAGTTTCTGAAGTTTTTACCAGTGTTGGGTGGTTCTTGAGTTTTATGAAGAACCTCCAATTCCAGTTCTAAAAACCAAATTACTTACCTAGTAAAGGCTTGGGTTCCAGTTCCACCAAAAAACTTAGAACCTGGAAACCGACCATTCATTCCAGGTCCAGTTATTCAAAACAATAAGTTCCAGTTCCAGTTCGGAAAATCAGACATGATTTTGGTTCAATTTTTCACCCTCTGGAACCCGCAATTTTAACCTGTCAAACTGGGTACCCACCCAACATGGGTATTTACATTTTGTCATGGTATTGGTGTGGTCGGTGCTTTGTTCACCCAAAGCCTGCTTTGTTTGGGCATATGATTACTCATAAGGAAGAATGTTTTTGCTTACACTAGCACAACCAAACAGCCATGATCAGTGGCACCATTATCCATTGGAAAGCTTGTGATGACTCAATTGTGGATGGATGGATGGATGGATGGATGAATGAATCCCCAACTGAGTTGATGTCAGATTTCACCTTGGTAGTCTATCCTGTAAAGCAACAAGTGTATGTAGGCTGGATAAGTTGGGTGCCCACTAGGTAGGTAAGTCCGTGCATTTGGATGATTAGTGCATAAGTAGTAGGACTGGAGGGTTGTTAGTTGTTAGTAGACACTGGCTCTAATCCTATTTAACACTATGGTCAGTGACAGAACTGGAACTCGATGAGAATTTTTTTTCATGTCCATCCATCATCCATCCATCCCGTGTGATGGTCGAGCAAGTGGTGGCTCTTGGTTATTGCTTTAAAAAAAAAAAAACTGTTGGGCAGGTTGGGCAGGTTAATTTTGTTTTTTTTCGTGGGAACACACAGGTTATCAATATCAATATTAAAAAGAATTCGGTGTTGGGTAGGTTATTGAAAAGGGTAATAGTCATTGGTTATTGCACAGTGGTAAGTTTTCACATAATTGGTTGATAATTTTTCATTAGCTTGTTAGTTATACACCAGTTATAGTGTTTAAATTTTAATTAATTTCTCTCTGTTTTTTAATTTTTTGCTTCACCATGTAAAGATTAATAACCTACTTGGATGATAATGAGGTCATCCGTATAAATTATTAGATTTTGAAGATTCAATACCAAGCAGTTATCAATTTAACCAGTTATTTTAAAAAAAGAGTCTAGAACTGGCTTGATAACTTGGTCAAAACTCAATAATTGGCCAACACTGATTTAGTCCAGTGTTGGTCTCGTGTATATATATATACATATAAGTTCAAAACTGGTATCAACAAATGGTGCCAATATTGGTATTGATCAAGACCCTTTTTAGGGTTTAGGGGTTGAGTGAAAATGTGTGCACTCTTTTTGGCTAGATAGATCCCAGGTTGGCCACATTAAGAAAAACAGACCAAAACAGAAAAGATCAGGGATCAAGATGATGACACAGTGACTGACAAAAAAATGTGCACAAGAGAGTCTTCAATTGGGTTGAGTGAGAGTGAAAAATTGGGCCCCGGATGGATGGATAACTGGGTGACAAAAGAGAAATATTTGAGGTAAACATTAGTCCCTATTCAATGGGCTTAATGAATCCAATGAATATTTTATTAAATTTCATTCAACAAGACTATGGAATTCAATCTGAATTTTTGTTGTTTCACATTTTGCACTCGTAGTGTTGGTTTCTATAAAGAATATTATTCCAGTGCTATCTATATACACACATAACACCTGCCCTGTGTTTTAGCTCTTGTAGCTCGGACATGACAATGGCTGCATAAACTTACATTAGATAGCACAGGTCAAATGGATGTGAAGACTCGAGCTAGTTGCTTTGCTTGCTTGAAGACAGCTGCACAAAGAGAAAGAGAGAGAGAGAGAGAGGCGGCGGCGGTGGTGTGTTATTGATGGGTCTTGCTGTCCTCTGACAAGCACACAATTTGTCTAGAGGACAGACAAATTCCACACTATTATTTAAACAGTAGCAAATATCATCTTTGGGAGCCTGATTCACAATCCACCAGTTCCAGTTCACTTTTTCAATTCACTTTTTCTTTAGCTCTTTTCCAACTACCTAGTATAGTAGCGGGAGACACAACAATGACAAAATGCATCTTCTTTGTTTTGTAAAGTGTTTTCACAGGATTTCGAGTTCCAAATAATAACTTGTGTCAGTTTTTTTCCCTGTAGAAAGCTTCCTCCCCCATTCTGACCTCTACAAATTATTGCCCACAAAGCCCCACCTAATTCTCCTCAATAAAGTACTTCTAGAGAGCGGGCAAGGTTTGGTCGATTCTGGTTCCCAGCTGGCACAGCATGTAATTGCCCCAACCCTTTGGCTCCTAGCTGGCCAACCCAGAATCAACCAAATGCAGCCCGCTTGCTGGTGTTAACAGATGCTTGATAAACAGAGTCGACAAGCCCCTTGCTGATTATTAGGTCATCAGTGTCCCCACAACGTCTGTGCTGAACAGCCCCACGATTCAGCACGAGACTTAGTCGATAAATTAACAGATTTAATGAGGTTTAACAACTGATAACTAACACAGTTTGTTAAGAGTTGTGTATGAAGAGCGCTCCTAACTCGGGTACAATTTTCTTGACCTTATGAAGCATAAGTCAGGTAGCTCGCATACAATTTCCTCGACCCTATGAACACAGGGGTGAATGTAGACAATTGGAAAAGAGCAGAAAACAAGAGTTTCTTTCCACATAGTTGGCCCCACAATCAGACAAACTTTAGGTACCAAGCTTAGGTTTTTGGCATGACCCTCAGTGTCACCTTTGAGATAATAATAAGGTTACACTCTAACCTACTTACCTCATTCTTCCCAATTGGTCAGAAGATTTATATGCTAGGCTAGTTCTCTTGTAATTTGATCTTAAAAGGAACCTTTGGTCCTGGTTTTGAGACATTTGAGATGTTTGTAAATTTTGGATGGAACTTCCTTGTCATGTCGAGTCTTGAGATTGATTATTTGAAAATTTGAAGCTTTCAATTTCAATCCTTTAAAAATAAAATTGGAGCCTAGTCTGGTTCTATCTTCATTACATGTAATTAATTAATTTTAATTGTTTTTTGGTAGAAAATTAAATTAGTCCACACAATCCAAGATAGTGATTATGCAACATTAATTATATGCAACTCATTAAAAAATAATTATTTTGCATATAACGTAAGGTTGAACTTTTTATGTTTTTGAAAGTTGTTCTTTTCTACTAGAGAACTTGAACTTGTTAAAAAAAGAGACAACACTTTTAATTTGAGTTCGACTTCAATTAAAAAAAAGAGTTGATTGCCCAATCTGGTTCCAATGATGATTCTAGCAATATGTCGAACCTCCAGTTCAAATATCCTGGAATTTGGCTTAGAACGTAGACCTAAACATTTATAATCTTTTATGTTTGATAACTTACGTGAATGATAACTGGGTCATCCAGGTTGGATATTAGAATTGAAAATTTCAATACTAGGCACGGAAGTTATTTACCAGTTTTCAACAAAATCAATAGGTGGCTGGCACATTATTGGTACCTGGCCTTGGGGCTGACCAATTTACCTGGGTCAAAACTGAATACCCGGACAACATTGGTTAGTAAAAAGCTGGAATGGGTTGTCACTAGATAGTTAATAAAAATAGAATGGAGGTAATGACCATGGTTAGCTAGTGAACTGGATGGAACCCAATTGAAAAAGTGTTTCCTGTCCACCAGCCATCCCTCATGGTATGCTTGTGGGGGGGTTGTTTAGTTCATTCTTTTAGTCTTGTAGGATCATGAATTGAAAGTCTGTTGCTAAGTACTTCCATGGAGTAAGTGAAGTTTTTTCTTATTAAAAATGCACAAATATGCAGCTCAATTCACAGCTTCTCAGTTCTCTAGTCCAGATATGAATCAGGAAGGGGACAAAAAATGCCAACAAAAACAGTTCGAGTAAACAAAATCACCTCTGGTTTTGCAAAAAAAATTGCTTAAATGGGTTCTGGACTGATTTTTGTTCTTAAAAATAATTGAGCTGCAGCGTGTGCTCGGGTCTGTGCCAAAATAGCAGCCCCCTGAATTATGCTGGCTGACTGGGGGGATGTAAATTGTATACAGGCTGGAAAGAATGGACTACAAATCAAAAGGCAATTATCAGACAAAAACTCAACAACACGCAAAAGCTGCAAAGTCCATAATATTGTGAGTATATATCTCATGCTGAACAAAAAAATCAACAAAAGGGAAGGCAGCCTTCTGCAATCAATTATGTGGGGGGTAGGGGTTCTATTCATATAATTAGGTCTGCTAGCTCCTCCGGGAATCAGTTTCTTTCAGGACTATTAACATTTTGTCCTCTAGTAGTTTTAAGAATTACAGAATGGTGGTGGAGACATAGTCTTCAGTTTGAGATCAATTGATCCGATTATTTGGATAGCACCGGTTCAGATGCATTCCAACAGCTATGCCATACATACCTTTGACTGGACACACAACCCTCTTCCTCTTTGTTTACTCCCAAAAACTCACTAGCACTCCAAAATAGTAAACCCCTCCTCATTTGCTTCCAAATAAAGATGCAATATGTTACACACTAAACAAAACCCTGGAAATAAAAGAAACTTGACTTGGCACAAACTCTTCATACACTACGTAGCTCCACACACTGTTCCTCTCTCTCTCTTTTCCCTTCCGAATCCCACTCACTTTTTGGCCCCCCGCGCCCCCAATCACCACTGGCAACCAAAGAACTAGTCAATTGAATTTTGCCAGTTACATGGAGGTATAGTAGCCATTGGTTTGGTTTAGTTTGGCTTGCCTGGTGTTTTGCATGCTTGCCTTGTTGTGAAAATGATTGTGATTTTATGGACCCACCCGGCACCTAGTTGTTCCAATAACTCCATAAGCATTCACACGGTTAACGAATGTGTGTTTTTTGCTTTTCCAGCTCATACATACATAAGGATGAATGGTAAGCACTAGAAACACAAAAAGAAGTCATGAGAATGGGAGAGCTTTGCACACTCAATGAATGGCACACAAATGGTTAGCGAATGTGTTTTTTTGCTTTTCCAGCTCATACATACATAGGGATGAATGGTAAGCACTAGAAACACAAAAAGAAGTCATGAGAATGGGAGAGCTTTGCACACTCAATGAATGGCACACAGAATAAAATTCCGTGGCTTTTTCCAGTTTCTCTTTTTGATTCCTTATGACAAAAATAAAATCAATTCCACAAAATATTTCGCCAAAAGGAATATATCATCACTATATTCATCATCAACATATGCAACCATGTGCATGAATGCATAATAGAGGAGGGAGGGAGGGAGGTAGAAGAGGGGTGACCAAATGTACTATTACTTTTGCCCAGACCATGTGCATGGATGCATAATATTTCACGCGGCACATGATGAGAATTATTATTACGACTACTACATTGCCAAAACCATGTGCATGTAGGCATAACAGTTGATGGGAGAACAGTGGAAAAGGGTGGTAGTAGTAGTACTACTAGTACTAGTAAGGTGCCTAAATTCAGCAACCCCCAATCAGTTGGTGATGCAGGACAGCAGAATTAATGGTTGAAACAATAGAGTGAGTTCAGCCCCTTGGGGGATGGAGCTGGCAATTGCAAAAACACCATCCAGAATCAAAAAAGATACGAGGTTACTCATGATATGAAAAGGGGGTTTGATTGCTTGCTTTGACATAGGAGACTTGGCCCATGCAAGGTTTTTGTTGCGCCTTTAGAAACACCCTCTGCCCATAGTCCATACCCAAGACCTGAAATGAAACCAAACCCAAACATTTTGTTGTTGGGCATTCATATGTCTGTCCAAAAATAGACTCCAATGATTCCCCTGACTGGCACAAAATAACAAGTTGTGTCAGCCCTATGGCAAACCACATGGGACATCAAGGCTTGTGAGGACCTATTTTCTGACACACCATCATATATACCCCAAAAGATACCTCTATTCTGAGAATATGTTGGGCTCATTATCATGGAATATGTGATCCCCGCACTCAGCAGTGCACCATCATCCATTTGAAACCCTGTAGGAACTTGGTTGTCCATGAATCACAACGGGAGTTACCAAGGTTCCAATTTGATAACATATCATGTAAACCCTCTTATCTCCCCCCTAACCCTAACTAGGTATCTAAAAGTGTGTAAATCGGGTACGTATCATAAGAAAGTAGGTATGAAATGTCTATCGTAGGTAAATAAGTAAGCAAGGCACTTGGTGACCATCATCATGTAGGGAGATGCATGTGAATGGTTAGTCCATAGCTAACTGCTGTGGTTAGCCATGTTTTCAATACTTCATTCCTTGTGGGTGCCAGTTCATGTGTTCACTCTGGCCCATTATGATAACCCTAGTGTTTTTGGTTTAATATATCATGTTATTTGCAACTTCTTATCACGGATGCCAAGTTGCCATTTTCATGCTCAAGAAATAAGACGAAGACTCATGGTTTAAACCACTTGTCAAAATTTTCTAATGGATTGGAGGGCACCTTATGTCCATGAATATCCCTCCTAGGGAAGAGGAAGGATGTTTTGCCTGCCTATTCCTTAAAGGTGATAATTGTATTGTAGATGACCATTTTTGTATTTGTATCTATGTAGCATGCTAACCATGACTCCAAACTATGTAGTAAAAAATGATGATGGAATCATATTCATAATGATCTAAATTAATATAAATGAAGAAAACTTGAAGGAAATGAAGCAAATCTTTGAATTTTTTGATTATAGGATGATGGATTGAAGTGATGTCCATCAATGTTATAGGCTGACTTTAACAACCGATATGTTGCTAAGGTGAAATTTTTGTCGCCATCATCAACCTTGGTTCTCTATATATATATATATGGTGTGCATGTATTTATGCACGTGACTTTATTAATTTTGATAGTGTTGGATATTGATCCAGTATCACAAAATAACAGACTAAATTTTATGATTGTGATAAAATAATAAATAACTAATCGCTCACAATGATAGTGTCCTTTATAATAGGGTTCAAACTGGAAACTTCACTTATTGAACCTAGAACTTCTCATCTAGATAGATACATGCATTTCTATAGAACATGAGCATCCATCATATATATGTACACATATTCTTTCATATGTCACTCACACCATTGGGTCAAGTTCCAGCCAAAATTTTATGCCCGAATCCTTCATCAACGTGTAATCTGTTCCATAAGGGTAGATCCAACAAAGGCCCACTGATTAGACTTATCCGTAAAGTAACCCTCTCTTCACCTTGTCTTTGGGCCTCCCTCCTTTGTCCCCCTTTTCCCCGCTTTCAGTGGTATCCGCAAAGTAAAGACGTTGTCATAAATCACAGTACGAAATGCTCTAACTCATGAGTATGAGATGCTGATACTCAGCATTTAATGTACAAGGTTCGAGACTAATTATAGTAGTTGCATAATTAAGAGCAGTGAAAATATATGTAGCAGCAGTGGAGGCGCTCTTTAACCATCAATACCCGGACCAGAGAGATCCATTTGACGACTATTACCTAATTGATTTGAGCAAAACGCTCCTGTTGTCTAGGCAAGAAACTAAGTACAAAGCTATCGCTTTCTGAGTAGCTGAATGCATTAATTCAGGCAGTAAGCTGCATCGAGCATCAAGAAGAAGTGGTTCTCTTCACAAAGAAAACAGGAAATTATCAGAATTAAAGAACTACCAGTTACAGTTATTTCCAAAACCTTAAAGAATCAACAGCTTTAATAAAATATTTGTTTCAATATTTTGAGAATTGTGTCATTACATCAGATCTGGTACTCTGATATATCGGATCTGAGACTGTGAACCATGGTTATGAACCTCAAGAACCACCCTGATAACCGTTGGGGAATTGTTCCTATTTTTGATAACTGCCCAATATACCTTTTTAACACTAATTGTCCTAATGGCATATGTGAAATAACACAATGAACATTATTATGTGATGAACCACAAAGAAAATAGGAAACCCATTTCCCCCCCCCCCCCCCTTGTGCTCTTTTGCAATCAATAGCAATGTACCTAGGATATAAGATGGCATTGGATAAGTGTTTGATCTTGCATTTGTGGAATCTTCTTATCTTGAAACAATCCTAGTTTACAAATGAATGAATATTCAGGAGAGTCATGTGTATTAATTGAACATATTGGTGGTATGTATGTTGGTCCATTGGGAATCATGGTCATCCATTGGGAATCAAGTATCAAAAAGGATACCTAGAACTAACAATTGTTGCAACAAACAATTAGATCGATATAGTCAAAACTTAAAACGATTGAGAGTCGGTATGAAACAATTTTTTTGGTGTGTTTTGAATGTGGATGACCTTGCAACTTTGGGCCACACTAGATATTTTTCAACAACTCAATCTTACATACGCCATCTCCATATGGAACTAATGTTAATGTTGGATGAAGAGTTACATACATTGATTGACATTCCAATAGGAAAGATCATCCTTTGTCTTCTATATCCTCAGAGCCAGGGTATATAGGGATATTCAGACAATTGGAGATGTGGTGGTGTCATGTAAGTAAGTATTTGGGAAAATTCCTGACTTGGAAATGGCCTCTTGGTCGTCATCAAGTCTATAACATCTTTGATATCATGTGGAGCATCAAACTCAACTCCATAGTACACATCAACTTAAGTTAGTTAATAACAACTCCCAGATGTTGCTCTGACCTTCTAGATCTTCAGGCCCTGTAATTCTGATTAGATTTAATTCATAGTGGATACCAGATACCGTTCTCTCACATTCTAAGTTTTTCATCCGCCTAGGGTTCAACAAGACATTGCACATGTAATAATATATATGCTTCTGTAGGACATTGTGTTGGTGCAATGGTCAGTTCTATACTTGTGTTAGGGGCACAGGGCAGGTATTGAGCTGGTTCAAACTTGGTCGTCTTAATTTTCAGTTAAAGACAAATGTTTGAATACCCAATTTGATACCTGCCCAACACTTGGTATAATAGAGTGTCACTAAACCAAACCCTAGCCTTATTGACTTGACAAAGTTTTCAAGTTTCCGTTCTTGGAGCTAAGGTTCAATTATTGACAAAACTTGAGGGTTGAGACTTGGTTTGCCATGCTTCAGTGTCCCCCCATGCAACCTTGACACCTATACATTTAGGTACACAATTTCAGGTGCATAGTCACAATTGGCGCTACCTCAATATATACAAAGATAAAAGCTGGATAGCATGATTCATTTGGGTTGACAAACATATTTTATCAACCCTAATTTTGACTTCAAAATATTTTGGGGTTTCTCCATCCTAGTAATTGAAAGTGTGTTTGCCGGGTTCCAAATTCCAATACATACATTTCGGCACGACCCATATCTCTCTACATGTCGGGTTTAGGTTGAGTTTAAACTTCAACCATTTTCAATCAGTTTAAGGTTTCACACAAACCACTCAATCTTGTGAAGAGGAAAGGTGCAGGCCTCTTTGGATTGAGAAAACATAAAGAACAAATGAATGTAGAAATTTCCAATTTTTTTCCAATTTGCTTGTTGGAAAAATGACAAAACTTGTTAAAAAGAAATAAAAATGTGTGTGGGCAGGCCAGTTCATTCATTCCTTCTCATGGTAATAGCAGAACAAATAATTTTTTTATACCAATGCAGTTATCTCCTTCAATATTATGTGAGTTATATAAAATTCTACATGTAATGCTTATAAGATAAAAATGCTTGATAAAAGGAACAATGTTGACTCTTCAATTTGTACTACATGCTTGATTGATATAACCTGGAAGGAACTCATATATACTGCTACGGTTCTACGGATTAGGCGTAACTAAATAAAATTCATGAAAACCAGTAAGATTAAACACAGTTAATTTCATAAGACCAGTTGCAAAATAGAAATACTCCCTCCATCAAATCCATTGTGATATCTTGTTTGTCTGCTAATGGTAGCTATATATCTCGTTGTACTTGATTATTTCAATCATGGAATTTTGATTACATATTATTCAATGGAACATATTTGAGTGTCTAATATATTCTTGCATGGGCAGCATGAAAGCACAATAGCCATCAAGGCATCATGTTGTGTTGTGGTTTAGATGGACGGTGGGTGAACTAAGGTTTTTTTGAATGCTATCATTGCTAAAAAAGAAGGCGAATTTTTTCTGCGTCACAATATGAGTTTGCCAACCAACCGACATTGGCAAATTTTTTGATCATCACAAGATGCGAACAAGCCAGGATTCCGACAACACAAACAGAAATGACATGAGCGCAGTAACAGAAAAAAAATTCAGAAGAGATTACGAAATGATCTGTCCCATTTAATAATCACCTCATCTTTCAAAACATAAAAAGATTTGTTAAATTAATAATTGTTTTGTGCAACAAGTTCACAAAATTTTCTCTGGAGCAGACTAACTCCATATTGGGTTTCAAAATTAAGAACAGAAAGATGTCTAAGTTAGAAAAAAAGACCATGATAAATTGTGTCCTTCAAGTTGATGAAATCTTAGAAACCTCAAGACAACTATGTTTACATAATAGGGATCCTCTATCACTATTTTGGCTCATAATTTTGACTATCCTTGTCCCATGACTGACATATTCCTGTAACTGTTCTTGTGCTCCCACCAGTAGTAGATGATATTACTATTACCTAGTATATTTACAATATTTCCCACAAAATATTCTCTCAAGCATATTCTATAATAACATTTGTACTTGAAAAGTGAGTGGTATATAATCCATAACAAATAAATTCCCATGAAAACATGAGTGCTATATTCCAGAACCATATTTTTTCTCGTGAAAAATGAACTGGTATACTCCATAACAATAATTTTCCATCAAAACAAGAAGTAAATTCCATAGAAAAATATTTTTTTAATGAAAAAAAGAGTGATACAATATTATTCCATGATAATTGAGTAATGTATTCTATAAAAATATTTTTCTATGAAAAATAGTGGAATATATTATATATATATTCCATAACACTATTTTTTCCCATGAAAAAAAGTGGAATATATCGTATATCCCATAACACTATTTCCCCATGAAGAAAAGTGGAATATATTGGTTATTCCGTAACATTATTTTCCCATGAAAAAAAAGTAGCGGATTGTATATTCCATGACACTATTTTCCCATGAAAGATAAAATGGTTCATTGCATATATTCCATAATACTACACGTTCCCATGAAAACTGTGTGGCTATTATAACTTATTATGGATGTGGGGGCGGTTAGGGGGTAGGGGTAGGGGTAGGGGGTGGGGGGGATAGTAAATACTAACTTAACTTACCAACTAGTAACAGTTGGAGGAAGGGAAGCCTTTGACATCTTGACCTAATGGGAGGGGGAAAAATGGGGGAAAAAAAAGAAAAAGAAAGGGCTAGAACTATTGAGTTTGTTTGTTTGTTTGTTGGTGCAAACAAGTGCTGGGTAATAAATAAATAAATAAATAAAGAATAATAATAATATAAGAAGGGAGAGAGGGGAGGCCAAAAACCCAACTCCTCACTTATTATTCCACCACCCTAGACAAGTGCTACTAGGTACCCCTCCCCCCCCCCCAACAACTCCACCCTCACTCCCCTCTTATTTCACACACTTATTATGCAAGCCAGCCACCACATTGCTACCTACCAGACTGCAAGCGCCAGGACTCCCTCACTTACTATAGTCTAGACTCTAGACAGCGTCGAAGCGCGCGCTCTTGCGCTCTATTCCTCTCTAGTGTCCTCTCTCTGTGTCTCCCTCTCTCTGGTGTGTGTGTATGCGTGTCTCTCTCTCTCTCGCGCGCGCCCGCGCGCTCTCCTTTTCCTCAATCTGCACATTCTAGACAAATCCAAGTACTGGTGCTTGCAGCATAGGACTAGACGAGCTGGTTGCTTTAGAGATCACCCATCTTCTTCTACCATTCCTCATCGGTCTAGTACTACTACTAGTAGTAGAAGTCAGCTGTGTGTGTGTTTTTGTTTGTATAGTGTCAGTTTCCTAGCTAGCTAGATTCGTCGTCAGCTGCAGCAGCAGCAGTTTCTGAATCGTCTGCTGCAGCTGTTGGGAATCGAGTGAGAGAGTTCCTGTTGTGTTAGTGTGAGTGGATTCTTCTAATGTTTCTTAGCTGGGACGTCGTGCACTAGTGGCTTCTACCTGCACAGCTTACGCTTCAGCTCTTTGGATCTGGTGGTGCAGCTTTCAGTGTAGACTTAGCTGCTGTAGAAGTAAATTTCATGAGTTGAGCCGCCTGTAGTAGTAATTACTGAGGGTACAAGGATTTTCTTTTTTCTTTTTTTCATTTGCTAATGCTCGGCTAGACTAGCTGCCAGAGAGAATTTTGTTGGCCGTAATTTGGCTGAGTACAGCAGTTGTTTGCAGCCTGGATTATATCTGCAACACAAGTACTCGCGGAAGGTTTTCTGCATTTGATGAGCTAGCAAGGAATGTGTGATTGGGAGTTCTACAACATCAGAGATTAGCTGCTGCAAGAAAAAAGAAGAAGAAGAAGAAGAGGAACATGATGATGCAGAATCGTATGAGATTGGGAGTTGGATGCAGTTGTGTCGTCGACACTAGCAGTGACAGCAGCAACTTTTTCCTGTGTTAACGTTGTCGTCTACATTACCAATGCTGCAGCTTACAGTGCGTGAGGCGAAGAGCGCCCAGTGAAAACAGTTTGAAGCTCTTGTTGGTTTCGACCTCAGCAGAGAGTTTGTGGATTTTATTTTTCCCTTTTCTTTTCTTGCAGAGACTCCAAGCTGCGGCTGCAACAAGTGCAAGATCATCACCATGTTGAACCTCGGAGCAGCAAACTTCCGATGATTTCTTGAGCTGGGCACTCGGGTCAGTATAAGGAACTCATTCCTTTGAGGGAAGTGGTGGAAGGCGGAGGAGGAGAAGGAGGAGGAGGATCAGGAAAAGTGTACTCTTCTTCTTCTTCTTGCTTGTGCAGTATTGCAGCAAGATCATGGGTGTGGTGACAGAGGCGTTGGTGCAGGATGGACAAGGCTTATCAGCCGTGCTAGACCAGCTGGTGCAACTGTGGTTGATGGTCCGCGCGCCCATAGTTGCACCATTGCTACAATTAGCGGTAAATCTATGCCTGGTCATGGTCACCATGCTGTTTGTGGAGCGCATCTTCATGTGCGGCGTTCTAGTCGTCGTCAAGCTGCTGGGGCGAACACCCAAGACCACTTACAAGTTTGAGCCCATGAAAGACACAGACTTGGAGTTTGGCAACTCTGCTTATCCCATGGTGCTAGTCCAGATCCCCATGTACAACGAAAAAGAGGTGCTCTACAAAACAACCCATTTCTTCCCACAGCTCCGGCTTCTTCCAGCAGAGCTCTTTTCTCTTCTTCTTCATAATTAGGGTCTTCTCTCTCTTGCTAACATTCAGCACTTGCTTGGCTCTTGGATGCTGTGGTGCTGCAACAGGTGTATCAGTTGTCAATACAAGCCGCTTGTGGGTTGTTATGGCCTGCAGACCGCATCGTGATTCAAGTACTAGACGACTCCACAGATCCTTTCATTAAGGTAGAGACATGTTGTACACCACCTAACCTGCTGGGTTTTCTTCTTCTCTCTCTCTCTCTCTCGCTCCTATGGTGATCTTTGCTCTCTCTTATGTATATGAATGAATCTCTTTGCCCATTGCATTACCCACCCAATTAGACATTCCCAACTCTTCCAGAGTTAGCTGAGAGCAAGATTTCCACCAACTTGGAGAATCTGAAAACAAGGTAATGAGATGTAACCCATGAATGTCTGTCAATGAGGAGCTCTAATAATGTATTCTGCTGTCAGCTAGATGAGAGAGCAGCTGCAAATGCTTTGCAATGCTGCATTATGCCCTATTCCAGAACTTGCAGCACAATCTTATTGCCAAATCCATAGCTCAAATGAGATGAAGCACAGAAGCCAAAGTGGAGTGACAGACAAGCAGAGAGATCAAGAGACAAAAAGAAAAAAAAATTAGAGAGAAAGAGCGGAGTGTGGCACTGTAGATCTCAACCCTACCCAACTGATCACACGGTAGGAAGTAACATCTGTTCTGCATTTTGGAATCCCCAACATCACAACAAACGCAGCAGCAGCAGCAACAGCAACAGCTTGCAGACAATGTATGTAGCAGATGCAGCTGCAGGTGTTCAGAATTCTGGAATCATAAACAGCACTGCAACAGCTTGCTGGTGGCATACATTGTCTGCAAGCATTTGGAGCTATGACTAGAACCCTGTGGTGAGGGCAAAACAAAACTCTGGATTAATCCAAGGTTATGTAGTGTCAATTTGAGAAATTCCATAGAAGCTTTGGATTAATCCAAGGTTATATAGTGTTCATTGGGAAATAGCAGAAGAGTCTCGGGATGAATCCAAAATTACATATATATAGTGTTCATTCTAAAGTAGCAAAAGAATCTCTGGATTACATTCTAAACTAGCAAAAGAACCTCCGGATTAATTCAAGGTTCTAGAATAACAAAAAAGCTCTGGATTAATCCAAGGTCACTTCAAAAATAGCAGGCAGCTAGCAGACAAATGTATGTAGCTGCTACTACCTACTTACATAAGAGGTCTTAGTGAGATTTTATTATTGCAAGAGCTGAGTGAGCGTAATTGGTGGGAGACTGATTAATTTATCTTGTTTTAAATTTTTTTTTGTGTCTTTGTGCCCCTAAAATGTTTCATTGCCAATGTTACCAGGAGCTGGTGCAAATGGAAGTGCAGCGGTGGGCGAGCAAAGGTATCAACATCAGATATGAGATCCGTGGCAACCGCAATGGGTACAAGGCTGGCGCACTGAAGCAAGGCATGCGACATGACTATGTGCGACTGTGCGACTATGTTGCCATCTTTGATGCTGATTTCCAACCAGAACCAGAATTTCTACACCGCACGATTCCCTTCCTCATCCACAACCCGGAATTGGCATTGGTACAAGCCCGCTGGAAATTTGGTAGGTACCTACTACTACTTCCCAAATTTTTTCCAACTCTCCAACTCCAACCCCTAATTATTTGAATAAATAAATGGTTTTCCTTTTAAACCCCCATTTTGTCCACCAGCTTTCCACAATTATTTTTGCTAACTATATACTCCTCTTGTGGGGATTATCCATTGCCCTAATCACCTAGTTTAGTAGCTAATTAATCCCTAGGTGATTTCAGTATATTCAATTAACCTCTATATGAAGGAACTGACTTTACTTTTAAATGAACTCCTAGATGGGTTTTATTACATTTGATGAACCCTTAGGTGAATGAATTCCTTGCGGTTAATTAATCCCTAGATGATTTTCATCGTATTTTATGAAGCCTTAGTTGAATGAATTCTTTGCATTTAATAATTTAATCCCCTGATGAATTCATTTTACTGGATTTGCGATCAGAGCCATAATATATATAGAGTCAATGTCTCAGATACTTCACAAACCCTAACACCCCAACATTACTCTATGATGAATGCTTGTTGCTGAACAATCTCGTGGGTAAGGTGCCATACTGTGATAGTAAGACTGCATTTGCTCCATTTTGGACTCTATGAGTGTCAAAAGGAGTTTATAACATTTAGTCGAGGGATATTTTTCTTTGGGGAGAAGAAGAGAGGGGTTTGTGTTTTTGTGGGGGAAAGACTGGGTTTGGATTTTCAAGGCAACAAACAAACAATGAGATGGCCTTAAAATTCATTGTTTGTCCTTTGTCCTTCTTTCATTCATTGCTTTAGTTATGTGTGAATTATTGTTGGTTATTTACAATTATTATACCCTCAAGGTGAAGTGCCTTGTGAGCAGTCCCACGATTTTTTAGGTTTGGTTTCTTTCTGGTTGTAACATTTTTTGGGCCTATTTAATGAGATAGAGAGGTAATATTTGTGGGCTTAAGTGTAATGAGAGCGTTGGGATGACCCCATTTTTTTCTTTTTTTTTGCCCTGTGCCTGCTCCCCCACCCAAACTTCTATTCTTTTTGTTAATAAGCCAAAGAGGGGAGATAGATATTTGGGGGAGGGCTGAGGGGGGGGGGGGGGGGGGGAGGGTTAGGGGGCCACCTCTCAATAATGAAATTGGACTTCTTGCTTAGAATAGGTCTAGAAGTGATCAAAAAATTAGAAATTACAAATGGCAGACTAATAATTGAGCCAATCTTTGAATTATAGAACCCAGTCGAGCTGAGTCCAGTTTCCAAATAAGATAAAATACTATTTCCTAAGTTCTTATTTGTTTTGGAGGCAAGCCCAGAAAAGACAACCCCCCCCCCCCCCCCCAAAGGGCCCACCCCACTTCTCTTTCGTTTTTACCATTGTCAAACCCAGTAAAACTTATTATGATTAACTACCCTACAAATTCAAGTCTCCTTTCCTCCCTTTGAAAAAAACCCCTAAAATGGGTCTTTAGATTTTTCATTAGGCTTGTATGGAAGCCCTTAAATTTTTTTTTTTTTCTGGTTTTGGGCTACATGGTTTCATTTGTTAATCTATTAGGGTTTCAATAATTCACTTAAAAAATTGGAGTTCAAGAAGAAACTTCTTTTTGAAATTGGTAATTTGGGGATTGCATGCAGAAAAAAAGGGTAGAAGTAAGCTTCTGTTGCAGACTGGTTCTCTAAAGCTCAATTATTAGCCTTTTCTGGTCGGCAGGACGAAACCAGTCAGGAAAAATGTGTTGGGAGGGGACGGTGCCCAGTCCCCACCCAAAAGAAGAAACCCAATAGTCATCTGACACGTCACCACTTGCTTTTTATGTGTTCTTGTCCCCAGTCCTGTTCATTTGTGACAACTGCCCGACCGCGTTGAACTGGTACCCAACTGGGGCCCACACTTAGTTACTATTTATTACCCTTTTCTGACAGGATCATTTTCTGCACTTCGCAGTAACTTTTTAAGTACCTTGTGTAACTGTAAAAGCTCCATTTATTTATTTTTCACTGCCCTGCCCCCCCCTTTCCTTCTTTACTTATCTAATGTGGGCTGTTCTGAATTTCGTAACTCACACATCGGTTAAATCTTGAGGTTTTCTGCCAAGATTTATTTATTTATTTAATTTTTTGTAGGGTTTTCATAGAAAAGAATAAAACCCTAATCCAAATGGATCTAAACCCTCTTTTTTTAAATTAGGGTTTCATTCTTTTAGGGTCTTTTCTCCTTTGTGTCGTGAGCTATAATATTGATTGAGTTTTTCATCTAATTGTGTGAATTTGGGTATATATATATGTATGTTCCCCTCTACAACCCTTTTTTTATGGAGTGCATTTGCATACTAAGAAGTCTAGGAGGTATCGGGGCATCATAATAAGGTGATTTTTTATTTATTGATTTATCTTTGTTTATGTTTATATGACAACAGTGAATGGTGAGGAATGCTTGATGACAAAATTGCAAGAGGTGTCCCTCAACTACCACTTCTCTGTGGAGCAACGAGTGGGGTCAGCTGCCTATGGCTTCTTTGGCTTCAATGGTAAGCCTGAAAATTTGTAGTCGGGCAGGGTAGTTGGTCACTTTGTTGTGCCATTTTTGTTGTCTCCTTGGCAACTTCATTTGCTTGCATGAATTGACATTGGTGGGCGGGTGGGTGGTTCTTCTTGGGGCTTTTGCCCCGGAGAGTTAACATACTTCCTTACCATACTTGCATTTATCTTGTGAGGTGAGTTTTGTAAAATTTACCCAGTGATCCATTTTGAAGGGGTTTTTGTATGACATGAAATGAGCCTTGTGAGTTAAATTGTTTCAACTGGCTGCTGCTATGTGCAGGGACTGCTGGAGTGTGGCGGATTCAAGCAATGAATGAGGCAGGAGGATGGAATGAACGAACTACGGTTGAAGATATGGACTTGGCCGTGCGTGCAAGTATGCATGGGTGGAAATTTGTTTATCTCCACGACCTTGAGGTAACAACTTGTTATATGTTACATACAACCTTACTAGATTGTCCAGACATGGCCAAGGGCAAGGCAATTCCATGACATTAAGGTTTTGGGTTAGCAGCGTCAATGACTACAAAAAAAGAGATCCTTGTTGAACAGATTTTGGCCACCATTACAAGTGTTGTGATCATCACCTCCAGAAGATTATGCCATATGATGTTGTCAAGAAAATGACATAATCTGCCACCCAAGACCTTAATGCTCCATGAAGTTCCTGAAGAATGAACTTGCAGTTGACACTAACATCCAGTGAATATTCCTGAAAATGTGAACTGGAATGAACTCGGCATCGAATTTTGTAGGCTCTCCCTGATGGGTGGTGCCAACAAAGCCAAGAGAATGGGAAGTTTAGGGCACTTAAAACTAGGAGAAAATTAATTTTACCAACTGTTGAATTCCAATGTCTTTTAAGATTGTGTCGTTAAATTAAGTAATGGACTTGAGTAACTTGACCATAGCTGAATCATTTGGTTGTGGACTGGTTTATGCGTCAGTGCAAAAATGAGCTACCAAGCACTTTCAAAGCCTACCGCTTTCAACAGCATCGCTGGTCGTGTGGCCCTGCAAGCCTCTTCCGCAAAGTGTTTCCCCAGATTCTTAAAAACAAGGTACACAAGCATTTGTTTTAACAACAACAATTTGGGTTTTCGCCTGATTTGTTTTAGTGATTGTCAGTCTATAGAAGGTGCACGAGTTGAAATGGTGATGAAGGCTTATGAATTCTATCTTACTGCTTTTAATGATGTCAAAAACTGGGAATGGTGCTGCAGAAAGTGAAGTTGTGGAAGAAAATACACATGCTGTACGCTTTCTTCTTTGTTCGCAAGGTACTCGCGCACATTGTTACATTTGTGTTCTATTGTGTCGTCATCCCAGCTACAGTCTTGGTGCCAGAAGTTGACCTGCCTTTCTGGGGAGCTGTTTACATCCCATCCATTATCACCATCTTGAATGCCATCAGCACTCCCAAGTATGGATATGCATCCTTCTATCTCTTCAAAAAATTTGGCTTCTGCAATTGGCCATGTGTGTTAGTCATGACTAGTTTCAAGTCATTGCAAAACAAAAAATTAAGAATTTCATAAGCATCTGCCATGCTCTTTTAACTGCCAAGAGTTGTGAACAAAATATTGGTGCAGGTCTTTGCACCTGCTGGTGTTCTGGGTGCTGTTTGAGAATGTCATGTCGCTGCATCGAACAAAAGCCACTTTCATTGGGCTTTTTGACCTTGGCCGTGTCAATGAATGGATCGTGACAGAGAAGCTTGGAAATATAATGAAGTATAAGATGTCCGCAAAATTGACAGGGAAGAGATCATTGCAACGTCTTGTGAGCAACATGCTTATCAAAGGCTGGAAACTGGGTGACAGGTTTGTGTTGTCTAGTCTTCTTCCTGCATACTAGTTTAGCCTTTCTCTAAATGCTGCCTCAGTAGTAGCTGTGGATTCCTTTCTAACTCATGGGAGACCTACCCATTCACTTTTAGTAATTGCTGAATTGCTAACTTGAATGGCTTTCCAGTTTTGCTATCTTCAAGCTTCAGGAGAGTCCTTTCCTTTTGGGCTTCCAATTGGACTTTTGAATTGGAAGGAATTGGAGTTGATCTTGACATTAACAACTCAAGTTCTGTTTCTGAACAGGTTAAACATGTTGGAGCTTTGGACATCTGGATTCTTGTTCTTCTGTTCTGCGTACGACTTCTACTATGCAGGGAAAAATCGCTTCTTTGTGTACCTCTTTTGCCAAGCAGTTGCCTTCTTGCTTATGGGCTTGGGATATTGTGGCACATTTGTGCCAACTTAGACTTTATGTTGGAACAAATGGACTTGTCTCAGGCCCCCTTCCAAAGAAAAGAAAAAGTTGTTCTCTGAGCAAGCTCTTTGCTCAAAGAACATACAGAGTCAAAGCACATTTGCTTTGTAAGAATTATGTAGTTATGACAAAGTGGTTGGGTTTAATCCATTCTCTGGCCCTGGCTGTGGCGGCTACCTACTTCATTGCTTCCCCAGTGGACAGATTCCCCCCCACTCGCCCCCCCTTCTCTCAATTTGCCCACATCTTCCCTCTGCTGATTCTGTCCCTTGGATCCAACAACTCATTCTAGTTAAGTGTTATATTGTACACACCACATTCATTAGTCATGAGACTCATGGCGTGGGTGGAGCATGGTGTAGCCCCCAAATGTTGTAGTAGTTCATTCTTGAAGGCGTTTTCAAATGCCTTGTAGGCAAGGTATTTGATCTTTAGCTCACTAACCAGTGCAACGATAAGTAGCTCCTCCCACGGGATAAGATAGACAGACTGAAAGAATCACAAGCAAGAAAGGAAGTTTACAGGTTTTAGGATTTTACTCTATTTGAATCTTAGAGATTACCAGTTACAGTATATATGTTGTATTTATGTTGAGAACTTCCTCTGTAACCTGGGTGCCAATTTTCACCTTTCTTAATCAAAGCTTTATCTGACATTTCAACCCACTTACTCTCTCTCTCTCTCTCTCCCACTCAGAATATGTAGTTAGCCTTGAATAAAAGGTAATTCCAAAAGCTGGTCAGCAGAATTCTGTACCTGTTCTAGAAGCTGTAGTGTTGGTGAAGGTGAAGATCTTGCATGGAATGTACAAGGAATCACAAAACATTTGTTTTCTATAGCAGCTTTGGATCTGCAAAATCAGTTTGGATTCTGAGGGGTGGGTAAGAGTTCTTGCCCTTCCCATATGGTGAAGACCTGGAGGCTGGTATATTGCAGCAGGATATAGTTTGCCTCCATCAGTTGAAAACTGACAGAATTGCCTTAGAGGAAGGTGTAAATATTCCCATAGTAGATCACAACAGGGCAGTTGTCAGTAGACTTTAGAAAGGTCCTAGAACACCGCAATGTGTAGAATTTGCCATACAGAAAGATGTAAATTTCAAAGGTCAGTGTATGTGCCTCGAAATATACTGCTGGTTGTGAAAGTTTGCAATGATAGGTATATGCTGTATAATTCCACAGGAACACTTCCAAGTTTGCAAAACATACAACTTCTGATGGGAGTGCAGCATACATCAGTCATGTAAAAATGCTCTACTTGTGTTCCCACAGAAATGACTTTCTACAACTGTAGCCAAAGATTGGGATGGGTAACACCTGGCTAACTTTTGGTATGCAAAACAGATTCAGAGTAGATGTAATGAGTTTCTCCCACTTGCAATACACATTGCAAAAGATACAGCCTACACTTTTTGCTGTTGTCAAATAGCCCTAGTATCTGTCAAACTTGTTTTCTCAATGCAACAGCTCAAGCAACCCCCAGTACCTAGTGGAATTGCAATTAACAGACCAGAGCAAGGGTGGATCCAAATACATGAGAACACACTGGAAAGTGCAAGCTACTGACATTCCTTGTACACTTATGAACACACAAGAAATACCCCAGTGCAAGAAACCCCAGTCACCATAGGGAGGGGAGAGCCCAATCCCCTTCAAACTTAGCAAAGGCATACACACTTCACGGTTGTAATCAAGTTGCAATGCTTGAGGAAATTGAAGGACTTAGATGTAAACATGAACATAGTGTTATGTATAATTACTGATGATGAAGAAGAAGAAGAAGAAGAAGAAGAGGATGATGTACACTTGATAGGAGTAGTACCAACAGTACCTGATAATCTCAGTGCTCTTAAAAAGTGCCTTCATCATGAAAAGCAAGGCGCATGACTGCTGCAGCTTTACTCCTTTGAGATCATCCTCTGCAGCTCGGTCTGTACCAATGCAAATATTGAGTTCCCATCCCTGTTAGCAAGAAGAAAATTTGTAAACAAAGAAAAAGGAAAGAGTCCACACCATCTGCTGGTTCAAGCTCAAAATCATCAAAACAGGAGTTGCTAAATCCATACTGAAACAGGAACAAATCTTGAATTCAAGTTCTATCTATTCTGCTTTGTGTTTCCCAACCAGAGCAACAAAAGAAAGTTTGCTTACAAGGCCATGAGAGCTTGAAAGTGTGACTGTGACTGGAACAGAATCAAGCAAGGAAGTGCAGACAGCAGGGGAACCATGGCTGCTGCTCATACTAACCAATGCTCCTCTCCTTCCCTCTCCTTCCCATGTTCTGATCAAGGGCTTTATTCACCCTATTTCAGAGCAATCTTGAGATGCTCTGGCAACAAGAGCATAAAAGGTTCAAGCGACCAAAGTTTTAAGAGGAAAATGCAGGATATGAGTCATTCACATACATAGCTAATTTGGCTAATTTCAGACTTTCGAAAAGTCTAGAATTAACTAAATACACTCATTGCTTGTCAACAGAAATCTGAACATGTTCTTGGAGTCACAGCTAAAAAAGAAGATGCAGCTGCAATTGTCATTTGGATCAGGCATGGAGTCAGGAAACAAAACAGTGGCACAAACTGACAAAATTTGAAATGCTTGCAGCAACCTTCTATCAATTGTTGTGATGCCACAAATCAACGTCCACATGACCTCTGGAACCAGCAAGCTTTTCCGATGTCATCAGTTAAATTTCTTCAAGTCATTTCTGAGAAAGCTTAGTAGGGAAACAAGCTGCAACTCTTATGAAGGTCACAGGCAGGAGAAACCTGTTTGCCATTTTCCCTGCACTAAAATATATGCACTATTACAAAATGTGGGTGCAGTTCATTAGTCCTTGTTCACTAGACTAGTGAATTCACTCATAATCCAATGAAATCACTTAGCATACAGGGACACCTTTTGTTATAGTGGTGCGAGACATACAACAAAAATATATTGCTATGACAAATGTTTGTAAAACTATCAAGTTATCAACCTTTGAATTATAAGCTGTGGAGACTACCAAGCAATACAAATGATACATGTTTAGTTGCTCCTTGTTTAATAGGTGGTGTTGGATTGAATTGTTGGTAGAGAAAATCGTGACCGTATATAATGGAAAGGGTCTAAAATCATAAATGTTTACTTGTTCCTTGTTTAATTAATGCCGTTGGATTGAAGTAGTGGAGAGGAAATCGTGACCGCATATGATGGAAAGGGTCTAAAACCACCAAATGCGAGGAGCTAAATGTGTTTCTTTTGCTTTGTCCGTTCGACAAATTTGATGTTTCTGAAGTCGTTTTGTGGAGAGTGGAGGAATTGCACCATGAATTTGGAAATTATGATGAAGAAAAAAGAGAGAATTGAACAAGATTGTTTCTCTTATTGTTGTAGATGTTGTGTCAACATTGCAGGTTTAGTGAAGGAATGAAATCGAATTTTTTAAGGTGGAGAAGAATGAGAGAGTTTTGAACATTTTCTTCTTCTTCTTCTTGTGTCAAGATTAACTGCTTAAGTGACTGAATGAAATCCAATTTTTTTTCGTGAAGAATACAAGAGAATTGAAGATCTTGTTGTCGTTGTTGTAGTTGCGTGAAGATTGGTTTAGTGAAGGAATGAAATCGAATTTTTGAAGGTGAGGAAGAATGAGAGAGAAGGGAACATTTTCTCATTGTTGTCGTTTAGTGTTAAGGAATGGACTAAAATAAATTTGGTGAAGAATAAGAGAGTGAATAGAACATAATTTTGTTGTTATTTTGGTTGTCTCAAAATTGGTTCGATGACGGAATGAAATTGAAATGTTTTAGGTGAAGAACGAAAGAGAATTGAGCATTTTCTTCTTCTTCTCGTGCTCGTGTCAAGATTGGTTTAGTGACGAAATGGATTGAATTTTTTTGTGTGAAGAGTAAGAGAGAATAGAACATTTTGTTGTTATTGACGAGACTGGCTTGAAAGATTTGTTGAAGAGAATTGAAGAGTTTGTTGTGTCAAGATTGGCTTTGTGGCGAAATGAATTGGAAATTTGTCGTAAGAACAAGAGAGAATTGAACATCCTGAACAAGAACAAGACGAATAGAAATTTTGTAGTTTCTCTTTTAAAAGAAAGTATAATTGTTGCAACATCGATGATGACAAGCACTCAAGGAAGTGTGTAATGCATACATCACCACCACCACCGCAGAAGACTAATTCAATATGCCGAGCTTATTGAGGAAGAAAGGTAAAGAAACAAAGGTGATAAAGAGATTTCACTTTCGGATCGACGATTCTCCGCCGAGTGTTGTGGGTGAAGAAGCATCATATGTTACACCAAGAGGAGGTGATAGAGGTAGACGTAGTAACGATATGTTGTGCCTAGGGGAAGGTCGAAAAGTATCAATACCATCATCATCGTCGTCTTTATCTTCTGCTGCTTTCGTTCCCACGATTGCTTCCGCTGCAAAAGCAGTGGGAGGTTACAGCAAGTTCGTGTTAAATCGGAAGGATTGGAAATCGCTAATTGAGGAGAACCGACAGCAGCATGCAGAGGAGAATGAACGGAGATGGCCATGGGAAAGAAGAGAAAGACATCCAAGCATTTTTCAAACTCACAGGGTGGAACAACCTTCCATTATTGCAGATCTTGGTCAGGTGGAGCAGCGACCTCAGACGGCGGCAACAACAACAACATTGAACAAGACACTCCTCCTGGAGTCTTCAGGTTCCCCTAAACGTCGTTGCACGTTCAGAGATCCAGAAGCTTCCTTCAAAAGTGAGACAACTTGCGCCGACGCTAGGTTGCCTATGCTTGTTGGTGTGCAAACCATGAGCGATCATCCAAGAGGTGCGAATGCTACAAACCCCAAACTCGAAAATGCAGGCCCTGTGAGATCAATCAAGGTGGTATTGAAGAATCTCTTCCTCTCTCCTCTTGAACCACACTAGACATTGCCAATCTGTTTTACTCCTCACCCCAAAATCAATTTACCAATCAAGAGAATTGATCTAGGAGATCTGCTTTTGACTTGCAAAACAACTCAAATTTCTTGGAGTCAGTTAGCAATTGATCACTGCAGAAGTGACATCTGTGAGCATGATCGAGCTTCTTTGTCTATCCATGAAAAAATGTGCAAGTGTTGTCTACTATTTCCTGCTTGGGAAGAGACACTGTGTTTGAGGGTACAGACCCCACCCAGTTGCACACATGGTTTCATTGATTATCTCATAATAGTTTTACCAAACAGGTTCATATGTCGAGCCTCAATGAAGAGAGCCAGTGAATTTCCCAAACAATCCACTTTTGATCCACAAGCTTCGGTTAGACACTTTGCTCTTGGTGGTCTGTGGTTTTTGGCTCATGATATACAATAAAATATGCCTAGGTTTGAAACCCTCTGCAAGAGAAGGCACAATTTAAGTACTACGAGGTCCAGTTGAACCCTGTGATACTGCCGTCTTCTATTTGCAGGCAATTTTTTACCTGCCTTTGGGCTAGCTTCTTGTCTGTCTTTGGTATCTGACTCACTTGGCCATTGCTTTTGATCAGGAGAAGAAGCCTGAGAAGAAATTTGTGTGTCCAATTTGTCATATTTGGTGGTGTTCCATGGCTGAAGCTTCAGAACACATGGATGCTTGTTTATCAAACTCAATGCGACACTCATGTGTCCCACAACCCCAAGACTCCACAAAACAAGAAAAAATTCCAAATGTGGGAAAAACAGAAGGAAGAAAACTTTTGGGGATCAGTATTTTGGCTCAAGAAGCCTCCAACAACACTTGTCATGTCATTAAAGCAAGGCTAAAGTTAACAGAAGCAGTTAATACATTCTTGGCAGGTGCTCCATTTGATGCAACTCGAGATCTTTTGATCCTCCTGAAGAACATTGTGAATGCCCCAAAGGCTGAAAGATTCCGCACTGTGTGGATGGCAAAATTGCACGCAAACAGGCAGATGCAGGGGATGGCATTGGATGGGATGAAGCTTTTGGGAAGTGTTGGGTTCCAGCTCTTTGATCAGGGGGTGGAAGTCATGGGTGTGATGGATGAACCATCACAGGAAGAGCTTGAGATAATTAAGCACACTATCACACTTCTGGAACCAAATATTCTTGTCAAGCCAAAATCGCCTAGAATTCCCTTGTCAACATCATTGTCTTGGCCCAAACACATTGATAGACAGGTGAATAACCTCACCACCATGAATATATCATCCAGACATTTGATCATGCATCTAATTTATTATCCATTGGACACAGTTACTCTTGCTCTAGCCAGTTGTGAGTGAACTCAAAGCCTTCAGTTTCTTATGAAAGGAATCTCTTACTTCTTCACTGCAAGGCAAACTATCCAGCATAAAATATGGTGAGAAATGTCTGCCTCTGAGAAGGTTGCAGTCATTCTGAGGGTGGAGAGATCTTCACATTTCAGCTGTTGTTGTGTGCTTATCCTTCCAACCAGTGGTGATGGGACTAGTTCCATATGCTAATGTTCTTGTGCCACCAATTCATGTGTCAAAATGGCAAAACTACTCTAACCCCTCACAATCACCCGGAACCCAGGACAGATCCGTCTCTTTTATGCCTTGGACAATGTGAAGACTGCGAAGGTACAAGTTCCTGACTCTTGCTTTGAAGTCTCTGGAGAGGAGCCAGACAGGGCAGATATGATGCGGCAAAATCACCAGGGACAGTGGAGAATTGAGATGAACCCAAACTCACACAAAGAAAAACATTGCAGAAAGCAATATTGGGCAGCCATCATTCGTGTCCTGTTTCCAGATAGAACCATTCTGCAAGGTCTGTTCCTTCCAAGTGAGCCAACAACCTCACTTTATCAGGTATGACCTCTTGACCCCTTCCACTAATTGATGATTCACAAATGGCCAATGTTATGTCCCTTGGATGATAAACCACACGTGCTCCTTTGTCTTTGGAAGTGAAATCAAATCAAGAATTTCCAATTGTGTTTTTACTCTGGCCATACTACTCATGGTAGTTAATGGTTAATGGTGCAGTTTGTGGCTTCTGCATTGAGAGACAGCACAACTCCATTTAAGCTCTTGCTTCCCAGAGTGATTGGCACTGGATGGAATAGCACAAGAACTGGTGTTGTTCCATCAGGTCCCAACCCTGATGGAAGATTAGTCACCTTGGAGCAGGTCAACCTTGTACCCACCGCACTCCTTAAGTTTCAGGCAATCCAGACAATTCAGCCTCCTTTAATAAGAGCAGACTATCTTGCTATGCGGGAGTCCTTGAATGTCCCCATGTCTCTCCCCATAACTCCAAGGACATGTTGAGAATCGACAGGTAAACACTCTACACGACTTTCCTCCCAACACCTTACTGATAGGGGGTAACCACACAACATGAGTTGAATTGCAGCTCAAGAGTACTTACTAGAATCAAAGATCATGTGGGTCTACTTCAGTTTACCAGCAGATAACAAGACTTAACTGTACAATTGATTGCTGCTATTTTCCATTTTACTATGTTATGCTCAACAGCTAAATCTCTACAAGTTCAAAACAGAAGTAAAAAGACAGATCTATGAGATTGCAGAGGAACCATGGCAACAACACTTAATGAGCAATGAGAGTCATAGAGCCTTTGTCATAGAGTATAATTACAATTTTAGTGTAAGCTGGTCAGGCAAACGTGCTCTTCGTGCATCTGACTAAATTGCCCTCTTACACATTTTGTCCCCTAGAAACTATACCCATCGCTGCTGCTTAGAAACCTGAAAACTTGATGTGATACTTCAAAAAATTCAAATGTAAGTGAATAGACCAGACTGAACCAACAGTCACCAGTGCCCAACCTATCGAAGGCCCATTATGACTCAGGTGTAGATTCAGGCCCAACTGAGCTGACATTGGGTTTGCCAACCCATCCTGTGAAAGATAGGTCCTTTAGGTAGATAGATAGGTAGGATCACAGGTGACTACTAGATAAATGTAGAGGCTCACTAACCATCATCACCTGAAGCAATTCCAAAACACCATAGGTTAGATAGGCTGGTCACTGAACACTTAGCAGCTCTCTGAGCTAGGGTTCAGTGATCGTGCATTTGAGGAGTTGCCATTCCGCGACTTTTGGCAAGGGCACAAGTCTAGCCAACAATAGCCCTTTACAGACTCCAAATTGGATAAGAAATGCAAAAGTTAGAGCCTCCCAAAATGGGTGAGAGTATTTGGAGAGAAAAAGGAAAACAGCCTTAGAACACACTCCAACCTTACCTTAATCTTCAAACACAACAATCAACTATTGAATGTTTGGTGATAGACGATTTGCTGCATGTAAGGTGCTTGCTTTGTTGTGGCACAAACTTTAGTGAGGGTAACCCACCCTCCATGTACTAGAGAAAATTCTACCAGTCCTATATGCAAAATTACACTGCCTGTTACAACCCCCTACATTTGTAAAAGGGGGTTTCACTTTGTCTGTGTAATAAGAGAGGTGTTTGTTTGTTTGTCTTATTTCTTTGGATGTAACACAATGTAACTCTCTCAATTTAAGTTTTAAACAAAATTTGAGAGGTGTTGAGAAATCGTGTTTCATGTCACTCATTTTAGTTTCCTTGTAAACCTACAAGGATCCTTTGAATGGGTTGTTCAATTGTTTCTAGTGTAAGATGGATGGACCATGCATGGTGCATGAATTGAACAAGCCATAGAAAATATTGGCTGAGTATTGCACCAAATTAACTAAGGTTTCTCTATACTAGGTAATCACATTCTCATTCCCATTCTTTTGCAAATTGCCCCCAAATTAGGCAGATTGGATATAGAGAAAAATCAAGATAAAATGCCTTCAACCTTCCTTCCACACATGACCTTGATGATTTTGGTTGGATCCAATAATTAAAAAAACTCTCAAAAGCAAAAGGTTTCTTAAATGAAAATTTCAAGCCATGGCCCCCTCCTTTGCAAGAGAAGGATAATTGTCATGTGTGTAAAAGTACATGAATGAAATAGTGCCATGTCAAGATTCTTAAAAACTTATAATTCAATTTAAGGTATGCCAAATCTGTAAGATAAGTGAGCATAACTGGAAGGATGAATTTTTCTTGAAATTTGGTGACCAAAACACACTAATTTCTGCCAATTTGGAAAAAATTGCTCCAAACAATAAAATAAAATAAAAATAATGATGTTGTAGACTGTAGTCTTACGCTTGTGTCATGGACCCTCAATATATTTTGTGGTTTCAATTTTGTAAGGAGGTTTTGTATGTATTTATTCATCTTTGTATTCATTACAGGGGGGTGCTTCCCCACTTCTATAGTTGAATAGAGGATAAACTTTGGCAAAACATATGAGATAAAAGTGTGGTAATATTGGGAACATCTTAGCGAATCGTTTGGGAACTTGATTAGGACACATTGGGAACCCAAAAAATCCAACACCCATTACTCCCCTGATCCTCACCAAAGGAAAAACACATGGGCCTCTTGGGTGCACTCTACATAGACCCATTAGGGGAGCAAATAGTCTTCCGATGTACATATGATTGTCACCATTTCAACCTCGGCTAATGGCAGGGACATACAATGTCATGTGCCAAAATGCACCATTTTATAGCCATATTTGAGAATGTTCAAAACTATTTATCCCAAAGCCTAGAGTGTATTGCATGTCACATATTTAAGATGGATGAAAGGTTTTGTAATGGAGTTTTGTTTTCCTATATTCCTTTTTGCGGATGTTTTGTGTAAGATCAAAGCCCAAGGCTGATGGCATTACCTAAATAAGTGTGCAAGAGATGTGTGTGTGTGTGAGAGAGAGAGAGAGATAGCGCGAGCGAGCGTGAGGGAGATGCGCGTGCATGAGCTTAATGGTGTTTTTATGGAGAGAAATAGTCGCACTCTGACATGAGCAACGATGCGAAGTCGTCGGAGTTGTGACGGCTCACCCACTGCATGACGCGGAATGTTTTCATCGCTCTCCCTTGCGACACTTTGACGCTCTGGACATACCATGCAGGAAAGATGCCGGTGTTGTCGTGTGTGAGCCACATTCGGCAGATCCCAGATACGCACGGGCCCTCCAAGGCCTCGAAAGTGTCTGTGCTGCCACGCTCGAAGTTGTCGTCTGCGCCGTTCTCCAGATCCTGGAACGTCACCGCGTCTCCGCTCTTGTTGTAGAATTTGACGCTCACCTTCGCGTCCGTTCCGGCTCCTAGTTTATTCCCAGTCTCGGTGATCACCGTATACAAGCACGTACTTACGGGCGCTGCGGGGGGCGACGATCCTGATGCAGGACTTGCGGGTGAAGAAGCGGCTGCTGATACCAGAAATCTCATGCCTGCCGGAAGTGCAGGTTGAGATTCTAGTACTGCAGTTTTATGGCCATGAGCAGCAGCAGCTACTGGAAGAGCTGCATGGTGAAGAAGCAACAGCAATGCGACGACAAGCTTTACCAGGTGAAGAACAAGCTCATCCATGTTCTTCAGAACGCTAACATGAGTGTGGCCCAGTCTTGTACAGCTACTTTTTTTGTTGTTGCAGCAGATTACAGACATGGTAGTGTGAGTTCTTCCTGCAGGTTCCAGAACGCTGCTCTTTGCCTCAATTCTCTTTACAGTGCCTGCTGCTGATCCAGACTTGCATATTAAACTCTACAAAGTCATTCTCAAAGCACCAACAATCTGCTAGCAGTGGAAGCAAAATCAAGCAGGAAGCAAGAACTGAAGAAAGATGACACAAACTCTAGCAGATGATCAAAACCAAAGATCATGCAAGAGTTCTAGAGTTATCACAGTCAAGAGGAAAAGGAATTCCGAATTCTAGACACAAGATAAACTGCCTTTATATGCATTTTGGTGAAGGTTGTGGATGTAGCTGCAAGGACATATATGAAGATCTGGCCAAGAATTGTCTTTTTTTTCCCCCTCCACAGAAAGGATCAGTTACAATAGTCCTGGCACCCTGCAACATCATAGACTCAAGGTGTGGGGGGCAGAATTCGGACGTCTTTCAAGCTTAATTGCCATCATAATGGCAGTTACCTATTGATTACAAAATCACCCAGTACAATTACTTCATCATAACGCTTATGCTGACTTCAATATCTCTGATTACCAATCCTCATGTACAAGGCTGGACACTGTGGGTCTGTCACAAAAGTGTTGTAGGTAGGATGGGAATCTTTTGTAGTAGTTATCATGTACTTCATAATGAAGAACTGTTACAGATACACAGAGTTCTTCCCAACAGATCGGCCCAGAAGACTACTTACAGTCTGTGTCCTAATGATCGGTCTTTCCCAGCTCAACTGTGTCTTCCTGCACTGACCAGATTTCTCTTACCATGAATGCTGTGCTATGTAACACAGAATATTGCTGAATATGCAGTGAGCTGTGAGAGCAGCGCAGGCTGCTATCAACTTCAATTTCTTTGTGCCTGCAAGCTGCATGTCAACACTAGTTTTCATCGGTTTGCTTCCGTTTTCAGATTTGATCACAATGTTGTGCAATCTCAGCTTCAGTACACTCTCTCCACAGCTCTCATTTGTGTCTCGGGTGCCAGCTCCAATAGAGAAGACTTTTGACACACAAACTTTGCATTGATCTGTGTTTAGATGGTCTATTTGGAGCTTGCAGCTTTCTCTGAAGCTGGATTGATTGTTTGTTCAAGAGCTGGTTTCTGAGAACCCGGCTCCTCTAGCTTACCCTTGCACCCTTCTAAAGACATGTTTGGTTAGCTGTTACAACAGTTTCATCTGTAGTAAGTGCACACTTCACTATGTATCAGTAATTGGAAGGAGGGAATGACTTTATTATTCACATGAAAACAGACAAAAATCAGAGTTCCTAAGTTTAATTTGTGTTTTCATGCCATCTCACAAATGAGCCCGAGTACTATAATCATTATCAGTTTGCTCATGGTCAGTGCTTGTGGAATTACTATTTTGAGCATTCATGAGAATCAAACAACTAGTCATACAACAGACTGCATCAACAAGGATGCTACAAATGATCTGTTCAGAGGAGTGAATTTCTTTTTCAAATTTCAGATGTTGTGCCATTTAGCCTCCCAAGAGGGATTTAGCATTAGATGGGAAATAGGTTTCTAGAACCCATCTTAAAAATAATAAAACTGGTTAAAAATCTGCTACCAAACTAAAAAGAGTGCAAATGTGACATGAGTTTTTTTGTTTCATTTCTCAAAATTTGGCTAAATCTTTCGCGAAAACAGCAAAAAGACAAGCACATTCCCTTTTTACTTTTCTATTTTGGCGAAATTTCACACCAATAAAAAACCGCTGATTCAGCAAATCTATTTGTCAAAGGACAGAAACAATTAGGTTATGGATTAGTCTCTGCCATTGATGCTCACATGAGAGCAAAATGGAGATTTGCTCCCCAATTCCAGACTTCTTCAAATGGAAGCATAAATTTTCATATAGGTTGAAATTATTCATCTCTGGTGAATCATTACCAGCAAATTCTGGCTGACAATGCTTCGTCTATTATGTCAAGCATTTTGGTGTCTTCAGCTTTTGCTAAATTCCAAGAAATCCTACCAGACCAGCTGTCAGGAGACCTATTCTAGCTTTCAGAACTGCCAGTTGAATCTGTCCACTGAGATGAGAATTCAAAAGATTTTGCAGCATTACATCTTCAAGAGATTCAACACTTGATGACTTCAACTACTCCTGAAAGATCTTTGAAAATAGATAACTATTCTAGGATGGAATATTAGCTTTTTGGAATCTGAGAATAGGTACAGACTACAGGCTGAACTGTGTTTCTCTTGCTGGTGCCTTATCCTACAGCTAATCACTACCCAACTACATCAAGCCTCTAAGGTGAGAGTGCCTTTTTCCTTTGGGTCCTCTTGTCACCCTCCCACCAGAATCAGAGACAGAGGGACCCAGGGTTCAAACTCAGTACCTCTGTCATGTGGTGGTGGTGTTGGTGGTTCTACAGCCAGTGGCACATTCATTGGACCATGCCCTTGGGAGCTGATCCTGGTGGATACCAAGTTGTTCATATATGGTATCCCAGCAGTTGCTGCAAGAGGAAAGGGAGTGAGGTTGCACAGACACAGGTGCAACCATTCATTATTAGCACTGAGGGCCAGGGACAATCATCTCAAGCTCCTGCTGTTGCTGCAATCCTGGTTGCTAGTCATTGCCACATTGAGAGCTTTAACTGTGGTACCTGTGCAATCTGATATTCTCAGGGGAACAAGATTTTACAGGCTTTTCATGAGCATGGACAAAAGACATAAAAGGTGGAACTTACACATAGCTGGCATGCAGTAGACCATGAACTCAGTCACACTGACAAGGCTGGCCTGTTGACAACTGTTTCACTGAGTTGACAAATACTGGCCCACAAACAGCTTGCCGCCTGATATCCAATTTGAAGTACACAATTTCAGTTATGCCCAAGAATCGACCCTGTAGTAAAACTTCATGTGCTATTGCAAGACAGGATCATAATTGTATATATCCTAAAACATCATGTGTTGAAACCCAGCCAACACCTGAAGAACCTGGTCTAAATCTTTTTCATTTTTGGCCTCATGTGGAATGTCATTACATAATCTTCCACTCAATGTCCAAACTTAATACACATTAGTAGAAGCAGCTCTTCACAACCATATTCACCTTCAGAAACACCAAGAACTGAGCTTGTTTAGCCGACTTAAAAGCAGAAAAGATAAATTGACTCAACATAGAACAAGATGAGATTTGGTGCAAAACATATAATGTGCATGAGATGGGGTGAATCCATTGTAAAAAGAATGGTCCAAAAAATCATGGAACATGAAACTCGAGATCCAAACCAGTAGTGCACAAGAATGGCCACACCTCAAATTTCCCACACCAAATGTAGGGTTTCCCTTCTGCCTACTACATCATAATAATAAATGCACCGCTAACGCCTTCTGTGTGCCCCACATGCAACATCACACCCCACTTAGTGATGGCATCAGAGATTGTAGACAAAAACTCCAATAAAAAACTTTGAAGGTAACCATTGTGTCAGTGCCATCATAACCTTGTGTGTCTCACTGACAAGTATCAGACTCATAAATGGAAGTGATGAGCTGCCCTAGCTTCCCACTGCTTTCATCAGCTACCCAAATGTTTTCCAGAAGTAACAAGAATACTCTGTATTTTAGGAACCATGCCCAGAATATAGTTTCTAGATCATAGAACAAGAGTTTCTGGTCAACGGAGCAATTCAGAAGAAGATCGATTGAACATCCTCCAGCCTATGACTGTACGATGTCATAGAGAGGGACAAAAGGTGAAGTACTGAGAGTAAGTAACTACCTCTTAGGCCGACTACGATCCTCCTCAATGTAATCCATCACTAGGGCACCAGTCTCGGAGTAAACAACATCTTGCTGGCCACGTAACTCCTGCTCCGCCTGCTTACACCAATGGGCCGTACAACGACTTCTGCCACCAATGTGAGCACTTTTGGGTCTACCTACAAACTCTTTCATCTTCTCTAAGTGCTTAACAATAAAGGCTCGATTTATCTGTTCTTCCAAGTTGAAGAGCATGCCTCTCTATTCATACAACCTTGCTCACGCTAGCCTTTTGGGCATCATGGCAATAGGAAGAAAGAGGGCACAGTTGCATCATGGCACATAGTACATCTTATGAGAGCACAACCAGATTCTACAACAGCAGAAATTAGTTTGCAACAAGTGAAAGCTGGTGTTGGATATCCAATAATCATCTGGGAGCTACACTGCTTATTGTCATCTAGTAAAACACTGAATACACCAATACAGTTTGAATATTGGTTTCTTCAAACCTGTTTAGGGTCTCAACTGACAATTAAGCAAAGATTGGGATCTAAAGATGATTATCCAATTGTAATGTCTTAGAATTACGGTCCAAAAGTAATACTCCATCAATGTAGGTCATAGCATGCTCCTTGGTTTTTGTAGAGGATACAAAGAATGCATCAAAACACTTATTTCAATGAAATCAGGATGTCACTTACCTTAATGGTGTTCCGCATTTCTTCTGCTTTATCTTCAACTTCCTTCTTGTGTCGTCGGTCCACCTCACTCATGCTGTCTGCCCATTTTATCTTCTCTTGTATGGTCAGCAACAGATTGTCAGAGTTACCCAACCTGCCAGTCATGGAAGGTCAATCCTAGTAAGTAAAAGTTACGCATTGGACCCTGAAAATTGCCCGAGCCATTTCTCCTACTTGAGATTTCATGACACAGGGTTGGTTGCCATCAAGTACCATGGTCAGGTCTTCAAGTGAAAAATGCAAGGATATTAAGGAGAAGGTAAAAGCAATATCACCATGTGGCCAAGGTCTGGATCATGTTGTCAAGCTGATCGGGTCTCAAGTCCCTGCCAGCTGCAAAATGGACCTGCTTCCAACAGTGCAAATGCTCAAATCCTGCAATGATTCGGGTTTCAAACACAGCTCCTTCACACACAATGCAATACAATCTTCTTATTGGATAAACTGCCATTGCAAATAGACAATGAAGTGGAGCAAGTTTGCACCCAGAGAGTCAGAAGTTCTTCCTCACCTTCCATAGGATGACAAGGACAAAAGACTTGGAAAAAAAGGATCAAATCCAGTTGACTCTTATACAAATACCAAATCTGAGAAAGAAGATTGATGAAGTTGCAGAGAAATCTCCACAACAACAATTAAAGGTAACACGACAATAAGTGCAGTCATAACCTCATGAGAGTCGCTCATGAAGTGACAGACCATCACCTTCATCACGAACGGCAGTGATGAGCTGCCATAACTACCCACTGAGTTCATCAGCTCCCAACAGTGGGTGTAGATAAGCATATAATAATCTTCCCAAAAACTTGGGCAAACAATTATCCACAATCTGTGTCCTGAGTTTCTGTTGCCTTTCTGGAAGCAATCGGGAGACTCAGACGGGATGTTGGCTAGCACTCAACAGACATTGCTAATCAAAAAAGTCAACAGTATCCTCATTCGAGCTGCAACAAGTTTCTGAAGGAAAGAGCTTTTATTTCATTTTAGCATGTCCCTGTATATGCAAGCATCTATGCCTAAAAGACATAGAGGCCTATATATAGGGTAGTGGTTGGGGCCTCCTGCACCCTGAACATATCCTTTAAGCAAATCTGAGAAAGAATTGTTAAGACTTGTGTTTTACCATCTCCTGTGAATATGACCAAATTTGCACATTAGTGAAGAATTGCATCTCAAGTGATGTATTCAGAAACAGACTCACCTCAAAGCAACGTCGTCGCTGATCAAGCTTTCCCCTTACAATGCCCTACCCATCCCCAAACCTCCCCAGTTTTCAAGTCAGTCATGCAAGCTTCTCAGTGTACACTCAAGTATTTGGCCAAACAATTGGAAACAGGCATAACATGGACGCCTAACAAACACATGTGGCACAACATACATGAGCTACCAGCATGTGTACATGAAAACATTCTACAGCAACAGAAGGAAAAGAAGCTTACAGAGTACATGCAGTCATTGATCAGAAGATCTTCCAGCTCTCGAACATTTGAGATGTTCAGTTGTTGCATCAACAAGTCATATGGCAAAACCTACACAAACATAACTGATGTACAGTGAAAATCCAGATTGCCTCAGACAATCCTAATGTTGAAATAACAAATCATATTCAGGAATTTGAGCCTTAAGGTGCAGTAGTATGCAACAAATTTCCTCCAGAAACACAACAGATCCAGGAATTGACCCTCCTTAAGATCCAAGGAGTGCAGGGTCCACAGTTATGAGAACTTAGTTTCTTTGAGGACATTCATTGTGAACATTTGAGGCAAACATGGAAACTTAGGGTTGTTTGGGTAGTCAAATGCATTTCAAGATAAAGAACAGCACTTGTTTAGATGAAAGAAAGTACTTCCCTATTACTGTACAATATGATACTGTGAACATCACACATAAGAAACTCCATGTGATATTGCTCTGAGGTACAAGTGCATAGAAGCTGTGTTTTATTGCTGTTTGCTTCTGGGACCTTGGGGTTTCAACCTGATTCAACACAATTGATGACACAAAAATAGGAGAACCATAACAGATGTCAACCTTGGATCTTTCTGCAAGTGTCATGACTGTGAGCTGCTTGAGCTTGAGCTCTTGCTGTGGCTCCAGTGCTGGTAACATCTGTGCATTACCTGCAGCACCAGAACACCTTAATGACTCGAACTTGATAGACAGGGAATTGATTCTATCAGACAAAGAACTTCTCTACCACCTGAGTCATATCCCTCCCAAATCTTTTTTTGTCAACAGAGACAAAAAGTTGAAGTTCTAGGTTAGGTCAAGCACATATTGCACATTCTTGTGAGCCCTATCTTGTAATCGAAACCAACACCATGCAAAAAAAAGGGCAGAGAAGATCCTTCCTTACTCTTGTAATCAGACCAGATGCCATGTGCAAAAAGACGGAGAAGATCCAAAGCTCCTGAATGCTCTGTTCCTTTCAGCTGCACAAACACCACAGTTAAAGTTTCTGATGTACTGCCACTGACTCCAATTGCTGCTGCATTAATGGACATTTCAGCCCAGATATGAATTTCATTCCTTGAACGACGTACCATCAGAGCCTCTGGAAGTCCTGAAGAACCTCTAGGTCGGAGGTGGAAAAAAAAGCTTGATAACAGAATCATCAAAATTTGTCACAGAAGAGAATAGGATGTCAAAGCTTCACCATCACTACGTAGCAGCCAAAGCATCCGAGATGCAGAAACCCTAAAACTTCACAGCATAACAAAATCAGAATACCTACACAACGGTCGAGCTTGAGGCCCCAGGTAAAGAAGATGATAATAAAGATCCCCAGAGGAGGGGCAACAACACGCGGGAAAAAAAGAAGAGAGATAAGCCGGGTTTGTTCACGAGAGAGAGAGACGAAAGTGGCAATGAACTACCTCAGCTATATGGTTGCAAGAAAGAAGCTCGGAGAAAGCGAACAGTTGAGGATTGGAAGTAGCATGAGTGATGAGCTCTGCAGCAGCCCGACCTCGTGCATCTCTTGCCAGAAGAACAAATTGGTGCACAAGATCAGCTTGTTTCTGCTCCACCTCCATGTTGCTCCACTTCCCTGCCTGGTAGTATTAGGGTAAGCTCAACCTTTTTCTCCACTCCACTCGCCAAAACCCTCAACTTCTACGACTCTGATTTTTAATTTTACCAAAAAATCCAAATCCTCTCAATCCTCGAAACGTGGATCTCAAATTCTCGGTGCTAAAATTTCCTAGAAAGGATTCAGCAATGCGAGAAAGAAAGGATCGAAGAGACGGTTTTCTTCTCGTCTGCTTCTCTAGAGACCTTCTTCTTCTCCTTCTTCATCTCGTCGTGGTAATTAGGGTTTCCGGCTTCGTCACCATTTTCATCCCTGTGAACGAAAAGCAAACGTCTTCTAAAAACCTCATCCGTTCTCTCCCCCTCATTCTCTTCGTTCGTCCTCCTTCGTCCTCCTTCGTCTTATTCCTTAAACTGTTTTGGAGTTCTCTTTGCTCTTCTTTTAGGTTTTGCTCATTTCTTTGTTTCTCCATTTGCTTCTTCTTGATTGACTCATAAGCTCGTGTAGTTTTCATGTTTACTTTTTTCCTTTTTAATCTTTCTTCATTTCTTTGTTTCTTATTTGCTCGTTTGTGATCATGTTTCATTTTCCTTTTTTATCTTTCTTCATTTCTTTGTATGCATGTTCTTATCATCTCATAACATGCATACAAATTACTTGTAGAGTCAATTAGGTAGCATGAAATTGATTGAAGCTAACATGCATTCTTCACATTCTTGAACCTCCAACTCTCGATTCCTTAAAGAAAATTCAAATTCAATTTGGTTTAGAAATTAGATTTAACTTTACCTATTTCCACAAATTTTGAAATTGAAGATTATGTAAGTATCAATGTTGTATGACGAATCAAAAATCATCAATCATTTAAGAAGTACAACATACTTAAAATTGTCTCAAAAGTATACTAATTTCTATTTCAAAAATAGCAAAAAATCATGTTAATATTCATATCACTTGTTAGCTTTAATAATTTCATCTTCATGCAACAAAATCAAACAACAAATTTAATTTCCATTCTTTTATTGTTCAAATCAATTGTCTTGCTTGATTTTTATTTAACATGTTTCATAAACTTTCGATTTTTTCAAATTTTTCGTTTTTCGTTTGTTTCTTGGTCATTTAATGGTATTTGTGGGCTTTGAACACATTTGATTTCAATTTTTGGTCTTTGCACTCTTTGTGCATATCAATACAAATTATATAAAAAAATTAGCTTCATTTTTCAACATTCAAATCAAGTACATTATTTTTTTGTTTTCCATGGTGGATTGAAACTAAATTTGACTTGCATTTCTTTCTTCCTTGATTGAGGAATGTGAGTATGTTTCCAAAAAAAAAGGGAAATAGTTTTTAAAATCTTGCTTCAAACCATGTCATTGATATGATTTGAACATAGAAAGCCAATTATATATTTTTTGGAATATCTTAATTAAGTTTACATTGTTGTTTAAATTAACAACTTAAAACAAGATGAAGTACAAAAAAATCTTTTGTAAATGAACATTTTGAAAATTCTTGAATACCAATAAACCAAATCATTGTTTCATGCAATCTTATGCCTTATAACTATTATGTTGATTACATGTAAGATGCACATTGGTGAAAGAATATGAATTTGTGTAAGATGAATGAACAAGTGTTTCTCAATCAATATGAAATTTAATTTAAAAATCTAATCATGTCAAATTTCACAAAACAATTGAAAATTATAAATGATACATGATGTGATTTTATGTCATGCCAACCCAAAAAAATAATGTTAATAAAACACTAATCATTTATTGTTTGTTGGTGTTGTTCCTTTCCATTACCAAGTGATAGCAAATTTTGGTTACATGCATGGATAAACTTTTATCACCATTCTCATTGATAAAACTATTAATTACATCCATTTTATCTAAAATTACTGAATACAATGATATAGAAGTTTTTTTTTAAAGGAAACAAATGAAAAAATATGTGCATTTTAAAATAACAAAATATCAAAATATATGTAGCATGGATGAAAAACAATTCATATGAATTTTCATTAAAATGATATTGGTGATAGTTGGGTTTCACATTGTTTCATATTACCACTAACAACCAATTGACATAAGGTCAAATGTTAATAGGTTTAAATTTATTTAAATCAATTATTTAAAAAATAATTAATTATTAAAAATTGGTAATCCATGACCATATAGATTTCCCATGAAATTATTTGCATTTTCATTAATTTAAAATATTAATATTTTTAACACCCTTGATGTCCTTTTTGATATTTTTCAATACTAAGCAAAAATAAAATTTTGGGGGCCTTTCCAACATCCCCCCATGACCCTATGATTTCCAATGATCCTTGGTTTAAAAATATATAAATATAGAATATTTTCAACTCTAAAGCCCACAACATCCCCCTATGTATTTTTCAATGTTTTCCAACATTATGTTCAATGCATTCAATCTTCAATGTTTTGATACCTTTTATTGCTTGAAAAGAGAAAAAAAATCATGTTCAACTTAACACCCTTGGTGTTTCCAACATGCCTTTTCAACACCCCTATTATTTCTTGTTGTCATTTTGTCGTTCCTTGTCAACATTGTTGTCTTTTTGTTCTTCTCCAATTTTTGTCATCCATGGTGTTGTTTATGTGTGTTCTTTTGGTCCCAAAATAGGATGTCAACTTAACAAACATTTTCAAACCTAAACATCTTTACACTAGTAGAAATCAACCAAAATGCAACCATTACATTTGCGGTTACATGTGACTTGTAATCATTTGTAACTAGCTTTCAGAATATTTACAACTATAAGAGCAAATTTCAACTATTTTGGTCATTGTTGTGATTATGTTACAACTATTGATAACTTCATCCTATGGGCTGGATGGTTTTTTAATTTATTTTCATACATGCATAAGCATATATATCCCATTAGTCACAACAGTCACCAAGGTAGTACAACTAAGTGAACTAAAACATTGAAAATTAATAAAGAACACTAAAAACTAAATGCCATTTGGGATGAACCAATCAAATAAACTTCACCTTTAAAGGTTAAACTTTAGGTCATTTCTCAATTCAAAACATTGCATCAATTTGAATTTTGAGTAGCATTAGAAGAAAAATGGTTTTTTACATTTGTATTATGCCACTACGTTTTAATTGTTTGCATCATATGTAACTAAAAATCCTTTAGTCCCTCACATTGTCCTAAACTAAAAAAGTCCGTCACATTATCCTAAACTCCCGGGAGCATGAAATGTGACTTGCATGTTTCACTCTTGGCCCGCACCTTTGCAAGCCCTTACCTTGGTTATGAACCCAAGGTTAGGGTTGCGACATTGTTAATAACCATTAATTTTACCATAAGACATGCACAAAGATGTTTTTGTTTATTTATTTATATATGTATACAATCATGTAACAATAACACAATGACATTTTGCATGTAAATTTTGTCTTATAAACACTCATAAATCCTTTTTCAATTTTGTTGCAGATTGATTTTAAGAAATTAAAAATGTCAAATGTGAATTTTAAAAATATCATCATTCACAAATATATCTCTTCAACCGTTATTTTATCATTTTTTTGTGTTATTACATTTCAAATGATTTTATATTTTGTTTCATCTTGATTAAGTAATTTCATAAATATGTAGGTTGTAAATGTTTAGGTTTTTATTTTCCTTCTTTTGAAAGATGAATATTCATGTCATTAAAACATTCTTGTAAATGTTTAATTGGGTTGATATCATAGAGCATGAACTATATAATAATAATGTGATACAATTAATCAAATTATCAAAACACATACAAAATAATTTTGTAACGAAAATTGTTAAAACAATGGAAATACATTGAGGAAAATAGTACATCTTTCCTTTTTTGGTTCATTAATTTTTTCAATCATTTCTTTTCACATAATGCACACATAATGATGTGAACATCACTTAATGTTTAACACTTTAAGTAAGTGCAAATCATAATGAAGGAGAAAAAATATGTTCATGTCCAAACATAAAAAATTCATTTCATGTTCATATGTTAGTGATATGAAATGTGGAAATAACCTTGAGAAATATGAGTTTCAATTGAATAGTAATGATGATATGATGCGATGTGTAACATGCAATAAATCCTCCTTATTTGCGCCAAGACTAAAAACATTAGAAAACATCAAAACCACAAATATCATTGTGGAGCAAGAATGGTTTTTTTATAAATTTTGAAATGAAAGACACTAATTCTTTCCTATATGAAATTGAAATCCATTCAATGTATTTGAATTCAATTTGAGTAAATCTAAATTCAATTCAAATTCAACAATTCGATTAAGATTCAATTGGATTGAATTCAAATTCAATTAAAGACAATTAATATGCAAATTGGTGGAAAATGTATTCAATATCTTCTTGTGAATATGTTGTTGGAAAAAAGTTTAATACACAAATATGAAAAGACACCTTTCCATGCCTCTTCACTTGGGAATGAGCTCACAAGTTCTAATTTGGAATTGTCTTACCTAAACCAACTCTGATGAATCATCGTCATTGTAATAAAAATAAGATGGATATCATCATCTTTTACCATGATGAACAACCATCTATTTTTAAATGTTTTGTTCAAGTTTCTTTCCCATTTCTGAAAATAAATCACATCGTTTCCTTACATGAAATTATTCAAAAAAAATTAAACATTTATAACTTATTGAATTACAAATGTTAAAGAATGAGGATTGAACTAATGTCATCAAAACTATAATAATATTATGATTCCATGCCAACCATAAGCTTGTCAAACTTTAATCATTCAAAAACTCCTCCATTACTCAAATGTCAATTATTGTCATCAAAATTGAAAGTTATAATTTAGCCTTTAAGCCTCTATGATCTAATTCAAACCTAGATGAACATAGAATTTGGCCTTTGACTTAATGTATGAGTCAAGACAAAAAAATGCAATGTATGAAGCGCATGTTGAGCTATTTTAAGATTCTCATAACTTTAACATAATTGAAAGCAATTGTAATAGTTGTAATAAAATGACTTGCACCATAAATTTTTTATGAAGGCAAACCACAAGAGTGTGAAAATTGGTTGAACTCCTATAAATTCATGCATAATACCATGAATGTTAAAAGACTAAAAAAAAATGATTTATGTATGGTTGGTTGGCCATAGTCATTGGCCCACATGTGACATCTATAATGTATGGATATTTAGAACATTTGGCCCACTAAAGCTTAAGTGGCTTTCATATTGCATCCAATGAAAGAAAGGATGAAAAGTTGTGGATCTTCTTTTAAGGTTTCTTATTATTATTATTGTGGAAAACTTGGGTATAATAAATAATTAAATATTTGTTCAATAATGTTGGATTCATATGGTGATATGTAATAGATTTCTTCTTCTTTTTCATAATTTTTAAATCTCATTCTGTTTTCATACTTTTCTTCAAGGATTAAATGTAGCCCATGGGTTGTACAATTAATAAAATTATCCTATACTATTTTATTATTATTATATGCATGACCTTATTGTAATGAATGAAATTTTTTGGGTTAATGTTTTATATGTAGGGTAAAGCCTTAAAACAAGTTTTATTAAATAAAAGACTCCCTAAGGTGAAAGTTGAAGGTGTCCATAATTTTAATAAAATTGTTGTTTGTGGGCTTTATATGAAAAATGTTGGCCTAGGATGAAGAACATGGATGAAAAAGTGGGAGGTCCTCTTGGAATTTCCATCACACATCATTGGGAAAGAATTTATTACTTGTACTACCCTCCTTAATTAAAATATTTTTCTTACACCAATGTTTTACTTAACATTAAACCACCCATTATAAGTGATGGTATGCCCAATATTTTCCCATGTATTTCCTAAAACATTCAAATTTTGAACCAAATTAAAGTTTAGAAATATATTAAGGTCTTTTATATGTTATCATAACTATTATATATATATATATATATATATATATATATATATATTCACATTTGGCTATAGCTAATAACATTTCATGAAAATAATATGATCTTGCAACATTTAATGAAATGGCACATCCATAAAATAATCTTGCCATTAATTTGTTTAGATTTTGTTTTTGACCCATTGTTTTAAAACAAATTACAGTCATTTTCATGGTGTTTATATTTTCATTATTTTCTAATAAAACTTTTTTCAAACTATTTTTTATCCAATTATCTCTTTTAACTAGTTTGACTACATTTTTTGATAAGTTTTAATTTTGATTTTAGATTATGAAACACACTTTGATATTTGTACCATTTTCATTTAAATGTTTTTAAACCATAGTAATGGAAAGGTTTGAAGGGTTTCTAACAATATTTACAAAATAGTGCCCAAACATTACCATGTTTACCAAAATATTTAATATTATCAACATTTTTCCATGATAAAACTTTATTGGGGGGACCACCGAGTAGATTTACTAATAGAGTTAAAAAATAACTAAAAACAATATCATCAGAAAACATTTTCAACAACACATTTCGCCACAAAAGAATATTAAATTGTTGTTGAAACTTAAAGGATATAGAATTCAAGGCCAATCAATTTAATGAAAAGAAAATTCTTGCAATACAAAACTGAATTTTATGTTCAATCATGTCGACCAACCAAGTCTAATTTATATCATCATGAAACAAAAAAATTACAAGGCATAAATACCACATGTAAATAATGAAAAAAAATTCAACTTTTAACTTCAATAAACAAGTTCAATTTAGATCTCATTTCATTTATCATAAGGCTTAGAAATAAAATTTTCTAATGCATAGACAACACAGAAAAATAAAAATGACTTTCAACATAAAAAACCAAACCATAAGCAAAAGTGATTTGAAAACCCAAACCTCTAATTATACCTCATGCACCAAGTAGCCCAAACCATGTTCACATTTAAATCAATTCTGAACTAAAACACAATTAACTATGTTAACCTTGCTTTACACTAAACTAATTATGACTTAATTAAGTAGTTAAATTGACATTTGTAACACACACTTGAACCAATGGCACATGTTAAACTAATACATATTACACAAACTAATTATTGATTGAGTTAAACAAGGGGCCATGATATTCAAAAAGTTAAGTTATAAAAAATTTGAACTATTTTATCTTTACATCGTAGTTGATATTGATAATTAATAGTTTTTTTTAACTAATGAAATATTTGAAAAAATAAAATTAACAATCAATCTAAAAATATCAATAGTTTAAAAGTTAAGCTTAAGTAAAAGAAACCTAATATGTAAAAAATGTTGAACATCTTAATATCAAATTAAAAAATTTAGCTTAGGATTGTTTACAAATTTTCTTTTTCCCAATTGTTCATTTTGGGTTTATAAAATGCTAACATCAATGACAATGGCAACTATATACAAACATTTTCCCATTTTCTTTTGGTCATTTCCCAACAATTCATAGGTGATTTGAAATGTTTTCCTTAATCCCAATTTCTTCTTATGAAATTGGAAATTCTTATTAATGAGAAAATTGTCAAACAATACTCCGTTATTGATTCTTATTCCTTTCAACTTGTTTCACTCATGGCTAGGTTTTTAATAATACTTTTTTTTAAAAATTGGCATTTGAGATTAACACCTAAATGAAATATTGTCAAAATTTTGAAAATGACCCATGACATATGTAACATAAGCCAAAATGAATGGCATCCAAATGTTATTTTAAATTTCATTAAATGACATGAAAGGAACCATGATAGAAGCCAAAACATTGAACATCCAAATAAAGTGGTATTTAAGGTTTCATGACATGGCCCATGACATATGACCCAAGCTAAAGATATTTTTGTACCAATAAAATTTATTAAAGTCTTCATGAAATGGCCCTTGATGTATAACAAATGCCAAAAAAAAGTCTCATCCAAATGAAATAACATTAAAAAGGAGTTTAGCCCCCTACCATATATCGTAGTACTTTTTCAAGTTTGGCATCTCATTGTTGAATAATTATTTTTTTTCAAAACTTTGACTTCAGCACACACAAAAAAGAAGAATTTTCAACAAACTTCATTTAAATTTTAAAATATCCACATGTTATTCATCACCAATGTTCTACACAAATGTTTTGATTCACATCACATGTTTTGATATTTGATTCTCTCCTAGAGGAAATATGGCACTAACCACTAGCATACCAAAATACAGTGAGGTGGAATACATAATCATCACAACTTGTCAGATTATCAATCAGAGGCCATGGAACAAAATATAAATGAATAATATGTGAAAAGGATTTTAAAGATAATATTACATGTGATATGATCACATTATATGAATTTCATGAATAAATTTTGAGTTACCATAGCATATTGGACTTTTGAAGTGCCAAAAACCTAGCGTCACAATCCATTTCATATGATTATGGACTTATTATATTTATTAGAATGCTTAATCGAGTGATTTTTTTGACATAAAAAGTATTGTGATGCCATTGATACAAAAGAGGATAATTTTGAAAGATTTTGAAAACCATAAATTGAAATATGTCTCTTTACATATCTAAATTAATTTTATGACAATTAATTATGTTGAATAATTATTTAAAATGATGATTTGAATAACTTATCAACATAAAAAATTGAATTTATATAATAAATTAAATATCAAATTATTGATTTGATTTTTAAATCTAAAATTTAATTATCTAGATAATTAATGTTCAACCACATAATCAAATTAATTAATTTTTAAAAAATGATTGTATAAATATGATGATCAATCATTTATATTATCTTTTTTTTTATAGTAATTTTTTAATTATGACATTACTTGTTGATACTTAAATTAAATTATGTTGTCATATGAATCCCATTAATATTATAATGGAAACCTATATGCAAGTATTGCAAAAAATGTTTAAAATCAGTAATTATTTATGGACCTATATGTAAGTATTGTAATGGATGTTAAAAAAAATCAACTACTAAACTTATATGCGAGTGTTTCAATGGATATTAAAAAAACTAACAATTATTTACAAAACCTATATGTGGGTATTGCAATGGATGAAAAAGACCAACAACTATTTACAAGACCTATATGTGGGTATTATATATTTGAAATGGCTTTATGCAAAGGATGTAGGTATTGCACAATGTTCATTTTGATCTTTGTAAACCCTAAACGAATGAATGTTACCTATTCATATGGGCCTATTTAAATTTTGATTCTTACATCTAAAATACTAAAAAGATTATGAAAAAAAAGACATATATAATTAACCATAGACCCATCAAATAAGTGTGATTAAAGGAAAATGTTATATTGATAAAAGATGTACAAATATGGGTGGACCAAAAAACGCTAAAAACCTTAATGAAAAAAAAGGTTCTTTATAGTACATCAAAGGATCAAAATTCATAAATTAGGTAGTCCAAAAAATGAAAGGGTTGAAAAAACCTAGTTAATTATATAAAATGGAAACCCTAAACCATATCATTATTTACAATCTCGTGTTTAGCTTAATAAGAAGCTGTTGCATTTGTAGCTTTTGTTGCATGACGAGTAGCGTATAAATGGTAACGTTGCATTTTAACCTAAACTGCATTTGCGACAAACTTTTCCTTTGTGTGCCCTGAACCTTATAAATATCGAAAAACCAATAAATTAAACTTTAACACCACCAAAGAAAAAGGCAATGGCAACAAACTACAATCACCTTTTTCACTAAAATACCACTATAGAAGAAGACAACAACGCATTACCATGTCGTCTTCTTCTTCTTTTTCTTTTTAAACATAGAAAAGAAGGTTACAATAACTTGTTGCCATCACTTTCTTTGTTCCAACAGCACCAGGAAAGAAGATGACAATGCATCGTAGTTGTCTTCTTTTCTTTTAACACAAAAAAGGCAATGGTAACAAGTTGCCATTATTTTTTTTCACTTGAACACCATCAAAGAAGAAGACAATGACAACAAGTTGCCATCACCTTCTTTGTTGCAACAACACTACAAAAGAAGACGATGGCACATTGCCATGATCTTCTTCTTTATAACACCACCACAGAAGAAAATGACGACTCATTGTCGTCATTTTTTTCTTCTCAAACACAAAGAAGACAGAACACACAAGAAAACATCAAAAAAAAAACCAAGAGAAGGGAGGGAGATTACCTTCAAACTCCCGCTCTACCTTCTCACTTTTGGCTCCCGCTTCTACCCTTCTGTTTCAAACGCTTTTTCTTGGCATATTTTTCTTTTTAAGCAGAAGAAAAGAAAAAAAAACCATGGAGAAAAAAATAGATCAGAGAAGGGAGGGAGTTTTCCATCAAGTTCCCACTTATGCCCTTCTATTTCAAATGTTTTTTCTGAGCATCTTCTTCTTCTCAAATAGAATAAAATTTAAAAAACAAAGAAAAGAAAAAAATGCAAAAAAGAGAGGGAGTTTTCCTTTAAGCTCCCACTATGCCCTCTCACTTTTGGTTCCAACTTGTGCCCTCTTGCTTGTGCCCTTATGTTTCAAACGTTTTTTTGTCAAATCTTCTTCTTCTCAAGCAGAAAAAAAGAAAAAGAGAAAGAAACCCCATAAAGAAAAAAAAATGCAAAGAAGGGAGGGAACTTACCTTTAAGCTCTCGCTTTGCCCGCTCACTTCTAGTCTCTTGTTTCTACCTTTTCATTTCAAGCGCTTTCTCCTTGGCATTTTCTTCTCGATCAAAAGAAACAAAAAACACAAAGAAAAAAAAACCATAAGGAAAGAAAAAAAATGCAGAGAAAAGAAGAAGCTTACCTTTCTTCTTTTGCTTTTACATTTGGGATGAAACACTCCTCTTGCTTTCTCCTCTTCACATTCTTTCAACGTTGAACTCTCCACCTTCCTCAAGCCTTGTGTCTCACGTTTCCTTGAAGCTTTGTGCTACTCAAGCTTGGGAGCTTTCCCAAGCTCTGGATCTCACGTTTCCTTGAAGCTTTGTGCTACTTAAGCTTGGGAGCTCTCCAAGCTCTGGAGATGGAGTGAACTAGAAATGAGGTGAAAGAGGTGGGGGGGGGGGGGGGGGGGGATAGGTAGGAAAAGAAAATTTTGAGGAGGAGAAAGGGTTGAAAAATCCCTAAGGAAAGGAAGAGGATTTTGGTTCATCCCCAAAATGGCTTGAATGGCCTCATCCTAAACTGGTGCACTAGTGGCTGCTGATTCACTCCAGCCCATTGGATGCCCATTATTACTCAATTGATGATGAACCCTCAACTAAGTTAATATTTAGTTTCACCTTTCGTTAATAATTATGTAGGAAACAAGTGTCATATAAAGTAGGTACCTATTAGGTAAGTAGATGGCTTACACATAGGTAAGGGCTGTTTTTATTACCTACCTACTAACAACCTGTTCATGGGTTGTTAGTAGGTAGGTAGAAAAAAAAGGCAACTGAGCTAACCACCATGGTTAGCTAGGGAACTGAAACCCAACAGAAACTTCTGTTTCCTGAACTCTTACCATTCATCCTTCATGGTGGTGCACTTGGTGGGTGCTGGTTCATTGTAGGACAGAAGCACTCGCTGCGCGACAGTTCGCGAGAAGTGTTTCCGTTTGCGAAGACGAAGAAAACTTGCATCCACAGCGGCGGCGTCGTTGCGCGAGTGGAGAAGAATCGCAACGCGACAGACAAGCGGGACGGCGTGAGAATCGTGGCGTCGACTATCTCTTTGTCGTCATGCTAATCTTAACCTCCTCCTTCCTTCTCTTTGTCGTCATGCGCATTCAATACCCAACCTGGTTTGCAGCTGCACTGCACACATTCGAAGGTCAGGATCTTAGCAGTGCATGTTCTCCCTTTTTTTTTTAAAAAAAACCACAGCCCATTCGATTTTTTTCTACTCTTTTGGGTGGAGACAAAAAAATCTTTCATTCAAAAAAAAATCGAAAAAAAACCCCCATAGCCTAGCCAGTTTTTTTTTTTCCCCTGAAGAATTTTCGCATCCTAGCAACCCAAAAAAAAAGAAAAAAAAAGCCAGTGCACCAAATAGAAAGGCTTTTTTGCCAATCTTTTGGGAATAAAACCCGAAAAAACGCTGTAGCCAGTCTTTTTTTATAGACGAATTTTCCCATCCTAGCCAAAAGTAAATAAATAAATAAAGAATGAAAAAAAAACAAAAAAAACAAAAAGCTAATTCACCAGATACAAAAGCTTTTTTGGAGGAAGAAATGGCAAAAAGTCGCCACATTATGATGAAATATTGTCAGAAATAACCATCTTTAGACCCAATAGAAGCCAAAAAAAAAAAGTCGAGGGGAGAGGTGGGGTGGTTTTCAATCATATCGCCAAAATATTAGAAAAAACAATTCGTAAGCTTTTCTACTTCACTCTCTGACCTCTAGCCAAATTTGGACAAGTCCACAATTACTGCCACAAGATTCCAGCTCTTTGCTGCATTGTGGTGGTGATGCAGATGAGCTTCTTGTGAAGAGCAGAGAAGCAAGCTGCGTGGTTGCTTGGTTCTCTTGACTTCTTGCAGCTGCAGCTACCTGGAGGAGGAAGTAGGAGAACGAGGACGAGGACGAGGACCACAAGAAGATTCGGGGTGGTGGGGGATCATACTTGGGACTTGTTTGAAGAAGAGGAGCTGGAGCTGAAGAGAACTAGACTTGAAGAAGATCACATAATGACTACTACAAGGACCATGAGGCGTGCAGAAAGTGATTACAGAAATGCCGGAGCAGTGCCTGGAGCAAAGGCTGCAGGATGAGTTATAGATTGAAGTAGCTACAGGTCGGAGCTCCTGTAGTGAGAGAAGGCGTGTCGACTGTAGATCCAGAGCTTGCAGTGCATGTAGCAGTAAGAAGAATAATTAGAGCTAGCTTCAGGTGTGGCTCGTGCCCAAAGAAGACGAATTGGGTAGTCGCCGCAATGACGACACGGATCAGTATAAGCTTAGGTCTCTTGTTGTTGCTGTTCTTCATCTCCAGCTTTTTTCAGATTCACAAGGAATATGGTGTTGCAGCGGCGACGCTTCAGTCCGATGGTAAGTGCAGCAGTATCAACAGCTAGTACACACATTAATGCAGTTCATCGATGGTTTACGACTTTTTACTGCCTGCAAGATGCATCAAAGACTTCGCTAATGATCAGTTTTTCCATGAGCTTGCGATGCACAATTGCTGTAATTGTCAGTATAAGTGCCGGCTCTTCATCTGTTGAAATTTTTTTTGTTGCAGTGATTGCCGTGCAACAAATTTTGCGTGCATGGGGGGAAGAGACACCTTCGTTACAACAGAACTGGAATGCGAATGGAAGCAGCAATCTACTGGATCCATGCGGAGCTCAGTGGGTGGGAGTCTCTTGCTCCCCCTCTGCAGTACAATCTCAACATGCTGACTACTCTTCCATCACCTCTCTGTACTACGCTTTCTACTACACTCTTGAGCATCTTTATATGTATTGTCGTTGCAGCTTTGCTTCTAACAACACTGAAAGTACTGCAACCTAGTTACAGGAGTTTCCCGGGAAAGATCTTGCACTAGCTGGAGCTGTAGGTCATGAATCATCAGCAGCAGCTAGAGCTTTGAGCTTGGAGCTTAGAGCTAATTGAACTTTGAACTTCGAGCTTTGAGCTTGGAGCTTTGGACTTGGAGCTTTGAGCTTTGAGCTTTGATGCATTGCAATGATGAAGAGACATCCAAATTCACAGAAGAGAAAAACAGAACTGCAAGCAAGATCATGCCAGAAGTAAAGTGGGCCCGCTGGTCATGGATGTTTTGTCTAAGAGTTTTTTGTTTTTTTGGGCTTTTGTGGATTTTCATGGTGGGACTCTGATCATGCAGGCAGTTGTACAACTATGGCATTGTTGGAAGTCTACCATCAGCTCTCAGCAAGCTTATCAACCTACAATATTTGTAAGCACCTAAGAGACTCACAGAATTTGAACACAGAGCTTGATGACTAGGCTGGGAAATTGTAGTTACAATGCAAAAATAAAGGTTTGAGAGGCTTTTTGTTTAGGATTATTTTGTTGCAAATTTTTTTCTGGTTTATTTATGTCAAAGTCTCTGGGTTCTAATCAAGCTCATGCACCACACACCCTCCCCATCCATGAATGGTCACAGAAATTTATCTGGGAATCCTCAACTACGAGGATCACTTCCTGATGAGATTGCTCAACATCTCACAAATCTCATTCAAATGTAAGTGCCTGAAGATTCCATGAAAGAAAGTCAGTCTGACTTGCTTAGTATGTATGTGGTGGAAGTAGTCTCCAGAACTCGTCTAATTTGTGAGGCAAATTCATTTTCTAGAAGAGGTTTTGTTCAGCTGCAGTTTTCTGTTTCTGTCTCTAAATAACCTTCAAACTCTGACAAATTCTCATTCATCAGCTCAAGCTTGTATAAAATTTTTGACATTCTTGAAAGTGGCATTCCATTTGTGCTCTGTGAGCAGTTGATTTTACTACTTAAAAAACTGCTTTTGTGTTTGTTGTCATAGCAGAGATCTTTCACATTGTAACTTATCTGGACCAATTCCTACCCACTGGGATGCTTTGAGAAATTTAGAGCTCATGTAGGTCACCAAACCTTCTTCTCATTTTTTTTATCTTTCTCTTTCTAAACCTTCAAAGTAGATATGCGTCTGTTGCAGGTTTTATTAACCTTCTGACATTCTGAAGTAGTCTTTCTTTCTGGATTGGGGCATTTAACAAAATCATTACCTATGTGGTTTAGAGCCTTAGTTGGGTTTAGGTCAAATGTAGATGCACTTAAGTTTCACTCATTTTTTGGGAATTGCATCTCATTTTAGTTGGGTATGGAGATTTCTCAATTTCTCATAAGACTTAATATTATATCTCATTGTGGTTGAGTGGTATGGCAGAATTGAGAAGAAGGGTTTTTTCATGTTGAAAGGATGATGTGTCTCATTGAAGTGCTCAGTTTCCTCTTGTGAAGTTTGCCTGCAGGGATCTCAGTCACAATGGGTTTACAGGGAGGGTACCAGACTTGTTAGTCAGTCTTCCAAAACTTACCCAACTGTGAGTTGTGGCAGATGCGAAATTCTGTTCTGCTGAATTTACTTACTTTGGGTCTTTTTTCCAGAGGAAATTATAATTCATGTACACAAAATTCATATTCAGAATTGTGTACGTTTTTCTATTCTTCAAGCAATCATATTTCATGAAGTTTCATTTCTGTGTAGATAGTGATACCCATGTGGTTTGCAATATTTACGCTACTAAATAGAATGTGATTTTTGGATTGAACCAGAAATTTGAGCCATAACCAGTTTGATTTACAAAGCTTGAGCACCACCACCACCCACATGCATTCATCCAAGAGGCTGCTGCTGCACACATCTCAGGAGAGTGATGATAGTTCAACCAAGTTGGCTGAAGGTGAGCCATATAGACTTTTGGTTCTGACAATGCAATCCATATTACCATCACCAATACAAGGTAGTAGTTAATACTTGAAATGTATCTCCATATCGGCCATCTCATGTGTTTAGTTTCACAAGTATCTACCGGGAGACAATGGCAGTCTGAGCTGTGTGATTACTAAATGAGGAGCATTTTTTGTGGTCATTTTTTACTGTGGTCAGATACACAGTCAGCTCAGGCAAAGCAGCAACAGGGCAAGAATATTGTGAAGATTGTGGTTCCAGTGGTGGCAGCAGCGGTGGTGATTTTAGGGCTACTGTTGTGTTGTTGTCTGTGTGCCTACCGTCAGAAGCAGAACAACAACACTTCTGCACAGTCAAGGCATTTATTTGCTTCTGCTGGTCAGTAATTGAGGAACACAAAAATGTATGCAAACATTGTCTGAAGAAGAATGGCACCAGGGGGTCTGGAATGTTAGCCTTATTTCTGCAAATTTCCTCTTTCTTCCTTTTGTTTGGCTGCAGTCCTAAGAAAGTCTAATAATTGTCTGTGTCATGCTCAACAGATCTTTTTGATCTGCATCAACAGCAAATGAATTGTGTCATACTGTATGAAGAGCTGAAGACAGCAACAAGGAACTTCCACCCAAGAAACAAAATTGGAGAAGGGGCATTCGGTGCCATGTACAAGGTAAAGAACCACACTTGTCACACCCATAGATTCTGTCTATCTTCCACACAAATGGGACTCTTTCATGCGAGAATTTCTGTGACACAAAAATGGGACTCAAACAAACTTTCTCCACTCTGGATTGATTTGTGACAACTGCAGGGAGTCCTGCAAGATGGTACAGAAGTGTCAATAAAGCAGCTGTCACTGAAATCCCGACAAGACAAACATGAGTTTTTGAAGGAGGTGCAAGTGATTGCCAGTGTGCACCATCCCAACATTGTGCGCCTTCTTGCCTGTTCCCTGACCTTGTCCATCCGCTACTTGGTGTATGAGTATATGGACAACAAAAGCCTCGCCCAAGCCTTGTTTGGTACCGCCCCTTTACACAAATCCTTGAAATGTCTCTTTGGTTTGTAGTCAATGCTGCAAATAGAAATGCAAGGCATCTGGGTTCTGATGAAGTTGTGAACACATGTGTAAGTCCAGAGATGACCTGCCCCACTGGTGTGTCCATTTTACAGAGCCGGCAAAGGGCATGAAACTGGAGTGGAAAAGCCGATTCAACATAGCATTAGGGACAGCACAAGGACTGGCCCATCTTCACACCAAGATGGAGGCACATCTCGTCCACTCTGACATCAAAGCTATCAACATTCTCCTTGACAAAAATCTTAGCCCCAAAATTGCTGACTTGGGTCTTGCACGGCTTTTCCAGAGAGATGCAGACAAGCTCCACACATTTGTGGCAGGTGCAAGGTACAAAAAGAATTTCCCTTGATTCAAAAGAATAGACCCTCGACTTTCTCCTCACTCTGTTTTCATTCAACCACGAGCCCCACGTTCTGGCTTCAAAGATCTGATGGGCATCATACCTTCATATCTGTTTTGTTGCAAATTTGGTGCTGCATTTCTAGCATGTGTGTGTATTGAGCAGTGTTGGGGGCCGGGGGGGGGGGGGGGGGTATCAACTGTACTGGTATTGGATCTTTTTTGAAAATTTCATTCCAGCATGGTACCTATTAGGATCCAAGGCTGGTATTAACCTCATGTCCTTACCCGGCAGGTACTGATATGAGGTTGGAATTGCCTCAAGTCATATCAATCTGGTTGATGATATGATATTGGGACCAATATCAGTCTAGATACGAAGGTTCCAGCTTGGTACCCAACCAACACTGGTAATTGATGTTGAACCTTAAGATGTTTAATATAATCACCATGTTGTACTGAATCAGGTGATCTCTTTTGTCATGTGCAGGGGTTATGTAGCTCCTGAGTATGCATTGCAAGGCCAGCTCACAACAAAAGCTGATGTGTTCAGTTATGGCATTGTTCTGTTGGAGCTTGTCAGTGGTAGAAAGAACATGAATCCCAAGCTTCAGAAAGATCAACAATACCTTCTATCATGGGTTAGTAGCACTTCCATCCTACTTGCAAGGTTTTCTCCTTGATGATCAGTCAGTCAGTCATCAGTCAGTGTCGCCCCCCCTCCCCAGTCAGTCTCCAAAGGCCATCAGTTTGAAAGTGTCATGAAAGTGTTTGTTGTGGTGTTTGTTAGGCGTGGGAGTTGCATGAGGAGGATCGAGCGCTGGAATTGATTGACCCTGAAGTAAGAGAGACATGTGATGAGATGCAAGCTGTGTTGTTGATGAGAATCGCTCTGCTGTGCACCCAAGATGCACCTCACTTGCGGCCCAACATGCCACGCATCATAGGAATGCTGACAAACCAGACACCCGTCACGGAAGTGCCTATAAAGCCATCTATCCTTGCAATTCAGAGCTTCAGTGTTGGAAGCAGCAGAGCCAGTAGTGCCACTAGTTTTGTAACCCAAGAAATCTAACGAAATCACCTGACATCCCCAGAGAGTAATATGGGGCAATCGCTCACATTCTTTTGCTAAGTTTCCAAACCCAACAAATATCTTTCGGTTTTCCTCATGTAACTGGACTGGATATAGTTTTTGGTACGGGGTTTTGCAAAGCTAGCTTTTTTAGGGTCAACTGCTACAGAGCGCATTTGGAGTTTCGTCTCTAAACTGGAGAACCACGGCAGGTGTATTGAGCAAGCAAGTGCTTCTACAAGTAAATTTGCATTTTTTCTGTTCCTTCACTAACCTGCTAGATTGATTGATGCTGTACATAGATTTTTTATTTTGTTTTCTGGTAACTTTGATTGTTATTCCATCATTCTTGCAGAAAAATAAAGCTACCAAGCTTGCTGAACACATCAGAACTTCAGATTTTTGTCTGGCTTCATCTGCCCACCTTAATCCTTTCCTTTGAATGGCACATGAAACTCTCACGCTACATGGATACAAAATCCAACATTAGCATAGTTGGATTCATTAGCATCACCTTATTGATTAATGAATATAAGTGTTCTCCATGATGTTAATCGACGCTAAATGGAGAAGAAGAGGCTCCAAAGGCTCCACATAGTACTTCCCATCAGTCTAAAGATCCCTTACCAATGTAATGTACTCAAGTATGAGTCTTCAAAATGGACCTAAAATTGTCCTCTAAGGGCCGATGTATGGATGCACTTGAATGTATCAACCAAGATTTCATTCATAGACGGCATCCATAGGCACGGCTGAGAATTAGGGTTAGGGTTACGGTTGGGACTCCTGACTTGCGCCACCAGCACCGCGGCGCAAACAGCGACGTCCTGCCTTGGCTACTTCAGTAGTGCGGCGCACACAAGTAGCGACGTCCTCGTTTTGCTACTGCCCACTACTTAACTACTTCTAGACTCAGCGTAAGTATCAATTGTTCTAATTGTTCTTGCGCCCTTTTGTCTTGCGATGTTTTATTCATAGTAACTTTGGCGATCTATATTCAATCCTTCTCTCTTCTGTGCTCTGTCTCGTTTAGCTTGGATTCTGTTTTAGGGTTTAGAACTTGATGCAATGGCTCTGTGCCTCGAGGTATCTGGTGTCGTGAGCCGTTTTGCTATGATGCAACACCTCGTAAAATGAGGCCGAAATTGATGTAACAGGATTTTGCGACATGGGTTGGGTTGTCCCTCTACCATTACTTTGTACCTGCTCACATCACCTATTTTCTTAGAGAGAAAGAAAAAGTCTCCATTGTCGTTGCAGAGTTTTTTTTCGTTCCTTCACTCCAGTTACGTGTGTAAAGGGGTTTTGAGTCGTAATTTCATTTTTGGGAGTTTTTGTTGGGGTTTTTTGGCGTGAGTGAACGCTGTTTAGCTGGCCTAGGATGGAAACTATAAGGCGCAGTTGCAAGTGGTGCTGAGACCTTGCTTTGCAGGGAGAACCTTCTCAGTAATGCCCTTGCATTTCTGTGACGCATAAAATACAACTGAGGCCTGTAGCTATAGGGATCTGATATTCTTCTGCCTGATCTAACCTTGTGTTTCCGAGCTGTATAGAGCTTTGGCTTCTCTATGGGTCTTCGTAGATTTGGAATATGATGAGGGAAAATTGTCGCCCCAGTCCTATGTATGCCGTTAGTGCATCCTGAGGATTGACTACATAAAATCTCTGATTCTTTTACCGCACCAAGTCACCTTCGTATCTCGATTTTACAAGGCACATTATCTCTGGTCCTTTGGGATGTGATGACGAACACCGCTTTTTACTGAATGTATCCTTACTTCTGTGGATGGCGTTTTTTTGATTTGCACGTCAGTCTGATCCCATTCTAGAAATAAAATCAGATACTTCTTAGCAAGGAAACTTCTTAATTGCTTCAGAACTTTCCTATCTAGTTGGGCTTTTTTTCCTCTTCAGAATGCTTGTATTCCTAACAAGAGATGTTCAGCTCCTTTATATTTACTGCCAAGCTTTGGCAGTCTGCTTTTTCTTTTAGGGTTTGGAAGTTTGTGGTGGGGTTTTTTTCTCCACATTGCCCTTCTGTCCTGTATTTATCTTTGGACCGAAACGCATTCCGAGAACGTTTTGTCAAGGGGGTGGTCCCGAGAAGGTTAACGCCTAAGCATACTAGAGTGGTTCTGAAGGTTCTCCTCTTATCTCTGTTTTTGCATTTGGCTTCGGTAGTGTAGGTTCACATGGCTTTTTAATCCTCCATGTGTACTGAAGCTTGAATCCTTGATTGCAGCCTGTGACGATAAAGGTCCAAACACCTGAATATTGTGATGTTTTATACCTTTTCACCATCTTTCAACTGAGGCTGAGATCTTTTTTAAACCAAAGACCCAAAAACAAGGGGTTTTTTGGCAAATCTGAATGATGATCAAACTACAGACCTGTTCTGAAAGAAAATGTGGACAAACGGTTTTCCTACTGACAGCATTTGCAACCCCCCCTTTCACACCCTTTTTCCCCTTGAATTCTTCACCTTTCCACCATACAGCTATCAACATTGGATTACAGTGTTGATACATTACACAGCCGTTCTCTAATCATTGCAATGCCTTTTTCAATGTCCATAACTTCCTGCTGCTTCGCGTAATTTACTTCCAGGAAAACTGGCATTATAGCCAATGCAGTGTTCACAGGAAAGCTTAGGTGAACTAGCTCCCTCCACTGCTACCATTGTGAAAACGACTGTTATGGCATATTACTTTGAACCAGTGAAGAGTATATGAATAGCGATTGTGTTGGAAAATATGAACAAAAAACTATGAGACAGTTGAAAAAGTCCCTGAACCAATATGCCATGGCTCTTGACATACTGAAAAACGGAGAGTTTTTCATCACTAACATTGTTGGCAAATTAGTAACACCCTCATACAAAATTCGTCAGGTACTTACGATTACTTTAAAAACAGCAAGCACTGAAGAATACAGATCATTTCATCTTCGTGAAATTTCGAATTTTGCTAACATTGGGAGGTAAAACTAAATTTTGATTTTAGCTGCAATTAGTATTCTACATGTTGGTTTAAAAGCCGAAAAATAGGTGGAAATAATCCTTGGGAGTGCAGAAGAGTGTGACAATTACATTACAAACTAGCTCAACACCAATGAAAGAAACCTGTTCTGAACTAAATTACTATGAAATTTGGAAATCTGCACATGCAATAATTGACTGATTTGTCCTAAAAACAAACCCAAAGTTTCTAAGACAAATTGGTGAGCCTTGGTATATAAACCCAACTCCAATCCAAGGAGTAAAGTAAAGGATAAAACAGTCACCACCAAATTCGTGCAATGCAAAATATAATACTTCCATCTCAGCATTACCTTACTGAGAAGCCACCAGTGTCACGCCTATACTATCTCTAGTATAGGCCTTTCAAAAATATAACAATTTCCCTATAAGACAAAAGAGTCAGAAATGAGGATTAAGAACAAACCAAAGCAGAGATAGGCTTAGTGTTTAGGGTAAACAGGGCCACTTCCATTCCTGTTCCAAATCCTTTTAGTCCCAAGATAATGGCAAGATGGGAATCATGGGCAAAAGTAAGGCAGAAAGATCCATTTGAAGATTTTTATGTATTGAGGACTGCTCGCACAAAATAGAAAACGTAGGGAGCTCATGATAAACTCTAATTGAAAATACTGCTGAATACATACACTTATTACAGTGAGTAATTTTGAGCATGGAATTGGTGGGAACCATGGAAAGTTTCAGTCTAAAAGGTTTCCATCAATCAAGGAAATAGGAAAAACCATGAAGGGTGCTGATTACTGCCCTTCAGTTCTTCAGACAATTTGATGTCTCAAGAAGTTTCAAGGGTGAGAAACTACTCTCTAATGTCATGATGTAGACCATAAGTTCAGAAGAGATAGGAAAAACTGCACCTCAGATGCCTTTTCCTGCAGTCCATAGTCTGAAGATCATGCATTCCCTGGAACAAAAGGGAAATTACTCTGACAGGTTACTGACACTGGCAGGTGGCAAAAATAAACCTTCAAATTCTATTTGCATTGTACAATACACCAATCTTTACAAAGTGGGCTGAAATGCAGCCCACATGACCCTCCAATTATAAATGTCATTCAACTCTTCAACAAGCCTGTCTCCATCAACATGAATCTCATAGGTTGGTACCTGCCAGCAAAAGATGGAACTTGGCTGGTGCAAATCCAGATTCACCATTGTGCCCAAAAGGACAAATGTGCTGCCCACCCCAATAGCAACAAACAAGGCTGCTGGAAGGAACTACAATTGAGGGCAGGACAAGTTCTGCCCAGGTTCCAAGCCCAAAACCCTGCATCTGCATCTTTTCCGAAGAACTTGATCCGAAGGTAGAGTTCCATGAGTGACATCGAAGGCACCAGGAAACCACCAGAGCACAGGAAGCTCATACTTACTATGAAGGATCAGCCTATACACACCTCAGAAAACTACAAACATGGATGTCAACACAACCCAGGTGCTCACTCCTAGGGCTAACAATTGCAATGCCTTCATCTTCGATCTTGCACCTCCTTGCAGTTACACTAAGAAACTAGGCACCCAGCATGTGTTTGACTGTCTGATCTGCACAAATACCCAAGAGATGCATATCCCCATTTAGCTTTCACCAGTCTGATCTGCTCATTAGACTAACCAGATGGAGGTTCACACCCCCATGAATTCTCTAGAATGCATTGAGCTTTGCCATCACAACAAAATATGGTAACAACCTTTCTGGCTGGATTAAAGCCTGGATTATTATGCTAGGATATGAAAACAAAGAGACAGATGGTCACAGGATACTTACAATACAGCCTACAAACTAAAGCTCACTCAACAGTTTGGAACCTTATATTGGTGATATATGACTCCATGATTTTACTCATGACGTTTGCAAGAGAAATCTGCTTGGTTGATAGAAAATATGATATCAAACATCATGTTCCATGTAAGGTGATATATCATGGTAATCACAAAGGTCTGAAAAAAATAGGCTCACCAGTGAGTTGGAAGTCAAGGCAAACCTACTGTTATTGAGTTGGCCCACCACCTACATTGGCTGCCTGCTGGTGCTGTTGTTGATGCTGAAGGTGCTGATGTTGCAACATGTATGCATTGTACATGTCCATGTTCAAAGCCTGAACAAATGAACAATCCACTACATGAGGAAACAATGATGCAACCCCCAATATTTAACGTCAAGTGGAAATCATTCCAGCAAACAGTGGGAGGATATCACAAAAGATTCATGGATGAGGTCTAATGGAACCAATGTTCCAGAGATTCATAAAGAAGAGAAAAACTGAGAGAATCCAATGCAAGCACCTCTCTTCACAAAGCTCAATCACAAGGATAACCCAAATCTGTGCTAAGAATTAACAACCATATTGCAATCAAAGATCTGCAAGCTCTCACCCATGATATAAGCTACTCATTTCTTTAAAAAATCCATGGTAACATGGCTATTTGATCAAATCCAAGTAATTGGCAGCTGACTCTGCTTTCATATGTGACCATTGTATTGCTCTACTATGTGAGTAGCACATATAGAGACTAAAAAGTACTGGTAAGCTGAGTATCACCTGAGGAATTTGCAAAGGCTGATGCTGGCGTGCAAGGTAAGCATTTATAGGGTCCATAACATTTGGGTTGTGAAGTCTGGGGTCATGCATATCAACCCTGCTCAGAGAAGTGAGTGGTATGTTACCATTGTGTGAGGCTCCCACATGAGGTGGCAAGGCCATACCAGCTCGCCCTGAGCCAGATGCTGCCATGTCCATCATACTCATGCCTAGGCCCATGCCCATCCCCATCCCCATGCCCATTCCCATGCCCATCCCCATTCCCAAGGGAGGCATGGCTGCCATCTGAGGCATCTGCAAATGTTGCATACCAGTAGGCATGACCATGGGTGGTATACTCATCCCACTTCTCATGGACATCATCTGTTCAACCATACCCACAATGGAAGAACTCTGGTAAGTGCAATGCTTAAGTAAGAAGCATCTCCAGAAGAAACAACATCAATTCATAGGTGTAGTGTATTGTTGAATCCCTATACCTTAAGTTGTAGCTGAAGCATCTTGAGGTACTCAATCGCCTCATCCAGCAATGAAGCTTTGTCTGTCTGAAATGGAAAAGAATAATTAACAGCCTGCCTTCACAGCATAGCTAAGCAACTTCTACAAGATCGCAGTGAACTCAGAACTACCACAAATACAATGTCATTTAATACAATCAGATTTTCAAGAAGTCTATGATCTCACCACATTCTGAGAGACACACAGATACTTCTGCCTTTAAAATTCAAATTCAGTTCTAAAGTTATAGAAGCCCAGCCACCAAAAATATATATCACCTAGGTGTGTAGAGTGATCCTTTGTACAAGAACTCTTTGAAAACATAACCCCACAGCACCATCTCCTTCAGGAGTTGGCAACACCCTGGCAAGGAGGTTTTTTTCATGGAAATGACATCTTAGGATAACATGCTCAAAAGTCACATTTGAAGATGGAAATATACTTTGTTTGAGTTTGGAATAAGCTCTTGCAGGGCCTTCATCTTCTCATTGATTCGGTCTCTCCGCCGCTATGATGACAGTGCACAGGTACACCACAACAGTCCATTGAACGTGAAATGGAAAATACAAAAAAGTATTACAATCAAATTGTCACAATTAAGAAGTGCAACTCAAAGAACAGGGTCCAAACGCACAAAGATCTTGATTATTGTGAACAAAGAAATGCAGAATAAAACAAGAGGTTAAAACCTACACGCTCAGAGAGATTGTGAACCTCAGCAGCCCTTGTTCTCTTGGTTGTGCTTGCACGCCCGTTTGGAGGCTTCTTCAAGTCAGCTGACTCATCCTCTCCATCCTGAACACCATCAGTGACTAGTCTTAGAGCTACAACTTTTTCTGGGCAAGAGATGGGTTTGTTATGCAGGACAGCCAAGAACAGTAACTTTCAATTCCTGCACAGTTGATACTGCTCAGAAAACTTCTTTCCTAGGATGATCAAGCCATCACAAACCATAAGGAGATTGTTTCACACATGGACAGTAACCCATCAGACATACAAACTGGTTGGGAGCATTGTACATAAACACTTCCAACTTTGGAGTGCATGAGTAAAATTAAACTCCAATATTTGGTGCCAATTAAAGCATAGAGAAGGGGCCTGTCTCCTGAAAGCAAGACCCTCTACAATAGTGGACTCTGCAGTCCCTTTACGGAATCTTTTTCCAAAGGACTCTCCCACCACCAACAAGTTAGAAGGAGAGCATGTATCCCTGTATACCAAAGTCAATGTACTCACTTCACTCTGACAGTCAGTTTCTTCTGTCAATTTTGCTTTTCTTTTATTGCTTGTTGAAGCTTCTTTAGCCCTCTCTGCACTGTTGCCAGACCCCCCTGATGAGGAGGTTACAGTTGGTTCCTGAGAATCTGGAACCTTTCTCCCCTGAGGCATCCCTTTGTCTGCAGACTCCAGAACAGCACTATCTGTTACAACTGATGTTCGGAGTGTATCCTGTTCAGTGGGCTTAGTGTCACAAATCACAGAGTCCCCTTCAAGCAGTGGCATTTCCACCTCCTTTATAGTGGCTGGGATGGGCACTGTCTCCCTAGCATCTACACCTGGGCTTTTCTGCTGGCTATCAGAGCCTTGACGATGAATCTCAATATCTTTCTGGGATCCAATTCCACTCCTCCCTTTTGTGGTTGACTCAGAAATTGAGGAACCAGTTGAGGTACTTGCATCAACATCCAACTTTGCCAATGGCTGTTTACAAAGTGTGTTGGATGGAGTGCCAGATAAGACTCCTACACCCTGATAGTTCCTTATTATTGCAGCTGATGTTGAGAAATGTGAAAAGTTGGCAGGGGCCAACTTTCTAGCAGAATCAGCTTGCATAATGTGTGTCCCTGCCCTTGGTTGTGGTTTTGGAGGTGCCATGGGAGCCAGGAGTGGTCTTGATGCAGGTGGAGAGGTTCTTGGAAGAGCTTGGCTTGCTGTTGGATATGCACCAAAGCCCTTGGAAGAAGTAGGGATAGGGCTGTGAGTTTGCCACTTTGAAAATGATGGCTGCAATGTCCGGACTTTGCTGAAGGCTTCTGCACCTGTCTGGGGTATTACACCTGCTGCACGGCCTGCACCCAGTGCCATTGCAGCCTCAGCACTGGAAGCTTTGTTTACTACAGTATCAGTCCCTGTGTTTGATACTGGCATGCGTGGCAAACGGCCTGCTCCTTGCCCCACAAGTGACTCTTTTACCACTTGCATGTTGGAATTTGGCACTTCTCCAAAAAATTCAGAGCAATAATTCCTCTCCAAGGAATCATCAAGTGGATACTGTAACCATGAAACCATCTCATCATCATGGTAGTCGACGTTTGGTGCCACCGGAGTCTCAGTAGTTGTGTCATTCACTACTGCATCCAATGTGCTATCCTTATTGGCAGATGCCACGGATCCCACAGATGGTTTTAATGGTGTCACCCCATCCTCTGCTACTTGTCCATTGTTCCAGTGAGGTGCATAGATGTGTGGCCAGTGGGACTTACTTCCATTGCTACCTTGGCCCTGCATTTCTACAAGCCCATCCTCAGTCCAAGCCAGTTTAACAGTGTCTTGATCTGGTCTGCAAAACTCCACACAAGCAACAGCAGTTCAGAGACAACAAGAGCTACCACCCAATGACACTCAAACTGAAGATCCAAAGCCATCCCCATAATGTGAATTTGCAATGTAATCACTTTCAAGCAGTGAGCAGCTACAATGAACTCACATAGAGGGCAAACAAAAATTGGTGATCTATGTTGACCAGATGCCCCTTTTCCCTTCAACTAGTGGAAGGTGGTCATATGCAGGAATAATGGTGTGTAGAATCCCACCACAACTATCCCACACTGGACCACAGACACTCATGCTCTGCAACAAGTCAAAACACAAGTTACTGACCATCTAGCTCTCAGTAGGATGTTACAATCTACTCTTTCCCAATAAAAACCAAATGAAACTAACCAATTGGGGTCTGCATCAACAAAACATAAGATCATGGCCAATCTGCATTGCATAGTACCACAAGCACACATGCTAATCACAACCTGGAACATGGAACAGTAAGCCAGGAGGTGAACCCCATTGTCTGTGATAACAACACATTCTGCTGGTCATATGGATATTTTTTCCAGCCAACAATGTTTTATCACGTAGATACAGTTTAAGAGGTATGGCAGTACCAGGTGACATCATTAGAGTAACAAATCAGGTACTTGCATCCTTGTCAAAAGTTGTGGCTTCAGAAAGAGTGTCCTAAGTGCTTATCCTAAATACCACATGCTATCAAACAAATCCACTGCCACCACTTAGGTTCCCTGCGAAGAACTTTGCCTAACTACCAACAACATCCATTTGGTGCAATTGAACACCTCTGGAACACGCATCATCAGGCTGAGATCCCTAGCTACTGTTGAGCATCATCAGATGATGCCTTTGACTCACTCACAAACCTGGGCTCCCTTAGAAGACTTCCATAAAGAGCCTGATGAAACTGACATAGAAACCTACTGACATTGCAGAACTACATTCATCAAAGGTCTGCATGGGTGAGTTCACACTCTATTTCAGTATAAAGCTTTAACATATATAACCTTGTCACCTGTAGAATCCTCACAAGGCCTGATCCAGTCTGATCCTCCCAAGGCTGAATAACCCAAAAAGACACTAAAAGAGTTCTTGCCCACTTAAGGGTACAAATAAAATTGTCATCATGCTAGTTAGATGGAACCACAGCACACCAGCCCAAGAACTTCTATTTGAAGAGAGACCCAAAGTATGCCCACTGGTACCTGTGCATTCAGAAAATGATAAATTGATAGGAGGAGTAGATAAAAGACATCCATGAACTTTCCTTACACTCTTTCACTGCTGACAACCAAACTTTAAAATCCAGAATAGATTCTTCAGATTCCCACAGTCCGTTTGTAGTGTCCAATGTCTTCAGACCCACAATCTACCAAAGTAACAGTTTTCAACTATGGCTCACATGGAAGTCTTGACATGGTGCATATTGCTAATGGCATGGCCAGTACACTTTCCAGGGTAGAAATTGCAAGGGGTTGCTCTTCAAGATGTTCTTCCATATGATGGGCACTCCCAGCCAGAAGGTATAAAGACTATGATAACATAGAGACATATTCTTACTCAGTTGAAGCTAAGGTTAAGATAGTGGAGACTGCTGCTGTCATGAATCATTCTGCCATTTCCCCTAACATGCAAATGAGCCACAAACAGTTCCATTCCTACAAGAATGCTCTATCCATGTTGCATTTGGTCACACAGGTCTCCCCAGGACCCCTCTTCCTATGAGAGCAATGCAGGGAATCATCCATCTGGGCTATCAGCCCCGCTGGGTCATGAGGCCTTGCTCCAGAAAACTACTTGCAAGTGCATCAGGTGGAAAGGATTGAGGACATGAGGGTGTGATTTTGCACCTGTATTGGCGTCCAGATCTAACTGACTGTGCAGACTCCCACAAAAACCTAGACAAGACGTGCTCTAACGACCAGAGAGTACATCTTGTACATGTGATCTTGGCTGCAAAAAAGCAGAAGCCGAGTAGGTATATACTGCAACGAACTCTGTAGCACTCTGTGTCCGCAATCGCCTATCTCACTATCCTCTGAGACTCCGAGAAACATGCCACAAGGTAGAATGGGAAAGGAAAGGAAAGGAGAAGGAGGAGGAAAATTGCTTCCAACCGCACGCTGACGGGGAGAATCAATCACTTCCGGCCGCACAAGCATCAGAGAGGAAGGAACAGCAAAAATGTGAAGAAAATAAACCTCTACAGAACATCGAAGCTCAAAGAAGGGAGGGAACCTTAGAAGCCACTAAGCTGCAGTGATTGCGACAATTCGAGAAGCCAGCACCAAGCACCAAAGCGTTTCCGCTCACTGCCTTTCTTTCCTACACGACGAGCACATCACGGGGAGGAGGAGAAACGTTTGCAGAGCCACCACCACCACCCCGAATTACGTTTCTTCAACACTCTATGTCTGCCTGTCTGCAACCGAACTGCTTCACTTCTTCATCTCCACAGCAAACCACATCATCACACTTCCACTCTTCACAGAAAACGGCTGACTGAAGATACCAAAAACAAAAGATTCAAGCACTCACCATGCAATACACCAAACTACGAATCCGCCCCGCCGTTCAACTTTCGGAAATGCAATTCTGCATCGCACATCCCCACCGCAAGCACGAAACAGACCTTGGAAACCCCCTCCTCAAAAAACAAACAAATATAAAACAAGCTCAAATTGAGTTCAAAATCACTCCGACAAAAAAATAAGAAACAGGGAGAAAATACGACGGAACAGGCATCTTCTTCTTCAACTCTCCATCTCCGCGACCTTCTTCGCCATCACAAACCCGCAACGAAGCTCCAGCGCAAAACCAACACTAGTGCGAAAGAGAAGAAAGAGGGCAAACGAGGAAAGTGGAAGACGGACGGGGGGCGGGCGGGCGGGCGGGCACAGGCTCTCGTAGACTCTAAGGGGCTACATCAGCGTAGCCCGAGGGTAGATTGAACCCAAGCCCGGGGTTTCGTCCACTAGTTTTCGGCGCGGGGGAGAGAACAAAGAACCCTACTCGCTAGGCTCATTTGGACTAGGTCAGGCCGTCAGAGCCTAGAGGGTAGCGTCCGACTGGTTTGGAACCTAGCAAAAAGTTGCAGTACAAATCTCTTCAACAAGTTGCACTTGTCTGCACAAATGCAAACCACCCGCTTCTCTCTTCCCTTCCCCTCCACCGCCCGCCCCCCAAAACCCCCCCTCAAGCTCTTCTGCCACATGAGCGCATCCATCTGACAAGCACAAAATTTATACTGAAATTTTAGGTACACAAGATTTTAGTAACAACTCTCATAATAATGTGGGTGACATTATCTTTTGTATTAATTATTAGTTTTAAACTAAGTTATTTGATTAATAAACAGAACCCCAACTTGCCCCCAACAACATGGGTACCACCTATATTGGAATTTTATTCATACCTAGGTAGTAGGTGTTTCCTATATGGCCCATGTGTGTGTGTGTGTGTGTGTGTGTGTGGGTAACACTTGAAGAGTGGGGCATTCTTGACACAAGCGCCTGCTTGTGTGCGAGGCCGAGTGGAGGCGCACACTTGTTTCCGGAAAGCCTCACCATCCAGAAACACTACCAAAAAAATTTGTCGGTGCTTTACGTTTACATAAGAGAAGCACAAGATTGGATTTAATTTGTGGAGCAAAAGCATTTTGCCACATTTCTTTCCAACCTTTCCTATGGGATTGACAAATTTTGTCATTGAATCCGTTGCCAAAATGCCTTGGGTTGAGAGAGCTAATATGATGTGAAGGTCTTTAGGTCTTACGGAGGGAGGGGCTATGGAATACCGGAAAGGCTATTTACTATGGTGAAAGAAACCCATGGTATAGAAGATTCCCGTAATCTTGAACCCTTGTTATGTGAAACACTCCTATGGCAAGTAATCAGAAATCCTAACCCTTGGTTAGGAGGAATATTCATAATGAGCACGGGCTGCTTATCTCTTTGGCGTAAAGGAATATTCAAAAAGGTTCTAGGGTGGATTCTCTTGACCCCGACCGTGAGAATATTCACCTGACCAGAGACTCATGAGAGCCTGAGATGTTTGAGAATAGTCCATACCAATTTACACACAGAAAAGCAGACCAAATTCGTCCACCCTAACCCCTAAAGGGCCTAACCCCTAAAGAGTTAGGGAGTAGGTGTAAGTCCTTCCTCTTTGTAAGAGGGAAGGATGTTCATGCATTCTGAGCTTTCAAGTGTGGTCTTTGGTTTGGACTTTAGATCTTTTTTTTTTCCTTCTCTTGATTTTTTTTTTAATTTTTTAATTTTTACATAAAGGTGCCCGTGCCCTCCAAAATACTCTAGGACATTTGTTACGGTGTCTCCACAGCCTCAATAATAATTTTCTGGGCTTGAAATTTTGCATTCATTGGTGTGGTCGGAATTGAAATCTGTTGGTCATATTTTTGTGCTAGTAGTAGACCCCAACAAGAGCAGCAAAACCCCCCTGTTTCCTTTGGCAGAGAGAGCTGCCAATGCATGTATTGTGCATTATTTCAATCGATGAATGTAGTTGGTGGTGACCCCCCCCTCCTCCCCCCCCTCCTCCCCCCCCCCTAAGTTTTGGGGCTTGTTTTGGTCATTTCTTGGGACTTTTGGTGACTTACACCTATGGATATTGCACTTGGGGGATGGATGTGCTTGTTTGCAAGCAGCTTTAATTGGTAGGCTCAAGCCAAGGAGCATTTTTCTTCATTCATCCGTCAAGTCGTCATGGACTACGTAGCAGGAAAGAGTGTGCAGGAATGGTCAAGGCACATCAGCACTGAGACTAATCACAGTAACCAGTGCACTTGAACTGGTTACCAGACGTATCCATCCCTTGTGAGAATTGAGTTGCTCTCTTTTCATCCCTACAAAGAGCAATTATAAAATTCTCATCCAAGCAAGAAAGGGTTACAGAATCATTGGGCTAATTATAGCCAATCAAAGCATTCAAATCCTCACCAAGCATGGTCAGGTTAGTATGTGTAGGGTAATGTTCAAGGACAAGGGCATTACCCACTAAAATCCAAGCTTCTACAATATAGAACTAAGTCAAGTCTTCATAACTTCCTACACATGCTCTTATCTCCACTCCTCAAAGATACCTTGCAAACCTCATTGATTTTGCATATTAGAAGAAAATAGCAAAAGTTACAAAGTTTTGCATCACCGCTCATGGACACCTCAAACAATCATCACATAAACAAATTTTCGAAACAAAACAAAAAAAATTAGGAAGCACAACAATTTTTTATGAATCTCACCAATTTTTTGTTCAAAAAGAAGCACCAGATCAAAAGTTTAAGAAAAAATCACACACAAAGTAGAAGATAGATAAAACGAAACCTCGCCAATTTCATGCATAGCAAGAATACTTCTCAAGCTCCCCAATAAAAGCATAAACCAAATCAATTTTGCACACCAAAAAAAAAAGGGAACTTGTGAGTTTGCTGAAACTCTATACACAAAGTAGGGTGATTTTGCACATAGCAGAAAAGCAATAAAAGATGCAAAGCAAAGCAAAAAGTGATGAGAGGAAGAATAAAACAAACAAACAACAAAGATGTGAGAACAAAACAAAAAAAACAATGAAGGATGTGAAGAATAGTCACAAGCAACAATGCAAACTTATGTGATTGCAAAAGAAGAAAGTTGCCCCAAAATGGAACTCTATATCCTGAAATGAACAATCCAATGTTAGCTTAGATGAATGTTCACAATGAAGCCATGTTGCAAGTAAAGGAACCCTAAAATGGACATTCACAATGCATCCAAATGAATGATGGAAATGTAAAATTGTTAAATGAAAAGTCTAGGGATGAACAAGGAATGTCAACATAAAAGCCTATTGAAGCATATCTTATAGGGCCATACGTGGTTGGCCATGATTTTTTTTTAAACAAATAATTTAAATTAACCAACATTGCGGTGACAATGTGAATAGTTACAATTCACTCATTGATCAAGAATAATGTTGAATAGTAAAAAGAAATTCAAATCTTTGAACAAGATTAATGGAAAAAAAATCTCTTCTATGTTTGTTTTTCTCCTTCATTTGTTATTTCTATAAGGCCTTCATTTTTATTTTTATTTTGTAGCTTCTCACAAATTCTAGCGAATTCTAATGTTCAAAATTTCACTAATTGCAATGGTTATGTTTATCTCCTACAACTTCTATGTACATTTTTCTTTTATACATGACTCTTTTGTTATGTGTTTTGTTTGACCACAATAGTCTATGGTCTATTGACGTGTGGTGTTTGGATCTTTGAACTTTGCAACTATGGCAATGAGTCCAATTTCTTTTTTAATGCAAGCTTCTGATTTTTATTTTAGTTTGGCAAATCTATTGTTTTCTTTGCTTATTGATTTCTTAATATTTATTTTTCTTTCAATTTGGTTGATTCCATTATATTGTTCTTTGCATTTTCCCATTATGGCTATTATTTTGTTATAAAAGAAGCTTTGTTATTATTTTTTAATTTTTCACACATGGCATTGGTTTTGGAATCTCATGCATAGTTGTTGTATTTGTTATGTAAAGTTTTTCACTACAAAATGAACCTACAAATATCCTTTTTTTTTTTTTTTTGGTCTTTTTTTATTGTCACAATTAAATTTGTTTTAATATTATGTGGTCTTTGTTTTGTTCTAATTGTGTTTCTAACATTTTATTTTGTTATAGGTGGTGTGTGTCGAAGATTTTTAAGTTCTTCCATGGAGTTTGTTGACATTTTGCTTATTTTTAATTTTGATGAACAAATGATTGAAAATGTGAAAGTCAATAAGGACTTTAAGACCTTTATCTATGGCAATCTCTAGTTTTTAATAATATTTTTAACTCTTCTAAAGGTCTCTTCAATTCCCTTCATTATAAAAAATTCCCAATTTTTTTTCATTGGGAATTCAGTCAAAAAAACTCCCCGTGGTTTTTTTGCCCCCATGTCCAACTTGAACAAAGTGCCATTTTGGACAAGTTGATTTTGACCCGACCATTTTGACTAGGTCTTTTTAGTTGGTCTTTTTTACTTCGTTTGTTTTATCAGGTTTATTTTTTACTGAGCCATCATGACAATAATATAATTTGGGTGACAACATAGATATATAATATTTGAATTAACTAATTACCATACCTACCCTACTTACCTAATTAGTAAACCTAATAATTAATGCCAAAAATTATTTATTTATTTACTAACCCTATGTCATCGGCCTAAGTTAAACCATTTAGCTTAGCCACCTAGGTTAAACCAAGCCCCCTAGGCTAGGCCAAGTAGGTTTTGTAACCTAGGTCACTTAAACCCACCTAAGTCAAAGTAGCCTAAGTTGCAAGTGTGGGGACTTGAACTCCTCTCACCTCCACATTGAGGACTCAACTCCTTAACCATTGCACCATCACCCCACAAGGTGATTTTTATGGGACAACATATTTTAATAAACATGATTTTGAACTAACATATTATAATCAAGTCCTTGAATTTTTTTCAACATATTGCATTAAATGAACTTGAATTTTTTTATACTACCTACATAGGTAGGTTATAAGTAGGTTGACATAGGTAGGTAGGAAATATTTATTGATAAATGCATGTACCTAGGTAACATATAAATTATAGTCTATTAAGGCTTATAGGTACCTACTAGCACTAGAAGAAAAACCTTTATTTACAACTAGTGTCTACGACTGTTTTTTAGTCGAAAGAGACATTTTACAACTAATTGTCTAATAGTTGCCTAAGACAAGTTGCAAAAGACAAATAGTCGCAAAACATGACATCACGATGACGTCATCAAATGGTGGATGAAGTCTACATTTAGTACATATTGTTTCATACGATGGGGCCAGTATATACATAATGTATACAAGGCATCATTTTGCGACTATAAACTGCGACTATAAACTGCAACTATTTTGGTGCATCCAAACTCCAACCATGTGGAGACACGTGGCATTTGATTAGAGGGCTTGATTTTCCCAGATCATGAAATTAGATGATCGAGAATTTTTTTAATCTTATGGCCAATAAATGGCCACGTCTTTTGTGTTTGGCTAATCAAAATGTGCCACATGTCTCATTATGAACATCGTGGCATTTAAATATTTATTAAAAACCCTAAATATATCCCATTCATCAAATGTCAAAAATGAAAATCTTGACACGTGTCGCATTATTATTTGAATGGACATTTCAAATATGCCACATATTCTAAAAATCAAGGAATAAAAACATGCCACATGGCAATGTTAAATAATTTGTAAAATACATTTTTATTGAAAAGGAATAATGGACCCTAGTTTAACATTATGAATAGAGGTTAGCATTTTAAGGTTTAATTAGCAATGTTCTAGGGTTAGGGTTACAATGGCTCACTAATCACACACAAAATGGACATGGAAAATGCTTTCCATTGAGTTCAAAAATCTCCTAACAACAATGTATATATGCAACATTTTATAGCATTCATCACATGTAACTAAAGGAACCTAATTAGTCTAGTATATATGAATCAGAGATGTCTTGACTCTCAATCAACACAGCTGAATCATTACTGTCAGCTGCACCAAACATGAATTTTTTATCTTCAACAGACCTCTATTCTTGTTGAATAATCTCATTTTCAGATCTGTCATCCTCTACTGTCTCCAGGTGTTCCGGAGAGCTCTCCTCTTGCATCTCCTGATTGGTCATTGGCAATGCTTTTGAGGTGTCTTGAATCTCAGTCAACACAGCTGAATCATTACTGTCAGCTACAACAAACATGGTTTGTTTCTCCTCAACGGACCTTTGCTCTTGCTGAATAGCCTCATTTTCAAATCCCCCAACCTCTATCACCTCCTGAACTTCTGCAGAGCTCTCTTCTTGCTCCTCCTGATCAGTCATTGGCAATGGCTCTGAGCTGTCTTGACTCTCCATCAACACAACTGTATTATTACTGTCAGCTGCACCAAACATGGCCTATTGCTCAAGCTCACTAGCTTCATCTTCAAATCTCCCAACCTCTATCATCTCTTGAGCTTCTGCAGAGCTCTCCTCTTGCTTCTCCCGATTGGTCACTGGGAATGTCTCTAGATTATCTGCATTCTCTGTTACCAAAGCTGGATCATGACTGTCAGAAGCAACAAGCATTGGTTGTTCCTCTAGAACAATCTGCTCTTCCTGACTAACCTCACTTTCCAATCTGTCATCCTCTGCCATCTCCAAAGATTCTGCAGAGCTCTTGTCTTGCTTCTCTTGATTAGTGATGGGGAATGCCCCTGAGTTGTCTAGACTTCTCCTGAAAACAGTTGTATCATTATTGTCACCTGCAAAACCTTGGATTCCTTCTCCTCTGGAGACCTAAACCCTAAACTGAAGGGAGAGGAGGGTTTAGGGTATAGGGTTTGCCTGCATACTCAACCACACAACCTCCTTGTCAGCATCTTGTCGCAGAGGGTCTGGTCCCAACTTTGCAATCCTACTTCTGCGCCACCAGTGCCACCAGCCACCACTCAGACAACCAGCGATTGTTGGTTTGACTCTGTTGTTACCTTTACCTATTGTTGCACAGAAGAGTGGCAAAAATGACATTTTGTGACTGAGAGATTTCAAGAAGCCAAACATATTGCAGAAGTTCTTGAAGATGATCTGCAATGCTAAATAAACAAGCAAACAAGCAGAAGAAATGTGGTACCTATAAAGCTCAAGATCACCATGCACGCACAGTGTTGCACTTAAGTGTGCCACTAATCCTTCCTTCTTATTCTCCAACTGCAGCCTTGTAGCTTCCCGTGGCTCAGGTCCTGTTATATATATATACACCACAACAATTCACTGCCAAAAAGCTTGAAAGATCATGAAACTGCCAATCTGGGTCATCATCTCCAGAGTTTGCTGCTGCATCAAACCATCATCTCTCCTTCTGCATCCTTCTGAGCACGTCGAACCTGCAATCTCCTCTGATTCTGGAAGAAAGAAAGAAAGAAAAATAAAATAAAAAAATGTAAACTTACCAGGATAAGGGAAGGTGCGGAAGGAGCCTGACATACCAAAATGGATATGAACAACAACTGCATCCAATCCCAGTTTCTCAAGCACACCTTCCTCCTCCTTTACTTTCTTTGGTGTGAAAAACTGATAGAATGCTTATTCCCACAACAGCAGCTGCAGCAGCATCAGAAGCTTGAATGTGCACTATCACAACAGAGAGTCTTAAGCTCTTGGATACATGTTAGCTGCTTCTTTCACACATTCAAGCCATGCAAGGCAACAAGACCAGAAGCACTCCATGACTGACGAGAGAGAGAGATAGCAAAAGCTCCTTACATAAAAGATGTTCTTCCCATGAGCTTCAATGTGTGACAGCACACGTCCATTGATAGCTGCTGCACCATCTACAAATCTTCCACTCGGTGAAGTTGCTTGAAAAACCTGGATAGGCCAAAAAATCACACGTAGAAAAATTCATCAATAAGAAGAAATGAAGCAAAAAAAAAGGGCTCTGGTTTCTTCCCAAAATCCTAGCTGTTATGAGCACAAGAAGGACAAACACAGAGAGACGGAGAGAGCTGGGTGACGAATTCTTTACTTCCGCGGCCCTGAAGCATATGACGATGGACGAGCGCAACACGGTGCACACCAGGGCCTTCTACCATTGCTTCACAGAATGATAGAAGAAGAATCACACTTCCTGACAGAGAAAGAGAGAAGAAGCTATTCTCAGAAATGGATTCTTCTCTTCAGAACCCAGTTGCGCAAATGCTGCTAAAACCAGATGATGCTTTGCAAGCAAAGTGCTTTTGCTGTCTCTAGTAGCAACGATTACCATCTCTCTCTCTATCGATCACCCACTTCCTAATTAGGGTTAGAGGATCCAAAACCTGATCATCACCTTCTTCACGTTTTCTTCTATTTCTTCTTCTGCTTCTGCAGCCATGCCTTTCATGAACTAGATCACTCGTCGAAGAGTTCTGCACAACGACAAACGTTTCGGCAATCGGGAAGAAAATCATCATCATCATCACAACCAACCACAGCGCGAGGCGAGATGTACTGAGATAGCGCGATAGAAAAATGATGGGTTTAGGGTTGATGACAACAAGGGCGAGCGAGGGTGGTTTTTGTCTTGTCTTTCAGAAGCCATTGGGGTGAAGACACCCACAAGCTCAAATTTCAGCTGTTGCTCGCCACCGCTCCGCTTTGAGCATCGTGCCTGCCAAAGCCGCTTTAGCCTAAGCTGGTCACACAGCAGCAGCAACTTGAGAGAAAACAACAAAGAACCTTGCCCAGGAACAATAACGAAGAGGGAAAAAAGTGGAGACAAGCAGACAACGCAATGCGAGTGACTCCAGAAACTGCTCTGAAAAGCCAAATTCCATCTCCGTCTTTGTCGTCCCCAAACCCTAGAAATAACTACGGCACAACCTGAAGCTCACTGTTGCTAGACAAGAGCTTGCTTCTTCTTCTTCTTCTTCGTCGCAACAGAAGCTCTTTCGTTTCCTCCCTCAAGAAAACAGTGGTGTTTTCTTACCCACAAACGTCTTCGTCAAAAAACAAACAAAAAGCTCACACAAACTCCAACGAATGCTTCTGAGATACAAAACTGGTACCTGCTCTGCAAGAACTCTAAGCAAGATTGCTCAATGTCGGGAACTGATGTCAGGAAATAGATGCAAAAACACATGGTCAACAATGTGATGGCAATTATGAGCAGTGTGTGAGCCCCTTGAAAGAATAACAAAAAATTTGATTGCCTCTCTGCCTCCTTGTCAAAATCATTCTCTTGTGTTACAACTAACTCTATTTGCTGTTTTCAACTCTGTTTGCTAATTTGGAATTCCAATTTCAACTTTCAAGTCAAATAATTTCTTAAAATTAAAAATTTAAGCTTCAAAATTCAAATATCAAATTTCAAGTTTAAATAAAAATATTTAAAATCAAGTTGCCAATTTTTAGAGTCAATATTTTTTTAAAAATTGAAATAATAATTTAGAATTCAAATATCAGTTTTTAGATCAAATAATTTTTTTGAATTTAAATAACAATTAAGAGAATTGAAATGTTAATTTTTCATATTCAAATAACAATATTCAAAATTGAAATTTCCATTTTAAAACTCAATTACTAATTTTCAGACTTCAAGTATTAATTTTGAAAATCTAAAATAATAATTTGGAATCTAAATTTCAGGCAAATTAAATGATTACTCAATCTATAAATGAAAATTTTTCATAGCTGAAATATAAATTTTTATATTCACATAAAAATATTCAAAATTAAATGGAATATCCAAATATTCCATTTTTATGATCAATTATAATTTTTTGAATTGAAATACTAATTTTTGGATTTGAAAATATTAATGTAAAATTCAAAATCAAGTTTTAGATCAAATTAGTCTTTTTGAATTGAGAATATCATATTGAAATCAAAATTTTCAAATTCAAATAATGTTTTAAACAATTGAAATAACAATTTTCAGATTTGAATAAACAAATTCAAAGTTCAAATATTAATTTTAATTTGTGATTCATTATATGACCAATATACATATGTATGCATATTATATATATAATTTTAGTACATACATTAAAATATACCCCTATATCATTGTAAAATACTTTAAGGATGCAACTAATTTGGTGATTATTGCAACTAATGGGACGTATCAACCTATTAATGGATGAAAATAAATGTAAAATTGATGTAACCAATAGGATGAAATTTTTTATAGTTGCATCGTAGTTGTGAAAATGACCAAAATAGTTGAAAGTTGGTCTTGTAGTTGTAAACATTCTCAAATCTAGTCGCAAATGACTATAAGTCGCATGTAGTCGTAAATTGAATGGTTACATTTTGGCTGATTTCTACTAGTGTAGGTCTATGTTTATAGGTACCTACACTTATGTTATTTAATAAGTTATGTAGTTACCTACTAGCTTATAATTAATAGATATAGCTTAAGCATACTAGGCAGGTAACCTAGCCTATTAAGTAGATTTAGGCTTAAGCTACCTACCTAGGTTAGGCTATGTCTTAAATATCTATTGGATAGGTCTAGGCTAGGCTACTTAATAGTTACTAATTAGGTTATTACTTCATAAATAACCTACTAGCCTATTTATTATGTTAGGTTAGATAAGTAGTCTAGGCCTAAACTAACCTATTAATTATGTTAGATCAAATAGGTAGCTTAAACTTAACAAGTAGGCTAAATCATCAAATGAACATGGTTCATTTAACTAAGTGTCAAATCATAATGGTCAATTTGATTAACGATCAAATTAGGATGGTCAATTTGACTAAACCTTATCCATTCAATATGGCCAATTTGACTAAACCATGGCCATTTTGATGGACATTTGTCCATTTTGACAAAATTTTCAACTTTAACACTTGGTCAAAAAGGTCATTTTAGTCAAATCTAACATGTTTTTTCATGCCCAAACTTTAAGTCAAAATGGACACACCCTTTGGTCAATGTGGACACTTGGATCAAATTGGCCTTTTGAAAAGCCACATTTTCTTGTAGTGCTTATAAGCGAAGACATTTTACACCCTTAAATGTAAATGTGGTGATTATACCAAGGATGAACTTGATTTCAAGGTTAATGTTAATGAAAACAAGATGACATTACTAAAATTCTTGGTTTTTCAAACGGTTCAAGTTGATTAACTAGTTTTTTTTTACTAATGGACATGTCCATTTTTACTAAAGGTTCGGAACATGTATTTTTTTACCAATCAACTTGATTAGAATGATTTATTTAACCAACATATCTAGTCAAATTAAACAACCCTAGTCAAAATGGTTAATGGGTTTTAATCAAATGTGATATCCAATCAAATTGAACATAAGAAATTAACATCATTAATCAAAATGAACAATGTTCTCTAGTCAAATGGGACATTTTATGTGTATTACATACCTACCTCCTACTTCAATAATTAGTGCTTGGGGGGAGTGTCGTAACCCTAACCTTAAGTTTACAACCAAGGCAAAGGCTTGCAAAGGTGTGGGCCAAGTGTGAAGGCTGGGAGTGTGAGAGAGTGTGAAGGAATGAACCCCCACACTCCCAAGTGAACTCCCACTTTGAGAGTTGGAGTCCCAATGAACTTCTGAATTTTCAAAGAGCGATTGCAAAGCTCAAAACCCATTGGATCAAAAAATTCTTTATATCATTAGAAAGGTCTTGGAACTTAGATGTCTAAAATGGGCTTGCATGACCCATTTGGACACTTAAAACACAAGTTATGGCCAAAAGATGGGTCGGAAGTCAAATTGCCAATTTGACTCTTGACCATTAAAAATTAGGATTTGCCCTGATTCCTTTGCATGCAGGTGGTGTGCCACATACTGTTGAAAAGCTTTCGATGAGGGCTACAACTTTGCTTGAGACCTCATCTCAATCAGAGGTATACACACAAAGTTATGGGCCCTTAAAGTCATGAAAGTCCTAACTTTGGGAATTTTAGGACTCCTTTGAAACTCCCGCTAGGGAGTCTTGAGACAAAATGACATTTGGGTGTTGGTCCATGGCCAGGCACAAAGTATACTATAAGGGAGAAGGTGGTGGCTTCCCCCAAGTCTGGGCCTTGGTGAGTCTTATGAGTCCATGTTTACCCACGGCTCGTCTATGCACCAAAAGTGTTCCAGCTATGCACTAACCAACTTGTTATTTGGTTTGTGCAAATCCGTGTGAGTGATTGACTTGCTTATCACTCTTCTTAAGCCCCATCCTAGGGCTCCAGCATGCCCTTCTACCCCCAAAGTGTTATGAACCAGGGAGCGTGCCCCAATTCCTTACTCTTTCGTTGTTTTCACCTTAAATTCACATTTGAGTCTATCAAGGAACTTGGGAGTGCATCAGGTTAGAAAATTGGGAGGACCTTGAATTATATGCACATGACCTTTGCACAAATAAATAATGATGATGGCATTTGGATGGATAAATTTAATGGTGTTGATGAAAAACCTATCACTAAATTGCATAAAAATTGAACATTACAATATTAGATGGAATTTCACGTAAAAGCACAATGTAGATTATTGACAATTTTTTGCATAATTGAAAAAAAAATGAATTGATATCAAATGATTGTTTTTATTCTCAACTTTGAAAATTAAACAAAAAACAACATGAAACATTTAACAACTACATGTATAAGAAAACAATGCATCTAAATCAACTAATACATTTATCCCTCGCAGGAGGAATAAGTACCAGTAAAACATTCACACTTTTGTTTTTGATATAAAGCTTCTTAAGACATTATAACAAAAAATCTGGTTATGATGCCTTGAAGCAAAAAATAATTTTAATGGTGTACACAAGCAAAATGACATTCAATATTGATGGCACTGCTATCCATTCAAGACTAAACCTTCCATTAAATTGCAAACATTTACAATTTTTGTCAATAGAAAGGTTCAATTCCTTATCAAAAACTTATGATGATCTACAACTTGTAGTGTTAAATGAAGTTTCTCTTATAGGTAGTAAAATATTTTCTTTTATTGACCTCCATCTTAGATCCATCAAATATACACATAATCATTTATTTGGAAATATGGATGTCATAATAATTGGTGATTTATATTAAGCACCATTTGTTTAAAATAATTGGGTGTTCCAAAGAAAGTTTGATAACATTGATGCCTTCGCGATTAATTTACGGCTAGATCGCATTCATTGTTTTGAATTCACCCAAGTCATGTGTCAAAGTGATGACCAATTTATTGAAGTCCTTAACAAATTTCAAATTGCAACCCACAATCCTACAAACATTTCATTACTAAATCACACCCACTTACATCCACCTCCAAATGATTTAAATTTCCCTTACATGTACTACACAAATAAATCAATAGAAGAAAAAAATGATTTTATTTTTCAAAACATTAAAGGACAATAATGTGTTTTTGATGTTGATGACCAACAATATGACACATGTCCCAAACATTTCAAATTAAAGAATGATGGGGTTTTCCAATATGTCACCAAACTACAAAATAATGAATCTTTCATGTGGATTGGTTTTAATAATCCTAAAGCAGGAATTGCAATTAGAATATGAAATTGACATTTGTACACAACCCACATTCATGAAACATGGACATTGATACAACCCATTTCTAAAAGATACAAGTCAGAACAAATTTGAGTCATTTAATCACATGTACTTAATACCCAATACAACAAGATGCAACACACATAATTCATTGATCTTAAGGTTTAACTATTGATTTTTTAGCACTTAATCCCAATGGAATGCATCATCATGGACTAACTTACACATCATATTCTCATGTAAGAAAAAAAAAAAAGTTGTATTTACTTGCACCTTTAGTTCAGGCAAACTTTAAAGTTGACAAATGCGTTTCAAATGCAATGCAATGTTTAAAAATAATAGTTCAATGGTAATTGTGTGTACCATATTTGCAACCTTATAGATAAACACACACAATAATTCAAGGTGAAAACATGTTAAAGTATACCAAAAAAATAATCTTCTTGGATAAAAAGACACGAATTTGTGACAAGTAGATCAAAAAGTAGGTGATGTTTTAGGCGATTGTCCTTTTGAACAACATTGAGGGCAATCTTGGGAAAGGTTGAAATGACACAAATCAATATGGGTGGTCTTATGTTGACTATCTACATACACTTGAAAACACACTAGAGAAATATATTTGAATTTTTTTTTGTATTTACAAATTCAAAAATTTGTTAAAGGGCATGTAAGAATTAACATTGAAAAAATTACACACGATAAATTATGTTTGGCGCCTACAACATAGATCATTGATAAATGATGCATCTATTTTAATTGAATACAAATAATGTCTTCTAATAATAGTTGTGTATTCATTTTTTTGCTAATTGAGTGGGTGTTTGCAACTTATAATAAAATAATTCTCAACAATACATGAAAGTCTACTATACCAAATATCAATGTTTTGATAGAAAAGTGGATACCATGTGATTTGTTGGGAACTCCTAGATCTACTTGCATTGGTTATGTAAATAAGAACAAAGGGTAGTGAGGAATACCAACATTTTGAACACTTATTAAGAAGATTATTAGTGGAAGTAAGCTTGAGGGCTCAAAATGCAATTTGAAATTTTTAAGTGCGACATGGCCATTATCATTCAATGGACGAGGTTTGAGACTAATGATAGTAATTGGACAATTAGAAGCAATGAAACTAAAAATAACATGTGTGGAGGCTCTTAGGGGAAAAAAAGACAGGCTGAAATCCAGTTTACTGCCAAAATTGATGATTGTTTGAGTTTCATCCCTTGTTGAATGCTAAGATATTTTTTTGCAAGTTTTTTTTAATCTCACCCTTTGTATGACCAAACTCAAGGTTCTAGAACTGAGCTATGTTTTTCTTATTTTACTGATAATTCGCATAGGAATATGTTAATGCATGAGGTTTTGCTCCCTTTTTTAGGTGACAAAATAATTAGATTTATTTTCAAACGTGGATTGTGTAAGCATTTTTGCCATTGCTTCCTCCCCAATGACAATCGATGGAAGCTTATAGTTCAAGTGTATAGAGACAATCATCATCAACAAAACAAATTGGGTCCCTACTGGGAATTATGCACAAAGGAAATGTTTTTTTTGGGGGTTTTGACTTGTAGTGGCAAATGAACCATCACGTACACAATATAGGTACATCAGTATTTGACCTTCTAGAGTGAGGCCTCTTGCTCATTATTAGAGCAGTTGCACCGTGTCATACTTTAAATTTTGTGATAAACATTGCTAAAGACCCATATGGCCAAGTAAGCCTCAAAGGCCAAAATGCTAACCTATAAATTAGAATGTCATATGTCATGCATTGTTGTGTGAAAAGATATCATTGAATTTTTCCTAGGTTTCCCCAAAGTTTTTAAGGTGGATTGATTACTCACCAAACAAATGATTAATTCATGGTTTAAAGTTGTATAAGAAATGATGGTTCACTTGAGGCTAATCAAAGAGTGAAGCATTAAGTCTAATTTTGTTCTGCCAATGAGGTGATGTAACATGCATTTAAGAATTAGATTTTTTTCCTTTTGGGAACAAATGGGAGTTTTGAACATTTTTTGGTTTTGATGTTCTCAATGTCTTCTCACCAAGTGCACACCAAGTTGTCAATCATATGTGTTCACATCAAGTTCCTAATGTGTGAACACCCAAGCTTTTAATGCATTTTTGGCATGTTCCGAAGCTCCCAATGTGTTTCCCAAGATGTTCGTAATAGTTCACCACACTTTATCCCATAACTTTGCCAAAGTTGAATAATCAATATCACTATGCAAAGCATGAAGCACTTCTATCATTATATTTTGGAAGTGCAAACTTTTATTAGGGGTGAAGTTGTTCAAACTTCAAAGTTTCAGATTACTTTTGAAATGCTTTTGTATGCATCTCACAACTACTTAATAGAACTAACAATAGGTGACTCACAAGTTGTGGTTGGCTATTGGGTTTTCACTTTTTACAATGCCCATAGTAAGGCACATGTTATTTGCAAAGTTGTTGCATCCCTCATAGGCTTAGCGTATAGAAATAATATGAATTGAGATGCACTTCACTCACCAAATGCAAAACATTGTCTTATACATTTGATGGGCATCAATTTAAAGAAATGGAATTTTGCTCCTTCCTTCCTGACTTTGACTAGGCATTTCACATCCAATTAATTTGACTAAACAATAGGGAAAATTTGAAGCCAACAATGGAAAGAAAGAAGACAAAAGTTAATCCATACCAAAAAAAAGTTGAAGACCACATTTATAAATCTTACATAATTTTGATGTATACAAAAATTAAAAGTTGCATTGGAGAAAAGAAAAACCGAGACTTCTGGGAACAAGTTGCATTACCCCCCATAACCTCAATTTGTTCACCAATTTGTGACCATCCTAATACCCCTTCATGAAAGAGTGGTATTATGCACAAGGCCTACCTCCACTCCAGGTCCCAGAAGGGACCAACTAGCTATCATCAATAGCCTTATCAAATCCATACGAATAAGGGAGTGATGAAGTAATTTGAATATGAAGCCCAATGGTTAATAGGATAACTAATAAATCCTGGTCAAGAGATACAACTTGAGAAGGGATTTAAGGAACCAAATAAGAGATAATGTTAAAGACATAAAAGTTCTGGTTCTTCATCCAAGAGTCTTTCAGAAAGTGAAGGGATTAGGATTAGTAAGTAAGGAATTCAACTATGATCATCTTGAACCTTTGTTAGAAAGAATGATAGTGTTGGTAGCACGAGTAGTAATGGGGAATGGGTTTAATGTGCCACTTATCATTTAATTTAGATCAACAACACTTCATTGGAAAAAAACCATTTATAATATGTAGAGCTCAAGCAAAAATGCATGACGATGGGAGGCAAGGTCACAATTTCTCAAGTCTTTTAGAGTGGGGCAAGGATTGATAATGGCGTTTTCTTGGGAATCTTGGTCAGGCACGAGGTGGGAGCTGAACATGGGACCCAAACTCCTAGAATCGCCCAATTAACTAAACATAAAGATCTCGGAGAATTTTCGCCATCTCTTATTTTGTTTGTGAAGTAGAGGAGACACCTTATGCATAAGGTGCTTCCTCTTTTGAGGCCAAAATATTAATGAGCATAAGGCCACATACACTTTTTAAAAAATTCTACTAATTCTTAACATATTCATAACTTGTGGGGGTGAAACAACAATGTTTCATAACATTATTTTACACAAAAAGATTTTCACACCAGAAGTAATCAAATATCAATTGACTCCTCTTTCATATTAGGTTCATACAATCAATTTTTGTTCTCTTCTTAAATGGGAAAATTTCCCCAAACTTTCTCTTAACCACTAAACCCCAAATGGGTTTTTCTAGACTTTTTGCTAAGTGAATGAAGTGGTGGAATGTGAAATTTGAAGCACAACTATGGTTTTGCTTGAAAGCACCTCAATTTGCAACTAAGACTGACAAGAATATAGATAAATAAATGGAGATGGAATGGTTGCTTCATTCTTCAATAAGTTGCATAAATATTGTTGTCTAGAACAGTTTTGCAACCTCCAAAGCAAACAAACTACCAGATTACTTTGATGGCTAGCCGATCCTTGTGCAGTATCATTGGTACAAAGAGGTATTTAAGGAAAAAAAAAATCAAGACCCCAATTCGGAAATGCTTCATAGTTGTTGTTGCTGCATGCTTAGAGCAGGTCCCCCAACAGCACTAAAATCACCTCTGATACATTGTCTTTTGGATGTCAAATATACATTGTACTTTGACATCTTGTGTGTGTGCAGATGTTGTGATCCACACTTTTTCCACACTCCATGGGAAATTGGGTATGGAAGGCCAGTCTCTACTTTTTCTAGACGCTTAACTGGGGCCAGAGTGAACCAGTACTCCTCTTCTAGACTCTTAAAACGAGAGCTTTTCGCCCATCTGTTCTTGTACTCTCTGTAGATCAGCCAGTCTGGTATGTGCTAAGAGAGAGAGAGAGCTCTGAAGGTGACTACTGCTTCCCTGGCCATGGCCATGGTCTCTGAGCAGCTCAGGGAGGTCTGACAGTGCAGCTCTGAAGAGAACTGGACACCAGAGCTTGTGCGCTGGCCCCCACCCTGCTGTATGAGTCTCAAAGTTGGTCAGTCTGGTATGTGCTGAAAGAGAGAGAGAACTTTGAAGGTGACTACTGCTTCCCTGGCCATGGCCATGGTCTCTGAGTAGTTCAGGGTGGTCTGACAGTGCAGCTTTGAGGAGAACTGGACACCAGAGCGTGTGCGCTGCGTCAAGTTCTCCCCAAAGCGCAGCAACAATAGTGCTACACACAGAGAGCGCCGCTGGTTTTAGCTCCGGCTTGGCCTCAGACAGAGAGAGCGTCGCTGGTTGTAGCTCTGGCTTGGCTTCGGACGGACGTTCTGAGGTAGCCATAGTGACGTTCGGGTGTACTTGTGAGTAGGCAGGAAGAGCTCTGAGAGCTCTGAGGTTTTCAACGTTTTCAGCGTTGTCAGATTCTGTTTTGTCCAATGTGGAAACGCACGCTTTGGGTCCGGTTCGTGCGCTCGTTTCTAAGCTCTCGAAAGCACGCAAGAAGGAAGGGAGTCAAGATGAAGTGGACCAGCGGGCAGAGACTCTAAGCGTTGCAGCTCTGACAGTGCAGCTCTGAGGAGAATTGTGGGAGGAGAACTGTAGTAGAGTAGACATGGGGCATTCGCAAGGAGCCAGAGTGGGATGAAATGCTCTGTCCGGCGTTGTTTTGAGGCCTGACAGTGCAGCCCTGATCTTCTGTTGCAGGGACCTCCGCTGTCGACTTTCTATTTGCTTTGATTCTTGCTTTCTTTTCATACTAGTTAGTTGCTCCTGCCTGCAAACCGTGCAACCTTAATTTTCTAGGGTTTCCTCTCGTAGTCGCTCTCTTTACGAGATTCCCTACTACACTCGTGCATCTGCCGTGGTTGTAGGTGTGTGATGTACGTAAAACATTAGCCTTGTCAGCTTGGCGGCTACATTTCTTGCTAATTTTCGATGGAGAAAATGAGTTAGGCTGCAGGTTTAAAATCCCAACAGATCTCTAAGCTAAACGAGCATCTTCTTGTTGCTGATAGAATCTGGAATGCTGGACGCAAGGTGCGCCAAGGCAACGGTTGGTTGAGCAACAAGATGTTGAACTCTAACGGTGATCGCACTCCAGTCCTTCCGCTTCCGATCAATTCAGAAGGAAGCGCTCTAACCAAGCAATCTGTTGGCCTGCAGGTACAGAATGACCGTGTTACTTGATCCGGGACATGCATCCCCTGAATGGAAAGCCTGCCCCTGAAAAATCCAGATCATGGAAGTAAAGTGCTGGCGGTTTTAGTGACCCTCAAAGGTTCAGCGCAGCAACCGCTCTTCACAAGAACTGATGAAGTAGCTCAATCAGGGAGTAAGGGGAGTCACAACGACGAGAACGTCCACCGACCGCCACAATCGCACGATCCCCTTCTCATGCCAACACAAGGTGTGGCGGAAGCGGCTGAGACTTCAAATCCTACCCATTTCATTCAGGTACCCCCCCTCACCTCTTCCCCCACACGCATAGCAAATCTTTCAGCTACAAGCGTTGGACCACGATTTGGTCTTCGGGACTTGGACGCGATTGCAATAGGGCAGGTGGCTCAAGAAGACCACTCAACCGTCAAAGCTAAAGCGTCAAGCTCGAAGCTCATGCAAAGAAGGAAATTAACAATTCCAGCATCTGCCCCATCCGCCCCTCCTCTGACCGCACCTCCAGGCAACGGGACAGGATCCACTCCGCCATCAGGTGAAGAGCCCCAAGGATTATCGCCAATGGACTATGAATTAGAGCTAGAGGCGGATTTTCCACCAGAAATGGTGCTAAAAATGCAGGAAGGTGCTGTCCGCAAAGCACGAAGAATGGTGATCGGAAGAGCTTTAGGTGGCAGACCCACGATCAAAGCCCTTCAAGATTATCTCAAACTATATTTGCCCGCTTCATACACATCAGTCACCTTACTAACAAGGGGCTTCTTCGAGGTTCTTTTCACGGATGAAGAAGGGGCTAAGTTTGCCAGGAAAATAATAGCGGTGGAATGGAGCGGTTTGAACCTCACCTTCTCCCGGTACATCCGAAACTTTGATGCCGGTGTACAAGGGGCTGAGACCTTACTTTCACACACAACAAAGGTCCAATTTCCAAATCTTCACGAACAATTCAGGAACACAAAAGCTCTCACCGTCATGGCCAGCAAAATTGGAGAAGTTCTAGAAATAGAATTAGAGGATTCATACATAAAAAGACCCGCCGGCCCCATGATCACTGTGGAAACCCATGACATCAGCAAGCTCGCCGGATACATTCGTATCCCCTCCATGGCAAAAGGGGCAACCACGAAGGATACCACACCACAAAGAATCTTATACTCGGGCCTCCCAAATCAATGCCGGAAATGCCACCAATTTGGGCATTTTGCCCAAACTTGCACAATGACCAAAGTCCCAATTTGGAACGGAAATGCTCCCGTAAGCACTCCCCCAACGTGGAGTGAAAGGGTAGCACAAGGCCCTACTGATACATCCGCCACCCAATTCACCACCCACTCTCACAGAAACGGGAGGAGTCAGGGGAGTTGGAGCAAGCAATCATCTAGGGAAACTGGATCAACTTCTCAAATCGAAGGGGCTTAAACAAGACAAAATGCTCCCACCAAAATTGGAAAAGATCAGGAAATGGGGGAGTTGTCAGCCTCCTTAACTCATCAAGTAGAGTGTAATCTCAACGTCATCCCTTCAAAAGTCACAACTCTAGTGGAGAGCACGAATGGGAGCAACACCTCCAAAGCTAAATTAAGTTTCAATATCTCCAGTGAGAAGAATGACTCAGCGAGAGGAAAATGGGTTGATCTAAACCTTTTTGAAGTGTTAAACGGGGAAAACGAGCGCTCCAATTTTCTTAAGAAAATCCTGGAAGAAATAGAGGGAGGATGGACATTCCAGGTGAAAAAAAAGAATAAGGAAAGGGTTGACACAATACGCCCAGATAGCAACCAATCTTCTCACCCTTCCACACGAACAAGCATAGCCCCAGGGGGGAAAAGAGGCCAGACATATTCAGAACTCCATTAATCCTTCTTTACCTCCTTAAGAATCCCTCTTCCAACCAATGTGGAACTCTATAGAGCCAGAGTATGGCCAGTACTCACAAGAGAAAAAGGCTCCCAAAAGGAGGTACTAATACATTCTAGAAACCAAGCCTTCCCCAACCTTCCAATTGGCATCAGAATCACAGGGGACAGGAGAAAGGATTGGTCCTCTAAACTAGCCATGGACGAACTGATCCAACACATAGCAATTGGGCTAGAAGAGAGTGTTCTGCGACACAAACTCTTTCTGAAGGACCAACTTAGCCTCGAATGGAGCTGGCAAGAGGAGCTAAGCAGGGGCGGATCTGAATGTACCATCCTTGCCCACATCCCCATCGGCTCCAATCCCGTCAGCAAACAGAACAAAAAACACTTACACTGGAAAGCTGTCAAATCAATTTCAAGCATGAACAATGAAATAGAGTTCGTCACCCCAGCCCACGACCTTCTTCTAAAGAAAGGAGTGGGAGGGGAAGAATGCCAAGTTCACCAAAACAAATCCGCCAGCCGCCAAACCTCGCCCCAAGCGCCTCGGAAGAAACGTTTCACGCCACTAGACTTGGGGCGTTCTCAGACTTTCAATGTGGCCATACATAACACCACCAATATCACCAACTCGCAAGAGCTCGAATGGGAACTGAATGAAGACAGCTTTCGGAAGAGCCTCCTACCACAGGGATCGATCGGCACTCAAGCCGCCTTAGACCAGCCACCCCATGAATAAGAGACCCTTTACGGTAGTCTCTTTAAACGTGAGGGGCTTAGGGAAGAACTCCTCCAAGCAAAAAGAAATCCGCTCCTGGATCTCATCCTTGATCCCCACCCCTCAAATACTACTTTTACAGGAACACCACCTGGGTGAAATGGACTGCTCAAATTCCACAAAAGGGATCCAATTTTGGAATGGCGCTTCTTTTTGGAACTATGGCATACCAATGGGGCGCTCACAACGAATGAGCGCGGGCACTTCCATTCTCGTAGACAGACCCCTTGCCCCCTCATCAGTGCCAACGACATTCTTTTAGAAGGCAGGGCACAATACATTACTCTTCAGATCTTGGGTACCGGTACCCTGACAATCATCAATGTTTATGCTGCCTGCTCTTCAAACGAGAGAGCGTCGATGTGGAAACGGCTGAGTGAAGCAAATTTAGTTGGCGATCACTTCATCTTAGGTGGAGATTTCAACCACTGGCAAGAAACTGAGCGCGGAGGGGTGGCTGGTAAGTGTCGGATGCACAGAAGAGAGGCGACTACGTGGCACCACCTAACACTCCAATACGGCTTAATGGACACATGGTTGCTTGACAGCTTTCGAAAAATGTCCGCAAAGGAATTCACCTTCGACAACGGAAGATCCGGAACACACTCGGTAGTCTCACGCATAAACAAGTTCCTCATTTCCCAAGACCTGGATTTGAGAGGCGGGAGAATTGAGGCGACCGCTTTGATTCGAAGATTCTTTGACCACTCTCCCTTAGTCCTATCCATATGGGGTCGGTCTGACATACCTGACAAATTATCTCATTATTTTGATTCTTCCCTACTCAAAGATGAAAAAAGGAGAGTTGAAATGCTACAAGCCTGGGAAGGGGAGTTGCCCAAGCCTTTAAACAACTCAGAATGGGCCCCCTGGTTGGAGGCCGCCACTAGAAGAGTATTGGCATGTAACACAAGATTAGCGAAGGAAAGGCGCCGCCTGAGAGGGGTGCAAGTTAGAGTGCACGCAAAGAAAATCTAGCTAGTTGAGGAATAGCTCTAGCGAGACCCAACTAACGAACAAGTGCGGGAGATCTTGTCCGAATCGCAAGCAAAGCTAGCAGAGGTTTTCCAAACCTCAATTGAGCGCAATAGTCACCTTTCAGCGGCCAAATGGTTTAGGTATGGGGACACTTGCTCCAAAACTTTCTTTGATTTCCATCGCATTGGAAAGAAAAAGACACTCTTGAAAGAGTTAGAGGTTGATGTAGGGACAATTTCCAACCAGAAAGACCTCTTTCATTACATCACAGGATTTTATGCCAACCTATATGAATCAGAGACAAATGCCCTGGGCACCTCTGAGGCACAAGAGAGATGTTGGGAGAGCGTCCCCACTCGAGTCACGGAGGCCATGAACGCCAACATGACCCGATCCTTATCCCTAGCAAAAATCACGGAAGCCATCACCTTGCTCCCCAAAGGCAAGGCCCCAGGGCACGAAGGACTCCCAACAGAATTTTTTCAAGAATATGTGAATGAGATAGCCCCCACGTTACTACTAGCTTTCAAGGCCATGTTAGCACGGGGATTGACCTCAGAACACATTAACAAGGGCATGATCACCCTAATTCCCAAGTCAGGGGAGCACTCAAAACTGGGGAATTGGCGCCCAATCACACTTTTGGGAAGCATATATAAGATCCTTGCCAAAACTTTAGCTAGAAGAATCTAAGAATTCCTTCCTCTCGTGATCAGACCAAACCAAACCGGTTTTGTAAAAGGAAGAAACATTCTAGACAATAACTTCTTGGCTCAAGAGGCTCTGGTCTAGGCACTAGAGAGTGGTCAAGACCTTGTCCTCCTACTCCTCGATTTTGAAAAAACATTTGACAGGATTGAATGGGACTTCCTCTTCCCAACTTTGTCCAAACTAGGTTTCTGCCCCACCTGGATTCAATGGATCTCATCCCTCTACTGGCTCACGTCCTCATCAGTTAAAGTAAACGAGGAACCTGGAGCGGACTTCAAACTCGCAAGGTCAGTCCGACAAGGCTGTCCACTAGCTCCATACATGTTCATTCTTGCTATGGATGTTCTAGGCCATATGCTGGACGACCCAAAACACAAAATAGAGGGAATGCAACTCCCCAAAGGGGGTTGCGTCCGGGATCAAACTTTCATAGATGACATCGCACTTTACCTTAAGGGATCCCCAAGTAACTTAAACAAAGCTCGGGTACTTGAACTTTTCTGTCTCGCTTCTGGGGCAAAAATCAATTGGGAAAATCTGCAGCCATATGGGCTAGCAAGGAAAAAAAGGAGTGGGAATGGGGACAAGAAGTTGGGCTGAGATGGATCCTTGAGGGACAAGGGGTTCGATACTTAGGCATCCAAATAGGCTTTCGGTACCCATCAAGGCCAATTTTGAAAAACTCATGCTCACCCTAAAAGGGAAGATGATCACCTGGGGCAAATGCAACCTCTCTCTTGCTGGTAGAATTCTTGTTGCCAACCAAGTATTGCTTTCCTCAATGTGGTATATGGCAGCCTGTTGGAACCCTAATCCGAGGATGTGCAACTAGATCAGAGGAGTGGTACGAAACTTCATTCGAGGGGGAAAGGCTTCCAATACACGGGCCAAGGTCAAATGGGATTCTCTTACTCTTCCCTTGTCTAGCGGTGGCCTAGGGATAATAGACCCCAAGGCACAATCGAAGCACTTCCTGCCAAACTTTTGGTGAGAGGTCTTGCCCCAGGAGGAGAACCCTGGAAAGAGATTCTAAGGCACTGAGCAGATCAAGTCCATCTCCCGGTACACGGCAAAGGGCCAAGCATCTCGGATATAAATTGGCTTTTTGCCGCCCCCAAGTTCAAAATATTAAAATCCTCATTTTGGAAAAGTATCCTTGGCTCTTGGCTCAATGTAAGAGTTGGTCTAGCAAAGTCCGAACTCGCATCCTATGCAGAGGTTCTCAAACAACCTATTTTCAGCAACCCTCTCATCCTCAACACGACTGGTCACCCTCTGGGGGTGAGTGGTTGCAATGAAGGACGAGCCATTGCCAATTCTGGCTGCACCCGAATCAAAGATCTTTGGGACCAGGAGGGCAAGGCTTGGAAAAGCCTCCAAGCCCTCCGGTTGACCTACCACGCCACCAACAGGAACAACAAAGAAATCATCATAGCGAGCATCCCATGGAATCCTGCAACTTACATTAATCGTTTTCAAGCAGGGGACTGGATCAGCAAAAGAAACTCTGGAAACAACACCACTCTAGAATGGATATACCATGTAATCGGGGTCACCCCCAACACGGTGCAAGCCAATGAATTCCAGAGGGTTACCCCCATTGGTCTCATCAGAGCTACGAACTCCCAAGTGATAACCCTCTCCCCTGAAGGTTATCACCCAATTAGGGTCCTTTTTCAAGAAAGACACGGCGCCCCATACAAAGTTGCCAGAGAGTTCCCATCACTCACCAAGCTTCCCATTCTTTGGATTTTTGAGTTCGGTTTCATTGATGGGCTTCCCTGGGACCCGGGAGAGTGGCATTGGCAAGCCTCGTCACAAATGGGCGACTCTCCTTTTTTCGGCTATACCGTAAAACGGGGCTACCGAAATGCAAGGAAACCCACCCATAGCACCAACATCTACTCCTTCATTCAAAGGTTAAACATACAAAACTCCACCGTTACGCAAGTTATTGCCAGAATCTGGCATAACGCCCGACCCCGAAAGGTCGGCACTCTAATATGGCTCACTTTAAACCGGTGTCTCCCGGTTGGCACATGGCTACAATGCATGGGGATCCTCCCCACGTGCAAGGTTTGCACTGAGGAGGCTCCTGAATCCCCTCAACACTGTCTCCTCGAATGTCCCCACGCCAAATGTGCTTGGGAGGCCTTCTATCACATATGGCAAAAATGGGGAGCGCCCAATGACATCATTCTTTCCTGGCCTTTCGTCATGCTTGGTGAAGCTGTCTTCGAGAGAGAAGATGACCCCCCTAGTCCAAGGGTACCATGTAGGAGGCTTCTCTTACATCAGACAACCGCTTGACATCCTTCGCAATTTTATCCTCTATTTTCTTTGGACAGAGAGATGCCGGAAGCATTTTGATAACCAGTATTCCTCAAGGAAAATCCTTCAACAAGCCTAGGTTGCTACTGTTGAGGTTGGAATGGCCACTTGGAAGGCCATTAATTCCCTTCGGTCCACCAGGGACCCTAATATTCAAGATAGGATTAAGCAAGCCTTCAAGGCGGAATGGTGCCACTTAGGCATCTTTGGGGTTGATTGTGTCACCATCGTGTGGTGCTTCTTGCCCCCCTTGTATTTCTTGGATTTCTTTAATGTTTGATGGGGCTGCTGCCTCCCTCCCCTTCTGGGGGTTTCTTCTTGGATGTCAAATATTGTTGTCAAATAGCTTGAAAATGGATTTGAAAGGTTTGAACTGGTGTTGGGCTAATCTCTAAACTTTCAGAGAACAATTGGATCCAGATTTTGAATAACTTGCATATGAAAGAACCCTGGTGTTTCTACATTTTTGTCAAGGCCAGTTCTTACAAAATATTTTCTCTTTTCACTTTGTATAACCACTGCTCATATGTTGTCAATTCTTTAAGTTGCTTTAAAAAACATAATTGGGGAACCCTTTTCTTTGAAGAATTAAAAAACAATTTGTTGGGGAAGTACAATGGCAGACCCGACCTGACAAGACATTGGCACCCCCAAGTCAAGGGCATTGGCAGAGGACCAGTAGGAGTTTCACCTGCTCTCCACTGGGTTTGAACCAAGGACCTTTTCTAAGGTCCCAGGGTCCCAGAAAGGGCTATACCAGTGAAGGTCTGAGGGTTGCGGCCCTTCATTATGGGTAGGGCTGGGTAGGCAATATAACACTCTATGTTAGATGCAGAAAACATGGGTAGAGGGCTCAAATAGTGGGGTGTGTGTGGATCTGCCTTTTGATGGTTGTGTGCAGGGATTACAACTTGGAGACTTCCTAGTAAGGTAATCAAGCAAGGTGATTGATGGCTAATTAGATTGCTTAGTTTGTAATGCTCTCTGTTCAGTGTATTCTGTGTGAGGGTTTAAGTGACCTTCCAGTACAAGCTTACTGGATAATGGTCTTCAAAAGGATAGAAATTACAGTGTACCACACATAACCAGAAATGTGGGTGGCAACCTTTTTATTTCATGTGACAATCTTATTTGATTTTATAATGTCAGTCCTCTGCAAACTTTTCACACCCCCCAGTTCTAGGAATGTGAGGATTTTACCTTTGAAAGTTGAAGGAGCTGCGATGCAAGGATGGCAGGTCTGGCAGATTAGAGAGATGATGATGTATTGGAATTCGGAAGAGTTCAAAGATAGATAGATTGCACCCCAAAAAGCTTCACCTCCTCTGCAACCATATTTCGTGAGCTCTTCAAAACCTCTGCACTTTGCGGCAGTGTAAATGGAGGACGCCATATATGCCATAATCGGGCATCAGCATTACTTTGTATGGTGATACCCAGTGGGTACCTTGCGAGTGTTATGGTTAATAAAAATGACATGTTGATTTGTACACCGTGTAGCGCCCTCAGCCATGGGCATTACCAAAACAAGGGCACCCCAAGTGAGATAGAATTGGGCTTGCCTTGGCATCACCGTGCATGGGCCCTTATTCTAATAATGCCCACGACCTCAGGCATTGCCCTACACTATTCTTCTGTACCGGTGAAGTTGGGCTAGAACATACCAGCACCCACCAGCCCACTATTCACTCTGTTTCTGTCTAGAGTAATGCCCTGGTAGCAGCTCATTACACTCCATGATCCAAGCATGGAGCTTGCAGTCTAGAGTGTAGCGGCTCGTGTTGCCAAGGATTTACCCAGCATAACAATCAAAGGAAATAATAGTTGAAAGATACTCGTGACTAGTGGATAAGTAGATGGTTTATTGGATAGGCAGGGATATTGTGTTCAGAATTATTATGGAGTTTAGTAGCTTAAAGGGATTTTTCCCCCTAGGAACTAGGTGAGATGATTTGCTTCAATTTGATTGTAAAAAGATTCACATTCATCTTTCTTTTGTTATTTTATTTTCTTTGCCACCTCCTCAAATGCGCATCCAGCCCCAAGTGACTTTGTCACCAATCCATAACTCACAAAACCACTTTCGTAAAAAATGGTTATGGCACTCATCATACACACAAAAATTCATATAATTCTTTCAAAATGTGACAATGTGAATTGAAAACATTCAAATACACATGTCATGACAAGTGTTTTTTTTTTGGTTTAAAAACCTGCACAAATGTGAAAAATAAATATGAAAAGGTAATATTTGATTTTTTTGGGGAGAAAAACAGCATTATATTTGAAATTTTAAAAAATCATGTTATGACATTTTCCTATTGGTTTTTGTTTGATAACAATTTTTAGAATGTTCTTAGATAGGTTCCTAGAACATGTCATCTCTTAATGTGAGATCTCTTTTGGGTTCCTCATGACAAATATGATAATTTTTTTATAAAAAAATCATGACAATTTTTCTTTTATAACAACATGATGATGTACATTAGAATAGATTTATTTTTAAAATTCCCCCTCTAGTATTTGTCATACAATTTCAATTGTTTGATATTAAATTAATAGTATGACCATTGTGTATAGCACACCTTGTTCTTTTATTCATTGGTATGGACTGTTTTTCCTACCTACCTACTAAACCCTAAACCCTGAACCTACTAACAACCCGCTTGGGATTTGTTAGTAGGTAGATGTGAAAAACAACAACTGAGCTAACTACCATTGTTAGCTATGGATCTGGAATTGAACAGAAACAAGGCATCATAAACATGCTGGCCCTGCCAATAGATAAGAAGATGTTGTACATCTATCTACTATGTCCACACTCAACACCAAAAAAATCTGTTCCAATCTAAATAGTCTAAACACTTTCATCAAAGAAATGGGTTCACCTAATGTGGTAAAACTTTCAAAAGTTGGATCCAATGCGATAGTCCCTTGCCCCCCACAGGGACAAGGCCCAAAACTTGTTTCCTCAACACTTACTTAGGTGCCATATTCCATCCTTCATGGTGCAATGGTGGGTGGGTGCTCACCCATTTGCTCAACTGCACAAGATTTGTGCAATTTTGCAGCCGACTGAAGAAGGAAAGACTGGGCTTGACAATTGAACCACATGTTGTTTTACATATTCTCTTGTGTGACGAAGGGGCTTGCGTGTTGCTGGCCTTATGACATTATGCTGTCATGTTCTTTGTCTTATTTTATTACTTCATTTTCCTGGTTTTCATGGGTGCAATTTGATTTGGGCTAGATCAAAATGTATGTGCAACTTCATTGGAATCTTAGTCCATAGCAGCAACCAAAGGACTCCAGAACAAAATGATGTACATTATTATGACTTGAGAGCCATTGAGGGCATTCTTTCCACTAAAGCTAGTTTCATTCACACTGAGGGTAAGGGTTAGTAGGGATATTTTTGGTTGGTCTTGCCTACCATGGCAAGCATATTGTATTTAGATTCACTATAGAGTATAGTAGCTTAAGGGATTTTGGCCACTAGGTAATAATAATAGGTCTATTTTTATATGGGACTTTTTGAAAGATGATATTTTGGCTTGTGTCGAAACTTGAGATTAGTTATAGAGTTATAATATCTTGAAAGATTTTGATTTCTTTTAGAGGATCTTTTGAAGATTATATTTTTGCATGGTGAAATATTTGAGTTTCCATAATTCTTCTTCTTTTGCCTTAAGATACTTTTTAATGTAAATGGCATGGCCACTGTGTCACACACCCCTTGTTTCATTTAACCCTCTCTTGGTTCTAAAATATAAGGAGTAAACTAACCCCAGTGGTGCTGTTCACACAAGGAGGATAGATAAAATCATAGGATGGGGTTTAATTTTAACCCTACATTGAACCATTCATCTTGAGAAGTTTTTCAAACTACCCAAAAAGTTTGGGCAGCTTGTGGAAACTTAGGGAATTGTTTTTCATGTTGCACAAAAAAAAAAATGGGTACTCTGGAGAATTCCCAAGAAATGGTCTCCAGGATGCTTGAAAAAAGTTTTGGGCAGTTTTGGAATTTTTAGTCCATCTGTGAATATTATACCGGTTGGAAAAAAAATCCTTTTCTGTCCAAAAGTTTTGGTCACTTCTGGAAATATACCGATGCTAAAGCATTTTGTGCATTTTAATCATTTTATTGTGCCCAAAAAGTTTTGGCACCTTACAAAAGGTTGAAGAAAGTTTTCATTTATTGCCAAACATTTTGGGCACTCTGGAAAAATCCTGATGCTCTGAAAATTTCAGGCAGTTGGAGAATTTGGGCATGTGATTGGAACACAAGAGTCAAAATCTAAAATGCATGAGAATTTGTGCATAAGTGAAGGACCCATTCTACTTAACTTATTAGATAAGGTAGTCACATTTTGTGTCTTCTTTGATTCCCATTTCTCACACTAGTGTATTTGGATTGAGCTTTAGGGTTTAGGGTTGGATCAATGCATTAGCTAAATGTTTGAATGCTTGAATCCTTATGGGGACTTATGGGACTCGTGAACATTTGATATGTGCTAATGGCTTGATCCACTAAGTGCATTCATTTTTTGGGTCTACCTATTGGCATAAATTTCAGGGCAATTAAATAAAAAATTGACCCCTTGTCAAGGCCACTTTCTATAAACCTAATAGAGGGATTTAGAGGCCAGGATAGCGAGTTTTTAGAGCTGTCCATCTAGTCACAACCTCAATCCACCCACCCACAAAGGAATATTTCTGGGGGTCATGTAACTAATCCAAACTAATTTCTTTCCTACAAACCCTAAATATTGACCAAGCTTCTTACAAAACCTAATATTGACCAGGCGTCCTACAAACCCTAATATTGACAGAGCTTCCAGTTGAAACATGTAGATAGATAAATGGCCAGATTGCACAAGCTGAAAACTTAAAAGTTCCCCAAGAGCTTTGGCCTTATTATGTGCACCCAATTAATTCCCAAAGATCTGCAGTGGTCCCACTTTGCATGGAGAAATGCCCTAACTATTTGTGATGAAATCCATGGCAGGTCCTTATGGGTTGGTTACCTATTATTAACTAAGGACTTTGTGCAAGTTTGCTTCTCTAGGGAGAGAGAGAGAGAGAGAGGTGTGTAGCAATTCTTGTTACCAAAAGATGATAGTAAGACAATCGGTATCGAAACTCAATGAATCACTACTAGGAGGTTTATCATACATGGAAGGTGACACCCGAGGAGTCTGGCATTCCTCAAATGAGCAAGTGTCCAAACCCAATAGGCTTTTATTTGAGGAACATCGCACTCCAAGGGTGTTAAACTAGACAAATAGGGTCAAACGTAAACATTGGAGGGTGACATTTTTCATTCACAAATAGAGTGAATAGTGTTTCGTGAATGAAAAATTTCACTCTCCAATGTTGCGTCTAAACTCACTACATTGTTTCTCATAGTTCTTTGCAAATACTTGGAAATCTTAAAGATATAGGCCACATTTAGAGGTAGGCCCAATTTAAAATTTTACCTTAAATTTAGATTGATAGTCACATGGTGATAGAAACACCATTGTTAACATTACCTTAACCTTTTTTTTTTCCTTTTTTTTGGGGGTGGGCCCACTTTTGGTTCACATCAAGGATGTTACAAACAACATTCCATCAAAGGTACAAAGCTTTCAACTACTTTCAACCACTTTGATTCACATTGGAGTTCAAAGGTACTTTTTTTTTTAAAAAAATCATTAAGCATGCCCTACATCCTTTCTTGGGCTTCCCCATCTTTTCATTTCTCTTCATCTTCTTTTCAAACCTTGTTTTGAAAGTGCATGTTTGCCTCTCCATCTTCAACAATGCTCATGTAATGTTGTAAATTGTTTTTTTGTTTCTATGTTCTTGTTGTTTCTTTGCTCTTGCATAACTTGTTTTGAACACACAATCATCTTCTCTTCAACATAACATGACAATATATTCTTCACAACACACATAACATTTGTTTTCCCATTATTGTTTGTTTTAGATGTTTTTTTTCTTGTTTGTATTTTTCACACAAGTTTGTTCTTCATGGTGTACACAACAATCCTATTTGTGTGCACTCTATTTTAGGTGTGTTCAACTTTAATTTATTTTTCTATTTGTGTGTTCTTCAATCTCTATGGTTTTGTTTCTTTTGTTGTTTGTTGTTTTGTTATTTTCTTTTTTTCAAAATTTTTTTATTTATGTTTTGTTTTTTTCCCCTATTTTTGGGTAATGTAAAACTTTGTGCCACATTTTTGTTTGTGTTGTGGTGTGCTTCAATTTGGTGTTTACAACTTATCATGGAGATCGGAGAATTGTTTGTTGCATTGGGGATGATTGTTTCCTTCATTGAAACATTGCAACAAGGGAGGAGATCAATCATCTTTGATGTTTTTTCCTTCAACATTTGGTGGTGATAGTAGTAATATTCCTAACCTAGTTGCAAGTGTTGATTTGCACAATTTGCAATTAACATGGAATTTGGTTAAAATGGGGTTTAATTTAAATTCTCTTCAGTCAAACCACCAATAATAACATGGTTCTTTATGTTTATGTCGACAAAATGTAGTTGTGAGTAATGACTTTCACTTCATGATGTCAAAAAACACCTTATTCAACATAGCCAACAAGTTGAGGTCATTGATTGCAAACAAAGGCACACAATATCGTCTTGTAATTAAAAAAATTGTTTCATGGATAAAATTTATTGACTTCAAATGAATTATTTGTAACTCACAAATTGATTGTTGATTTGGTTTATATGAAAAGTTGTTAGAACTATTGACGCGCTCCCAACTGCTTAAGGGACTCAAATGTGAGTCTAAACTGAAAACAACAGAAGAGGGAGCTAAGGCATGCTCCCTAGCTCGTAACACTTTGGAGGGGTAGAGGGGCGTGTTGGAGCTCGGGATGGGACTAAACATAATTGACAAGCTTTAACCACTCACATAAACTTGCATAAAACTAAACAACAAGTTGGTTTGTGCAGAGTTGGAACACTTTTGGTGCTAGGACTCACCACGGGCAATTTGGATTTAAAAAACTCACCACGGCCCGGACTTGGGGGGAAGCCACCACCTTCCCCTTATATTATATTATGTGCTTATCCACGAGGCCCATATCCAAATGGCATTTTGTCTCGGGATTCCCGAGTGGGAGTCCCGAAATTGCTAAAATTGGGACTTCGTCGACTTTGGGGGCCCATAATTTTACGTGCCCATAACTTTGTGTGCAGACCTCGGATTGAGATGCAATTTCAAGAAAAATTGTAGCCTTTGTCAAAAGCTTTCCAACAACATGTCGCACGCCACCTGCACGCAACGCAATTGTGTCGATTCTTGACTTTTAGTGGTCGGGAGTTAAATTGATAATTTGACTCCTGGCCCTTTTTTTGATCATAACTCATGTTTCAGATGTCCAAATGAGTGATGCAAGCCCATTTTAGACATTTGTGTTTCAATAAATTTTCAATGATATAAAAAACTCCTCAATCCATTAGGTTTTGGCCCCTATAATTATTCTTTGAACATTCAAGAGTTCATCGGGACTCTAACTCCCAAAGTGGGAGTTCCCTTGGGAGTGTGAAGGTCTATTCTCTCATACTCTCTTGCATTCTCAAGAACATGCGGCATGACTCCCGGGCTTCCTTCTTGGCCCGCAACCTTGCAACCCGTCGCCTTGGTCGCAAACCCAAGGCTAGGGTTGCAACAACTATCAACATTGTGTTTAAAAATCTAATTTCATGGCCAATGGGCCAAAATCAACTTCTACAACAAATTGGATTATACAAACAAGCTTAACATAAGGGGTTTTTTAGTTAGGTGTGAGGTGGTGAAAAAGGCTTTCCTCCTTACCTTTTTACTCCTTTGGATTATGACATTTCACACAAAAGTAAACAACATTCCATGCTTGAACTTTTATGTAATGAAAAACACAAAAATGGGCATTTGATCGTGGGAAATGCCTTTGGCAATTCGAAAGAATATTTTTGAAAGATTCAAATGCAAAACTAGCTTTGATATCACTTTGGTTTTAGATGTGTTCATGTGTTGTTGCATTTTTCAAATTTTGATTTTTGGGTGGAAATAATTTAAGATTCAAATGTTCTTACATTTTTAAAAACCAAAGGCAACGTAAGATGATGAAAGGTTGAATCTACATCCACTACCTATTAATTCAAAAGGTACAAGATGTGGTGAAAGAATGAGAAAAATATTTAGGTGAACATCAATGAAGGAATCTAGAAATTTAACTTGCATCAATGCAATTTGGTATGATGTTTACATTGACAATTTGAATGCATGATCTAAACATATGATTTAAACTTTTAAAACTTCAATTCTCATCACATCTACTAATTAATGTATACATTTTTTGATTATAGATTTGATTTCGAATCCATTTGCATTTCTATGAATACAATTGTTATTACAATCTGGTTTGACATTTGTAACAACAACTTTTGAATCTATAAGTATCATGTGGAATTTCAAAGTTTCAAATATCATCACATTTATTAGTGTTTGTATGATTATGTCATGTTTGTAACAACAATTTTTGAATCCATAAGTATCATTTGGAATTTCAAGTTTCAAATGTCATCACCTCTACTAGTGTTTATAGTATTAAATTAGAGGATATATGAATTGAATTCATCTAGATCTCCATGAGTAGGATTAGTTTCAACATCTCCATGAATAGGATCAATTCTCCTTCTATGTTTAATTTTGCACGTGTTAGGGGTGGTGTAAGTATCAACTAACTATTTTGTACAAAAAATTGTTTAATCCTTCATTTGTGTTAGTCTTGTAATCGAAATCACCTTTCTCATTTAAATGTGATTCAAATTTTCATCTTGGCATTAGAAGTACACCAATTATTCATAAATAGTTTTTTTCTAAAATTTCATTTGTTTTTCCTCGTTCTATAGGTTCACCAAATGAATATGGTCTATAGAATCAACAAAGGTTTTAGAATTTTTTTTTTTGTTATTTTTGCCAAATTCTAATGGGCAAAATAATCCTTTTTATGCCACCTATATTATCGACATGCTAACCAAATGCAACTAATTGGGTATAATCTTCAAATTGTGTTAGGGATACTATTTTTACACTAATTCCATTAGTGTTTGCTTTTGGTGGACAACATCTTTTTGACTGCATTCCAAGGTTATAATGAATTTGCAACATTTTGTGTTGTCATTGTTTTATTTATTATTGCATAAGTGATTACTTCAAGATTGATGGGGTTCTAAAGTGGAGGATCATCATGTAAATCATGATGATGTGTTTGAATTTTGGGTGTTGCAAGGTTTATTTTTGTTGTGCAAATGTTGGTAACATTGGAAACATTGTAGCATGGTTCAAAGCAATTATACAAAAATGGATTCAAGTCATGAGGAGAGGAGTTGGGTCCTTATGCATGGGAAAACCTTGATCTTGCACGACAATTTCAGCTTTTTGACAAGCAAAAATGGGGGTGTAAATGTTGTCATTTGGGTCCATGGAATCTTAGGAATGTAGTGGTTTTAAAATGGTTTTATTGTTCATAAAGGCATCAATCATCTCATAGATTACTTTGTTGAATATTCTTGGCAAACTCAATGTCACTCCATCTAGAGGAGGGATGTTCCAATATTTTCATTTTGATTCATTTTTGCCATGTCATCCTAGATTTTTTTATAGTCACCATAAATGGTGACCATTTATCCTTATAGGCAAAGATCGATCCTCATATGTGTCCTTTGGCCAAATCACATCACAAATATGAAGAAAATTTTCCATTTCATGATTACACTTTCAAAGTAATCCCTAAAATTGACTGTTTTTAATGAAATTATACATTCATATATTTTTTGGTTTCGACTAGGGATACAACTTTTCGATGCCCCTAGTTGGGTTGCTTGGGTAATCTTATTGACTTTACTTCATTTAATGTATTGTAATTAGAGCCTTGTGCTTTCCTTTTTCTTTTCTTCATTTGATGTTTTTTGAATTTGCAAGCAATTTAATAAAACTTTAATTTCCAACTTCAAGAATGCTTGTGTAATTTGCATGGATTGAAAATTTTCATGTTCTTCACACTATTTTAAAACTATTTTCTTTTACTTTTGTTTGCTTACACATTAAATTTCCAAATCCATGAATTGAAAAAGGGGATGCAATTGTGAAACTTATTTCACATGTCAAATGGTTGATCAACATCATTGTATGCACCCTTGTCACCATTTCCATGTTGCTTATGTTTTCTTTTTATAACAACCTTTATTACAAGTTTGCAATGATTTTTACTACAACCTTATTTTGCAAGTTTTACAATGGTGTGATGGTGTTCTTGTTGTTGTAAGCATTATGAGGAATTTTATTATGACAAAATATGTTTACATTTTATACTCGAGGTTGTAGGAGAGGGGTATGTAGGTTTGTGCAAACCGCATGGGGAGGGGTGCATAAGTTGCCATTAACTTAAGCTAACATATTTTGATTATTTAGATTTGGTTGCCAGTAGGTATAATTTAAGTTTAGCCATTATATTTAGTCATTAGGTTTAACCTTAATTTATCCACTATGTTTCTTTTAGGTTTAATCATTATGTTTAGTTATGAAACCCTAAACCTACATAATGGTTAAACCCTAGTGTTTAGCCACTAGGTATAGCCAAAGTTTAACCATTATATTTATCAACTTGGTTTAGCCACTATATTTAGCCATTAGGTATAGCCCAAGTTTAATCTTTATATTTATCAACTTAGTTTAGCCATTATGTCTAACCATTAGATTTAACCAAAGTTTAATCGTTATGTTAAGCTATTAAATTTACCTACTAAATTTAGTCAAAGTTTAACCATTATGTTTAAGCACTAAATTTAACCATTAAGTTTAGTCAAAGTTTGACCATGAAATTTAACCATTAGATTTATCAACTAAGTTTAGCTATTGTGTTTAACCATTAGGTTTAGCGAAAGTTTAGGTCATTATGTTTAACTATTAGATTTAACCATTAGGTTTAGCCAAACTTTAACTATGAAATTTAACTATTCTGTTTATCAACTAAGTTTAACCATTATATTAAGTCATTAGGTTAACCATTTGATTTAACTATTATGTTTAACCCTGTTTTAGTCACTAGTTGCTAGGTTTAACCATTATGTTTAATGATGTGAAATAAACATGTGAAATAAAAAACTTGACAAAACGTGCACATCTTTTATGGTGTAGTCCATTGGTAAGGACTTGGTTTATCATTGTGAAAGTTTGGGGTTCAATTTTGTATATTTGTAACATGTGTGCATGTTTAGAGGTTAGGGTAGGTAGGTTAAATTAAAGTAGTTTGGTGAGGTTAAATTAAGTAAATTAGGTTAAGCTATGTTAGGTAGGTTTGGCTAGCACCTACTTATATAAATGCCTTTTTGACCTACTTAGATCTATTTACTACCTACCTACATACCTATTAATTTTTAAAATAGTAATAATAATAAATGATTACAATTTAGATGCAAATTTGACCTGGTCAAATGGTCCACTATTTATTAGTCAAATAGATAATCAATCTATTAACCACATTACAACTTAGAATGATAGGATCCAAATTGACTACCTAGTCACGTTGGCAAGTCCAAATCAACTTGTTTAAATTGATAGGTTGATCTTTTTTATGCATGTCATTTTGGGTACTTTTTTGAACCAGAAAACCAATGAAAGAAACCATGAATTATAGCAATGTAATCATCTTGACGAATGTAAACTGTTATTCATTTCAATTATGCTAGAATAATTGTCATAACATACGATTAGGCTCTTGAACTCTAGACTTAGAATAGAGTTTGGGTTTTCATTGTTGGGACCTATCATTGTTATTTTCAAGTTAATAAAGTAATTTTAGGTTTCGCTATTGATTCCAACATATAATTGGTTTGTTTTTTAATTTTTGAGTACGTTTCTTTTGGTTACGATTGACCCATGTGTCATGAAATGGATTTGATGTTGATGGACAAATGGATTCATAAGATGTTTATGATAATGATGTTGTGTTTGTTTGATCTAATGAAAGGCATATTACAATTGTGCAAGTAAATGACCATTTTCATATTATGCTTGTAACCCCTTTATGACTTATTACTGTACAATAATTCATTAATCATAGTCAATTAATACATTAGTTTGGTCAATGAACTAAATGATTGCATGTTAAAACAAAAGCTGCTTCTTTTTTTCAATTCAAAACCCCATCTCATGATACATGAATTGAATCTTTATCAATGGTGGAAGGAAAATGAAAATCATTTTTCAACAATTGGTTTCTTGGCTTTAAGCAAATTTGAGGGACCTTATATAGCCAAATTAAAATTGAATGAACTTTTTCATTTGTGGGAATGTTTTTCGTTGTTGTCAAGTTGGGACCCATAATCTTGATGGGTGAAAATAGATTACGCCCCCCAAATTTACTGATTTCAAACATAAAAATTCTACATTTGGTTTTTTTGGGTACATGTGGACATCACATCTTGAATTATTTTTGTCCATTTCAAGTGTATTACATTAACTTTGGACTTACTAATTTATTTTTTAAAGTCCAATAGACATTTATAAACTTGAACATATGAAGTATATTTGTGTCAAAATAAATACATCATAATATATGAGAAATTAGATATACGTTTCAAAACTAAAGTTATGAATGGAGTTTTGTAATGATTTTTCATGTTGAATGATATTGATATACACCAACTAAATCTAGGACCATTTACAAGTTTACAAATTTTGTTTGGAAATCCATTCAAAAATGCGTTTTTTGCTCTTTTTAAACAATAAATGCATAATAAATTCTTATTTTTGGAAAGAAACCATTACCTTAAAAAAAAAAAGGAAATTTATAAGTGATTTTCTATTTATTTTCCATTTTTCTTTGGTTTGGTAATGTGTAATGAACCACAAACATGAGGCCCTATACTTGTTGGAACAATGTACATCATACTTTATGCACATTGATTTTATCCAATCTTCATCATCCAATCATTGAATCAAGCTTAACTTTGATTCAAAATGAATTTTGAATTCCAAAATGTTATGAACATTCTAAAGTTTTTTCTTATCTTTAGGATTTTCAAAAAGTGCCATAAGATTCCAACTTATTGCATACTTATTATGCTTGTTATACATCATTTTTGGGGATGAAAAGTGGTGAAACATGGTCAACCCGTAGTATGTTTTCACCCTGATAAGCTTGTTTCATTTGTGAAAAATTGGCATGATATCCCTAATAGGTGATGAATACTTCAAACTTAGAAAAACTTGGAAATCATTAAGCAAATTTATTGGATGATTTTGGATTTTTTGAAGAAAAGTTCCAAGATTTAGTATATAATTGTTTAATCATAAATGAACTTGAATAAACTACTATGGGCTTAAGGCCCTTCCATTGGTGGGAAGAGGAGGCCTATGGATGACATTACCAACTTTCAACATTATGACGTTAATTAGAAATGGAAATGTGTTTCAGTTGTAGTTACCCAAAAATTAATTCTTTGAATTTATGATATTATAGTGTCAAAAGGAAGAAGGTTAACATGAAAACTCCAACGCTAAAACTTGTACTATTACGAGAACACATTAAATAAGGGTTAAGAATAACCATCTTTGTTGGAAATCTTTGATAGTTGTAAAACTTTCTTGAAAAAAAATCTTCATTTTCCCTTAATGAGGCCATCTAACTTTGAGGGTTGTTTAATAAACTACCGTGCTAAATGCAGGAAGACTTTTTATATTTGACTTTGTAGGGTCTTTGATGCATTAAACTATTGTTTTGTTTTGTTTTTATTTGCAACTTGATTGGGTTTGCATCATAATGTGGTTTTAAAGTTTCATCCATAACATAGTTTCATCCCATTTAAACATCTTATATGCCTAGAAAAAAATTCTTTGGTTTGAAACAATTTAGTCTCTATTGTTCTATTGTTGTGTACTTTTGGAAGACTAACGTCAAGGCCTTATTTATTCCACCCTACCTTGATGCCTCCCTTGACACATTGCACAATGTAGGTCACAATTCATGTTATTTACATAAACTCATAAGTTTCTATTCACATCAAATTTACATATTTGATCTTACATGAACTTAAAACAACTTCACCCATTCCCCCTATTCAGGCCTATAACAATAATTATCATATCCAATATGATGTGTTGTTTTTCAATCCTCACCCACAAACATGGGAAATGGGACAATATAAAGTCAGAAACTATTTATAATCAACCACCTAGCCCAATCATTATAACAGACCAATCACAAATAATCATTTTACTATGTGATGATTTTTACAGGCACTAAATCATGTATAGATTTATTGACCCAAAAAATATATAAATGTTGTATGTCATGCAAAACATATTATGCAAGTCATTAATGAAACTTCTCTTACCATATCACTTGGATGAATAACAAAATATTGCACTCCAAAATAATTATATTTTCTTGGCAAGTTTTCGTAATTTTGTATACCAAAAACTCAATTTTAACTTCAACCTACATACAAAGATCTTTTGTGGGGGGAAAAAATAGCTCCAATTCCCTCACATCCCAAATAATAGACATAAAGTTGAGAAATATTTGTAATGGGTACCCATAAATTTTTTATTTTTGCTATTTAGTTGGTAGACAAATTAGTAGATCTTCTTGTAAATGATTGCCTCTTTGTCACATCACAAATTGAGAAAAAAACATTGCTCCAAAATTAGGGTGCACCCCATAACAAAACAACCTAAAAAAAAAACATAAAAATAACAAGTTTATTGAGATTTTGAATAATGTATATAATTGCCAACCTTGTTTAGAAAGGATGCTAGGTGTGCAATTTGCATAATGACAAGCCTTTAGTAGTTTCAAAAAGGCTTTTCCCCAACAACTCAATGTCTAATCTAACTTAAGATGTAACAAAATGGTACCAAGCAATCAAAGGTATAAGTTCTACCATTTTGGGTTTAAGGAACCCTAATAGGTAGAACTTAACCTTAAACCCTAATATAAAATCCTTAAACCTCTTGAACCTGAATAAGTGCTAAAACTTAACTTTATACCCTCATAACTATTTAAACTTGTTCAATGTTTGAAAATGATTCTACATGACAAGCCTTTAGTTACTTTTAGAATGGCTTTCCCAAAGGAACCAATGTCTAATCTAATGTGTTGTGCCACAAAAGTGGCCCCAAGCAACCAAATGTTTAGGTTCTAAGTAAGAGGGTTTAAGGAACCCAAAATTCCCTTAAGTGGTTTGCCATTTGTGGGTAGGCAAGTGGATTCAGGGATACATATCCAATTGATGATGATGAAGATGTTTGGGGTTTAGGGTTTACCCTAAACCCCTCCAATTTTCAACTGGCACAAAAGTGGCACTTGCTCAATCTGTGACTTGCAAATTGGCTTGTTGCCCAGGATCGATGTCTTTGGACAAACCATAAAATGCACTAAACTAGTTTCTTTTGTGGAGCTCTTTCTTCTTTTTTCATGTCCCTAGGGTTTATTTGTTTGTAGTTTACTCATGATTGCATTCTATCAACATAAATATAAAGAAACATGTTTATGTAGGTTCAAATCATGTAGGTTCAATCATGTAGGTTCCCAATAGCCTAGGGGCATGTTTTTTTTTTTTTTTTTCTTACCCAAAATTTCACTATTTGGGAAATTTTAAAATAAAATATGCAAAAAATAGTGGTTTTTTAAATCACCAGATTTCTGCATTAGCTTCTGGTAGGGTAGCTAACAATATAAAAGAATGCTTGAATATATTTAATTGGGCTAAATTTTCTTGTCAATGATCACCACTTTTTGCTACCATCACAAAATTGAGGAAAAAACCAAAAATAAAATCTTTGGAAAAAAAATCTATTGAAAACTTCAATATTTCTGAAAATAATATGATTTAGTGTTGAAGCTGCCAAGGTACTACGACGGTATACACTTGTAAGCATACTTTTTTGTGGCTAATTTTTGCAACATTTAGACCTCAAAAAATAGATCAAAAAACTCTCCAACCACAAATTCCTTGTTTTCTAAAAACCATTTTGCCAAATTTAATTTAATTTAAAGTTTTTTTGGGGCAAAAGTTTCATCACATTTTGACACAGTCTTTTTAGTTTCTAGGGTTTACAACTCCACTGCGAACTGTGAACCAAATAGGTAGATCATCCAGCGCCTCATGGATGAGCATATGGCAAATTTTTGTTTCTTTTCAAATGAAAAAATCTTAGATTTTTTTTTCTATTATAAAATCGACTATTTAATAACAATAATAATAATAATAATAATAATAATTTTAATTTATTAAAAAAATCTTTTGTGGGGAGAAATTCCACAAATTGTTGTTATCACAAAATTGAAAAAAAAAAACCCATCTCCTATTGCAATTCAGATTTTTCAACCATCCTCTTGTTGGAACCCAAACCACAATATTATTGTTAAAGTTAATCTCTACATTAGGATTCTAGTTTGGTTTGGCTCGATTCACAGACCAAATGTTCCATCTCTCACTAGAATTTGTATTAGACCCTATGTATGACCAGACTCCTACCTCACCCCATGGTCAAATTTGAAGGCCAAGTGCTAGATTGAATTAATTTTAGGGCAATGGAGCTTTTGTCAAATGCGTTCATCTTAATATTCGAACAACTTGTGCAAGAGACAATGCAAAAAGCTTTTGATGATGATTGTTGATCATGACATGTCACAAATTTTTTTTGAAGATTGAACTTTTAGAGGAGCTTTTCAAAAACTGATAAAGATTGAAACATTGATGGTCAAGTTAGTTGAGGCTTGAAACTTTGTGTGATTTCAAGATCACAATTTTTGAAAACTTAATTTAAAGTATTTTTTCGGGTCATTTTGTCATTTTTAAATAAATATTTCTGAAATTTCATGTGATTACGAGTCCATAGGGCTCCTGGTTTCCTACAATAGTGCCGAAGTGAACATTTGCATCAGGCTTCTGGTTTTCTATGCAGATTACTTTCTCAAAAAGGGAGTAGCTAGGTCATATTTACACGATGGGACATGCCAAAATGCTGCAAAACATGGAAAATCAGGATTTGTCGCCTTCCCATGCATAATGCAAGGACCCACAAGGCTGAGAGCATTCCCCATTGCTCTCATCCTGGAGGGCCACCGGATTTTATTTCCTTCCAATAAATAAAAAGCCAATGAATTTGCTAAGAGAGACTATGCATAAGACATTGCTTGTGCCAGTCTTTTGAGCATAGACCTATTACATTGTTCAGTGGAACATCATGTGACAGGAGTCCGAAAGTGTTCAGTATTCAACAATCGAGCAGTCAACTCCCATGTCACAATTGCAGCAGCATTGGCTGGGAATGCTCGAACCAAAGTAGGACCTATCCCTGCATACAGGGCTTTCAGACCAGCTTGCCTGTAGACCTGCACAGCCAAAAAATTGTGTTACTTGAGGCACCAAACCAAGTATATAGTGTTAGAAAGGATTGGCTGGACAATCAATTGCATAACTAACCAGTCGAATCTGGTAGAAAGGGTTCCGGTTGACATTCAAGTCAATTGCTGTTTGGATGCGTGTTTTTGCCACATCAAGTGGTAATACGCTCAACCAAAACTGCACCACAGGTCACACAAATCTGTCAAATGTTAACCCACAATGACAGTATCAACCAGTGATAAACACCAAGCACTTGATGATATGAGAGTTGCTGACCACAGTGCCTGCCAGTCCTCCAGTTACAATCCCAATACCAGTCTCCAGCAAAGCATCAGAAAAAGAAGCCTGCATGGAGACTGGCTCAGCATCCCCCAAAGCAGCCTTGGATCTGCGGCTTGCGTCAAGGCCAAAACAAGAGAACAAGTAAGAGCGTGTGATCTCATAAGTGCCAAAAAAGAAAACGTTGCCAATGGACTCCCTCATTGTTGTTGCCACTGCTCCTCGAAATAATCCACGTATCTAGTCACAAAATTTGCTCCTCAAGTTAGGTCTAGAAGTGGAAAAACATAGGAGAAGGACAAAAAAACTATCCAAGAACAAGAACAAACAACATATGTGTCAGAGAGGCAAGTCCATACTGGAAAAGAAAGGTGCAGATTGCTGCAACCCAGAAAAAGCCCAACATGAACAGAACCACATACCCCTTCATATTTGACAATCTTGCGGACACAATCGAAAGGCCCATCATAGTGATGTACACCAGGGACATGGATAGTGCTGCGTTTTTCTTGAACTTGCAAGCGACACTGTTAAACCCAGCAGTACAGCTATCAGCATCACACTTGCCACCACAATTCCACTAATTGCAATCAAGCTTACACAGCTTCACATCCAGAGAACTATCTCCCCCAATGACCTACAAAGAAAGAGTAAGTGTTCGACAAGGTACTAGCCTTGACAAGCTCAGTAGGGCAAACAATTGCACTGACACTTGCTCCAGCAAAAGCTGCTGCAGGAACAACAGCATACAGTGACGGCTTTCTCCCTGGCTCTTCTTGGCCCTTTCAATCCCCACATGCCCACCACCATCCATCCATCCACCATGCATCCATGACCACCATCCATGTTACTGCATCATCAGGCCTGCATTCCAACCCCACAATGCTATCTCATATGAACACCTGACAACTATGGGGGAGGGCGGGAGAGCTTTGAGCTCTGTGTGACCTAAAAACCTGAAACCACGTATCCAAATGAAACATTGTAATGCAATGCATCCAAATTGCAAATGCAACTTTTGATTGTAACTGCAACCTATCACCATGAATGAATTTCAGCTCATTCCTGTAAGTGACTCAGTAAAGAGGACACCACACCAAATTATGCCCACCTGAAGTGCAGCTTTTGCTTGTGAATAAGCTCCAAACAAGACTGAACTCTCAAGTGCAACACCAACGAATGCTGATGTGGCTCCCTTGTACAGCCCCTTCACCTGCCGCACACAACAAGACACATGGAAAGCAGCACCCCACAAATGTGTGAGCTTGCATATGAAGCATACAATGCAACCCTCTGAATTGGAAGACAGGATAACAACCATCTAGCCACTCACAGAGGGACTTCGCCATCATCACAACATCGAGCAATGATAAACCCTAGGTCTAGTGAAATCCAAATGCATGCTCATTTTTGAAGTGTTATGCCAAGACATTTCCTTAACGCTATGGCAAAAGCATGACAGCTTGTAGGATTAGGTTCCTATTCACCAGAACATAAAGAAATACAGAAACCAGGGATAATTTGTGTGCATACGCCTTCAGCCTTGAGAATTCGAGCAGTGCATTCAAGGGCACTGATTTGTTTGTACGCATGAGCTTGTGTATTAAATACTTGTAGTCTCACCTGCAATAGTGCCAAACTAAAATCAAGGAAAAAGAAAAAAATAAAGAGAAGAGGGGATTGGAGGGAGTGGGGGAGGGGGAGAACGGGTCTATACAGGATCACAAAATAAGAGCAAGAAAACCATGAAATCCGAGGAGCAGATACCTATTTTAATTTGAAGCATTTTTGAAAGGAAGAGATTCCTAACCTCACCTTGCACTCGTACATGAAACTAGTACCATGCTAAATTACAACAGAAGAGGAGTGGGCAATGGGAGGAAAGAGAAATTGCGAGCAAGAAAAAAAAAATGCATTTCCAGAGCTTGAGAGAGAACAACATAACAGGAAAAAAAACAAACCAAACACAAATTGTTTTGTTGCCGACCTTGACAGTATCAAAAGGATGTCCAATAACCACAGTTGCAACACCAGCAGCAAGACCAGCTACGTAGTCCTTGAATGCATGATCCATCACAACGCGCAAAACACAATCCTGCAACCAAAAACTGCAACAGCAACAGCAAGCAAGCAATCAAGCAGCGAGCAGGCAGGATTTCCGCACAGATTTCCAGCGCTTTCACGGTCACCAAACCCTAAATCATCCGCGTCGTCAAATGAATGAAAGTTTATCAAACTGTAAATCAGCAATGTCTTCGATGAATGAAAGTTTATCTCTTTTCTGCGGCATACAGCTACTCTACATCCGAAAACATTTGCAACACTTTTTTTGGTTTGTTTGCTAATTTATTTTCCTCTAATTTTGTGATATAGCCACACTGGCGATTACAAGAGGAAATTAGACAAATTTGGCTACAGGTCTCAGAGGAAAGTTGGAAAATTTGCTATATTTTGGTGACCTGCTGGAACCTATTATATAAATATGGCAGTTTCACCCCAGGAAAAAAAAAAAAAACCTTAGAAATCTGATGACTTTTTCACAAAAATTTCACAAAAATCCTTTGAATTAGTCACACTAGATTTTCTTTTGGTCATCAAATGGTGAAAATTTACCTTAAAAAAATCACTGATCTTGAATCAATATCATCAAAATGAGAAATTATTGAATTTTTCTATCAGGTGGGTTTGAGTTTGTGGTTTTTTTTTTTTTTTTTTCAATTTTCTGATTAGTTGAAAAATAACAATTATTCATAAAGAAGATATAGCCAAATTTGGCAATAACAAAAGAGATAACATTTTTATAAAAAAAAGCATTCTTTTACATTGTTGGCTACCTACTAAAACCTAATGTAGATATATTGTTGTTGTTGTTGTTATTATTATTATTTGAAATTTAGTGATAAAAACCAATGTTAGACTGGCATACATACTACAACCTGGGTAGGGTTTAGGGTTTAGGGTAAACCCTAAACCCTTTAGGCCTACACAATATTGGAATGAAAGTTCATGTTGAAGAACATGCAGGTCAGGTTACTATGTATGACCTGAAGCAATACCTACCTTTATGGCACTTGAGATAATACCAGGTAGGTATACCTTATATGAATGCCCATATTTAAATACATATACATCCCTTATATTGATATCCATACTAAGTACTACTACCTACCAAGTATGCAACAAATAACAAACGAGGACCAATCTGGTATGTCCAAATGTCCATACCAGTTTTGGCCAGGTTTTTGGGTTTCCATTTAGGTCCAAACCCAAGAGGTCTACATGGACCTGAACCCACCTTAGAACCAGATTCAATGGGTCATAAGGACTCTTTTGTAAGGTCCAACCAAGTCAGAGGGTTAGGTATGGGTTAGGGAAGGATATATGTTTAGGGTTTCTAGGTTTTAGGGTTTTAGGTTTGAAGGTGTTGGGTCTTGCTCTATTGCTTTGTTCAAGTCTACAATCTTTTAGGTTCCATCACAATAAAGGGACCTTTCTTGGAACACCGATCGCGGAGGGTATACTCAAAGATGATTTTTCTAGCTTCTACATAGAAAATTGCCTTAAGTTTTTGGCTATGCTTGGCTTGAGTACACCATTTCAAAAATACATGTGCTACGATTGGTTTGAAGTACACCATTTCTAAAATACATGTGCTTTTTTAATAATTTCAAACAAACTTTGTGCCTTAATGTACAAATGAGGATATGTGATGAAAAGTGGAAGGATGAAACCCTATTTGGGTGGAGCAATATAATCAATTGCTAAAAGAACAATACGACAAGGCTTTTGGTAGTTGATGAAGATGGGAGGTGTCCATATGATTTGTTATTGTTGTTTTTGCTCTATGTTTGTTTTCTTGCAAGTCATGAGCCTAGTGGGTCTTAATTAATTAATGACATTCATTACATGTTTTTGTGTTTTTTGTGGTGTTGTTATTTTTGTGTGGAGTTGATGGACGTTAATTGAAGATGATGCATTGGTTTGGGAGATAAGGATCCAATTTTTAGTACTTACAAGCTAAATATTCTTTTAGTTAATGGGCCTTTTTAGTTATGTTTAACTTTTTTTTTTCTTTTTTTGGGTGAAATTAGACTTGCAAAAGTGATAAAATGGGAAGAATGCCCATTCATCAAAGAGTCCCACTTCTTCTAGGGTAATGTATTTTCGTTGTGCATTTGGCTTAAAAAGAAGGTGTGGGCTTCTTTGATGAATGGATGCAACTTGTAAAGGTCAAAATTGGGGAAGTGATGAATTTAAGGTGTGGGCCTCTTTGATGAATGGATGCAACTTGTAAAGGTCAAAATTGGGGAAGTGATGAATTTTAGAGGTTTTGGGAGCAATCAAATCACTAAGTATGTGATGTTGGGGTGCTATGAAAAATGTGGGATTGAGTCTTGTTATGTTGTTTAAGGAAAGAGTGCCCTAAGTTGGGAATTATTATGTGAAACTTAATGCATCATGGACATTTCTGTAGATGATCATAATGTTTCTTGGCTTTGTCAAATTCCTAAGTCAACATTTGTAAAAATGCGTTTTGAAGGAACTGTGGGAGTTGAGGCCTAAGGATTAGGGATTTTGAGTTTTGGAGCATTATTCTATTGTTAACCTTTACAAACAATGCAATTTCTTGGGTTGTGAGTGTGTAATGAATATTTGTTTGGTTATTTGTGGGAATTGAAAGCTATGTGGTTGGGGAAAAGCTTTGGCATAATCTATCACCAATTGACTAGTGGCTCAAAGAGAAAGAAATCAAAGCGATCTTATTCCCAATGACTTATAGAATAGATGATGGTGTCTGCAGAATTAGTTATAAAACATGTAGTTTACAACATTGATGTGAATTGCAAGAATCTATTACTGGTTGATGTAATTTCATATCATCCATTTCTTTTGTAGACAAGGTAGGAATTATATGACACCTTTTTTTTCATTACATGTAATGATTGCAATAGCTTCAATGTTGTTGAATGGGCCTAAAACATGTCTTGAAGTCAACTTGGGATCGTCCCAAATAAGGGTCTAAATCCAACAACCCTATTTTAAACTTGAAATTTACATGTCTCATAAAACTTACCTAGTTGTTGATTCAAAAATCCATAATCTAAAACATTTGGACCTAGCTTTAACATTAATGGGTTCTAATTTTTAAAAATAGTCATTGACCAATAATCGAAAGGTCAAATGATATGTACTATCCTAATCATCTTATGAAAAATTCATTGCTAGGAAATGAGGAAAGATTGAAGTAAGAGCTCTAGGGGTTCCCTAGGTTTTGATGTGCATTGTGGTAATTGGTTAAAGTACATGGGGAATGAATTGCAATCTCATTCATGTAGATAATCTAATTATTAAGTTTTCCAAGGTCATAACTATTTGTATGATCATTTTTGAATGGAAACTTTTAACATTTTGTTATTGTTAGTTAAGAAGTCTTGCAACTTCTATTCATAATTATTAAATAAAACATTAACTTGGAAAGTTGAGTCTTTTTTTTTTTTTGCTATTTTTGTTTTTCACATAGTATCAGAGAATGGTGAAAAGAATATTTAAAAAATAGTCGAAACCAAGGATGTAATGCATGAATAATAATTCTACTTGGTTTGTGATAATAACCTAATCCAACAATCAAAGCACATCACAAAAGTTATAGATTATTTGGCCTCCAATCAACTATACAAATTATAGAATATGAATATAATAACATTATTAATCTTGAAAAATGTATATTCCAAACAATCCTATTTTTGGTGAAGAACTTGAACCTGAAGTCCAAATGCTTGAAAACAATCCAACACCTAGGTCTACACCAAGGGACATTACTAACACTATTGTTGAAAGTTTCGAAGATATCACCAAAGTAGTTGAACTTGAATTAAAAAGGTTTACTTGAACAAGAAAACCATAATTGAAATTAAAGGAATCTATGAACAATTCCTTTGCATTTTTGGCACAATAAACTTTGCACAAGTCTTCAAGTTGATAAATGACAACAAGCTTTTGATTCAAAATATGATTCTTTAATGAAAAATTGAACTTGGACTTCAATGGATCTTCTTTCTAATCAGTCTACAATTAATTATAAATGGATTTTAAGGAAAAAATACAATGTTGATTATTCAATCGTGTAGTTCAAGGCTAAACTAATTACCCATGGTTTTTCTCAAGTTGAAGGAATAGATTACCATGAAATGCTTTCTATCGTTGTAAAAATGATTTCATTACAAACTATTTTATCTTTGGTTGCAAATTCGGATATTGACCTCCATTAGATGGATGTAAAAATAACTTTCCTAAATGGATATTTGTAAGAGGAAATATATATGAATTAGCCAAAAGGTGACTTCAAGGCAGTAGATAAAAATAAAATCTATAGATTCATTAAAACCATTTATAGGTTTACATAAAGTCCAAGAGCGTGGTATCAACAAATTGACACTTATTATCTTGCCTTTGGTTTTTTGAAAAATCTAGTTGATAATAATGTTTACATTAGATGTCATGAAAATCTCTTTGTCATCTTATGCTTATATGTGGATGATTGTATACTTGCTAAAAACAATTTATCATTTTCTACAACAACAAAATTTAAGCTATCAAAAGAATTTGACATGGCCAACAATGGTTATCTTGGATACTCTCTTAGTATAAAAGTTTATTGAAATTGGAAAAAAGGAGAAATTTATTTGTCTTAAGAATTTAATACATACATGATGTGCTTATGATGACATTTAACATGTCTTTACGTAAGCCAATTTCCACACCCATGTAAATTGGATTAAAACTTTCTAAAGACATGACTCTTGAAAGCATTGTTGAAAAGGATGTTATGGTAGTAATTTCCTATTCAAGTGTAGTTGGAAGTTCCACCTTGATTTTGGCATTTCAACTCTAAACTCCTTAAATTACACACGTTTTGAAACAGAATGAAAAACATTGATGGCATTCAATGATTACACAAAGCAAAAACACACCAACAAAATCAGACGATCTTGGAGTTAATTTTAATGTGTATGTGTGAACAAGGAATAGACAAAACTATAGATAGTCTAAGAGATACGAGGAATAAAGAGATGAAACAAAAGATGGTTGAACCTCCAAGTTACACATGCAAATTGTGCATTGAGTGTAATAAGTTCTAGTTTAAAAATGAAAGGATAATTTAGAAATGATGTAAAAAAGAAACAAATGTTCAAGTTGCACATGTCCAATAGGTCCCCGATTTAATTTGTCCTTAAGCTGGCAAATAAGGATTATTCGTGATGTTCAATTTATGAACCATTATACCATGCACTTACCCTACATGTTTCCTCAATGTAGTTATACCATTATTCTTGAAATAAGACACCAACCTTCCTTCAACCTTGTTCTTTAGTTGAGAATTGTAAAAGACATTAGATTATTTTAACAAATCACACAAGACATCAATTGTGGGGCATTCACATCCATTTTTGACTCATCATCAACATAATAAATTCTTCAAGACAAAGAAATTTTTGTTATGAGGTTTCCCACTACTTTTTTGTTCATGTAAATTTTTCATGATTAAATGAAATGTTTCATCATTATTTGATTATGAAATTGGCAATGTAAGTGAAAATACATCATAGTGACCCTTTTTGGGGCACTTTTGGGTCTAATATTATAGTAAATATAATTTAATTGTTCCAAAAGTTTGGTACATTTAATTTTGGGTATCAAATTTAGTTTTTGGGCCTTACAATTATTATTTTTATAAAATTAATGTTATTAATACTATTAAAACATAAAAATAAATTTCTTTATTTATATTGAAAGATCCATGAATATATTTATACTATACATTGGTATAATAAGATCACTATCTCATTTTGATTGCATTAACTTTAAAGTTTCATTAGTCATTAAAATAATTAATTTTAATGTAATTATAAAAATGACCCATTTGCCTATGCTTGTTATTTTTCATGTGAATGTGATTATTTGTCAAAATTTCAATTTACCACACATTTATCACATTCTTGTTGAAAAAAATCAGTTTTTGAGATGAAAAATTTCAAATTAATCATATGATGTGGTTCAACTATGTGACATGGTTTGATATACGCTCAATTATTCTAAAGATTAAAAATCATTTAAATGACTTAAAAAATATATTTGTGTTTTTAAGCACACAAGTACACTACATTTATTTTCACAAATACATTCCAATCTCCCATTTAATAAAATGAAATGAAATATATATTAAAAAATAATTTTATTTAAATTATATTCTAACATAATATGCAAAAATATTGTGAAATTCTTTCAAAAGTTTGAGGTTGGATATATTTAAAGATTCACACCCTTGACAAGTAGTACAATGTGAAACCCTTTGTCAAGTACAATGTGAAACCCTAAAAGAGATAAACATTCGCACCCTTGACAAGTAGTACAATGTGAAACCCTAAAAGAGGTCGTCATCATCATCGCAGTGTGTTTTCACCCATGCTTTAAATCTTTTAAACCTCTCCTTTGTATTTTTCTCCAATCAATTTCACTTTCATTCATGAAAATCTCAACATTCCCATGTAAGTTGAATTGATTTTTTCTGGGATTTTTTTTTTCTTTTGTGTGTTGGGTTTTAGTCTGGTTTTATTTTGCCTTGCGGATTGCGCGTGTTTTGTCGTTGAAGATCGGAGCTGGAGGAACGAGATTTGGAAGCAAAAGAGATGGCAGGATTGAAGGCTCTGGCGAATTTGAAAGTGAAGGATTTGCCTAGTTTTGTGAAATCCAATTTCACAAGAGACGCGGTGTTGCAGAAAGACATGGTCGTGGTTGCACAACTACAATGAGAAGTACATCTAGACCGGGAGCATCAAGCCTCTGAACGATGTGATGATCTCCGCCGGTATCTTGTCGTATTTCTACCGAGCTCTGGCACTTGCGCCATGCGGAGGAGGCGGCCAAGCATGGCGACAAGGAGCATCAATAAACTAGCGCTGCAGGGGTTTCAAGTTGGTAATGTTATTGTCCAAGCTTTTACGACGTATTTTGGTCAGTCTATTATATGTTTTCTATTTGATGCTGTTTGAACTATGGCAGTATGGAGTATGGACAGCTTGACCAGTGAATTCTTGGAGGATAAAAATCTGAGTCTGGAAGAGTAGCTGCATTTCTTGTAATTTTCCCCCAGCCAACATATAGTGCAGATGACCTTGATCCAGGGTTCAATTTGTTTTTTCTGTTTTTTTTTGTGATAGCGACAATGGCAACCATCCACGAAAGGAAAGAGCCAAATTTGGATACAGGTCAGAGAGGAAAGTAGGCGTTTTCTAGAATCCTGCTATCTTTTGGTGACCTCCAAGAACCATGTGATTTCGATGTTTTTCTCCTCAGAATGTGGCAAACTAAAAGGCTTCTAAAAGGAGTCTTTCAACAATTTAAAAAACAAGTGTTTTGTAGATGCCAAAGTTTGCACAAAAAAAATTGGCCGGTGAGATCTGTTTGGTTATTAGGTCACTTTCAGAAGAGACTTCCTTACATCTTTTCTTTTTGTTCAGTGCCAGTTTCATAGGATGCTTGCTATCAGCTCATCAAGGTGACTTGAGACCTAATGTCAGTAAGGGAGCAATTATGTGTAATTGGAGCTATAATGTCTCTTAAATGCTATCCAATATCCTGACTGAGTCTTCCTGTTGCTTCCAGAAATGCAACAGAAACTCAGGATGCAGATGTTTGTATGTTTGTTTGCTTGATTTTGGTTTAATTATTGTATACATACCTATACCCACTGTCTAAAGCTGATTAAGTCAGTGGGTAGTCATGGCAGCTCATCACTGCTATCTCTTGTTGAAGGTGATGGTCTGACACTTGTGAGTGATTCTCACAAACTGCTGTCATTGTTGTGTCACCTGAAGTGTTGTCATGGAGATTTCTTGGCAATCTCATATATATATGTATTTCATGTAATTGGAGAAGTTCAATTTTTCCCATTTGTAATTCTGGATGATATTGTCTCTAATGTTTGGTTGAGAGTTCACATACACCTTGTGCCCAATGATAGTTGCACATGGGTATCTCCCATTCCCTAACTATCTTCTGATTGTCCGATCACAGGCAACATTTGTAGTGAATTGAGTAGTGCTGTGCGGTGCCAAGAGGCTTCACCATGTGACCATCAGGAAGCACTGAGTTGGTTTTGGACTTAAAGTTGGGAGTTGTTGATGTTTAAAGACTAGCTAATGAAAGGTACTCAGACAATATTTTCTCCAAAATGTAGTGAAAATAGCATGGAGACCACCTTGGAGCTAATATGATGGCCCATCATATTCATCAAAGGTTTACATATATTGTTGAAGTATGAAGCAACCTTCCTTGATATATGGAACATTCCAGACTCCAAATATTGGTCAAGTTCATCAGAAACACCATTTGCCAGCATTGGAGGAACCCATCCTATTGCCAAAGAAGAAGTGCAGTGCAGTGCATGTGGAGTGACCTTTTTCATCATGCCGCCATACAGACATATGTAATTGATCAATTGGATGCTCTCTCAACTTCCTTTCCATTCTGCATTGATTAGAACTTGTTCTGACTCCTGTTTAATTATATTGTGATTCTGTGAGCAGAGTTGCATTGAACTTTGGAGTGGAGCAGTGCATGGGGAGAGTCCCTGGACAGAGATTGCAGTCAACACCTTCATCCCATGATTATCAATTTCCTTTACATTGTATGTTCTATCAGTATTGATGTCATAAGTTGGTGAGTTCATTAGGTTATCCTTGGCTAGAAATTGTGAAAGATAGATCTGAAGGCACCATGATACTTATTGATCTCAAATTGTGACAATATGGGCATTCTGTCCAGAGGAATATATCATATTGTGCTCATTTCTTTTTGTCACTCCATGTGCTTGAACCCTTGTGGCAATTTCATCCAGCATCTTTATGTTGAATTGAAACTGGTCTGTGGCTCTTTCCTCTTTTCTATGGTGTTCTGCTTGTTGAGTGAGCAAGTTGCAATTATTGCAATATAGGAATATGCATTTCCCTGGCAGTGCAATGTTTCATTGGAGTGTCAATACTGTTATCTTCCTGTGGAGTTTACTGGATAGGTTTATTTGTTTGTCTCCCTTGGATCCTTCCTACGTCCAAACTGGATGAGGTGATTTTGTGAGGATCAGAAGGTTGAAGTGAAAGTCCTATTCACCCTTACAAGCCAGATTAATATATGAAACCAGAAGATGCTGTCTAGAATTCACACAAGTCTCTTTGTGTGGGAACCATTTTATGCATTCAGGATATAGACAATATGAACATCAAATTATGGACAGTCTACACATCAATCTGCTAATCTGGAGGGTTTCTTTGCTGAAGATTTGGCATTGTCTGTTGTCCTCCTTACTGAGTTTAGATGTGTTGCACTCTAAAATTTAATTGTAGCCATAAGAGAAAATTTGAAATGCAGTCCTTTTCAAACAGTTTTGTCATCCTTGTTCTTCTTTGAGCTTTTGTAGTTGACCAAGTGTGACATACAGTCTTCTAGTGCTATTGTAGTCTTTTAAGTTGAATTGGTAAGAGACAAGGATGCTTGTGGTGGAGGACACTAGGGCTTTATCAGTGAGGAAGTGCAGTAGCAGCCAGAGTCACTGAAGACCGGCAAGCTTGAGTTGGAGATGTGGGGGATGGGACTATGGTGTGGTTGCTGCAGGAAACAGCAACAATAACAAAAATTTGCAGGTAAGTTTTTTTAGTATACCCTCTCTCTTCTGTCTCTTCACACATGCCCTTGCCAAACCCAACTGTCTTCATGTGCAGAGTATGTCCAGAATCTGTTTGTCTGTTGGTTGTGGAACACCTGGGGAGTTCCAATCCCCTCATTGTGTATATCTAGACTGTGATGAATGTGCAGGATTGTAGTATTGTGTGTGGGGCCCTGTGACTTTTGTCAATGAAATAGTCTGTTTCTTTTGAGGCTCAAGCATGTATGGCCTTCAGAACAAGATTGTTTTGTGCCAATTTTTTATGTATAGATCTCTGCAGTGCCCAGATGGAGCACATTGTCAACTGTCAACACTAACTGAACCATTTCTTTCATATATCTAATTTGGCTTTTCTAACACTCTGAATCTTGCAAATTGTGCACTGTTGGAATTTCTCTACGTGAGGGAGAGCCAAGTCTTTGGAAAGGAAGGGGCTCTCTCATCATGAATTTCATGTTGCACAACTGAGTGGGATGGTGTTGAATTTGGTTCTTCTTCCTCCTCAGACTCTACTCCTTCATACCTGTCCCATGGTACTGGCTTGCTCTTCAGATTTTCCCACCTTTTCTCTTTCTTTGCAACATCAGTCTACCGTGATGTAGATAGCAATCCTGGCAGATTGGAAGTATGTAAGATGAAAGTGACATGAAAAGGATGCTTATTTTCACTAGAGCTCCTGGGAATGTGTACAAGAAGGGAGGCTTAGTGCTTATGAGACATGTACTGATTTCTCCAGATGTTCATTTTACCTTCTGTCATCTCTGTCTTCTTTCTGTTCGGATCACGTTCCAACAATTTGGTTGGTCTGGCAGTTTTCCACAGCTCATTCTTTTGAAGTTGATGCCCTCTGAAGGCAGTTCTGAGTATTGAGGCCTTGAGCAGGAGCTTATAGTAGTTGGCATCAATTGGCTACATTCAGAAGCCAATGTATTTCAAGCTCCATAGATGATTGTGAATTCTGTAAGAATTCTACATGTGTCAATGCTAGTTTTAGTCAATTTATCTTTAAAAAAGTCTTTTGTGTTCTTCAGGGGATCTGCATCTACTAGTGTCATGTGCTTAATTCAAGAGAATGCTTTCAATACTCCCTCTCCAGCTTTCTCATGCGTTATGTGAGATTTCTGCTTAGCTTCTGTACATGTTCTTAGCCCTGAAATGAAGCCATTCTTGTCCGGAAAAAAAGCTTGGTTTGCTTCTGATTATGCAGGCTCTGTGACATGTTCTCAAGCCGCAAGATGAGGGGCATTCTCATCATCAGAAAGGTGGGTGTGATTGTGCTTTTAAGTGAACTGTACATTAAAGTTCTCTGTGCAGTGAAATACACCTCACTCATTATGCTCGCTGGCAGCCAGCTTGAAAGGCGCCTCCAACACTCTAAAAGCAACAGTGATCACTGGCTGGAGTCTCACAATACCATCAATGGATTGGCCATGTGCAGCAAGGACAAGAAATGGATGATTACAATTCCCAGGCTCAGCACAAGACGTCTTCATACAACTCACCAGAGAATACGTATACCCTAAACCCTAAATCTCACAGATTTCAAACCAGTGTTCTGTTTTTTTTAATCAGCTTTACTCGTTGTTGTAAACATGCCACGTGTGTTTAAAAATTGGGCTTGAATATTGAGAACTATAATAAATCTCTGTTCCTTGGATATGTGGTTTCCTAGGGTAGCTTGATGAACTACAAAGCCTGAACAAGAAGATGTGCTAGGAAGTACGTGAGATAAGAACATTATGCAATTAACTAGAACTGCATCACTGTGTCCTACATGACTTGAATTAAGATAACAATTTTATGGTTTGTATATCCCTTTGATCTTGATATGGCTGATCCAACATTTGATTTGCTCAGCTGATTGCCATCCATTTGATAGGACATATGATAAATACACAGCATATTATTAACTCACATTGTATCTTTGTTTGTAATCTGGTGTGTTTATTGACCTGGGGAGTACTGAAGGGTCACTAATCTGAGCATGGCATTAAACTCCTGTGATGTAAACCTTGACTGCATTTTAAGTCTGGCTGCCTGGCACCTTAACAGGAGCCAGGCAAAGCCAAAGTCTAGGAAAATCTAGGAGTTGGCTTCAACAAGGTGTGATGCAGACTGACTAAAAGCTTCACTGCATTTTCTTAGTGTGGGCTGTCTGGCACCTTGCAGCAGGTGAGCCAAGCTCAGGGAAATCTAAGAGATGGGTTTTCATGAAAGGTGTGCTAATGCATTTTAGCAGACCTTCCCAATACAGAGACAGGAAGAGTGCCTTTTCAATTAGTACTTTTGTTTTGAAGTGCTTGTTTTACAAAGTACTTATCAAACCTCTCATGCTGGTCACCCTGGTCACTCTACAGGGTTTCAATTCCTGCCAATTGCTGGTGATACACCGCCATCCAATGTCCTTGAAGTGAAAAAAATTGAAGAGGAGGAGAAGAAGAAGAAGACTGTCTTTGCCTGGGCTTTTTACCTTTGTGGTTCCTTAACATGTGTAGTACTTGCCCATTGACATGCATGTACAAAATCCAGTACATACTGGCAAGCGGAGAATTGGGTTTCACATGGTTCCAAGGTGAGAATCCTTTGAGCTTCCCCCAGCAACTTACAATGAGTTACGAATTGAACTCTAAACTGAAGTCTAAAGATTTTGTTACCACTGGTCTAGTGTCTGAAGGCCAGATCCTGCAGTGAAATAGTTGTTGTAATTTAGCTTCTAATTCCTATGGACAGACTTGTTCCTTGCGAATAGTTTTTGCACTCTCATTATTAATTTCCTACAGAAAAGAATTGTCCTGTGCTGCCCTTCAAGATCAATTTTTTTTGTTGTGCCCAATCAGTTTGTAAGATATTATGTTTTTGTGCAAGTAGTGGCTTTTCATAGATTTGCACTTACAAACTGGACTTATATAAATCTGTTTCTTTTGTTTTCCTAGTGTGGAGTATCAAAAGGTTCAAACTGAAAAGAAAAGTGGGAAAGGTTTGCCATTGGCCACCATGTAGATCTGGGTGCAATAGTGGTGTTTTTCCATAGATTTGCTCACAACCAAGATGTGTATCAGTTTGTTGTTGTAGGTGTGTGGGGTGTCAGAAAGTTGAAGTAAAAATACGTGTGAAATGCTGAGCATTTTCATTGGTTAATATGTAATAAACTCAAGCTTTGGTGATCTGGAAGAGTAGTGTCCGAGCTGCATAATATTCCTAAGTTTGTGTCCTTGGAGATGAAATTCTGGTTCTTGAGCTATTCATTTGGACTACATAGAAGACATGTAGTCTATGTCAACTAATCTCACTGCAAATTTCAGTGAAGTTTTTGTGATGTCCAAGTATGGATCTAACTGTGACATTGTTGTTTAGGATAAAAGAACACACCTACGGAACAGAGATGGAAGTCAGTGCAGAATCAACAGGAATGGACAAGATGAATAAAATCTGGCGGAAGATGGGGTGCTTTGTACAAGTGATCCAGATTGTGAATCGGGCATTGAGGAACATAATGCTGATGAGTTCTTCTGTCAAGTGCAGCGCCGAATCTGCATTTTTGCTACCTCATCTGTGAGAAGTGCAACAAAACTCAAGTTTTTTTCGGTCACCCTCATGTTGAGATTGGGAAAGGTGCGGGGGACCTCAGACAACACATTTTCTGGTAAGCAATGTAGAAATGGGCCAATGGGAATTGGCATTGTAGTCAATATATGCCGTGCATCCCATTGATTAAATTAAGAGTAAAGCTGCGGGGTTTCCAGGCTGGGTTGTGTTGGAAATTTTCCACAGGTACTACTTACACACGCACCCTTTTGGTAAAAACACAAGTGTAGTATGTACTAGGATTACAAAACCAAATACAAAAATGAGAAGGTACTATTTGTTCCCTCTTGCTGCCGTTTCATCGACTGGTTCTTTAGTACACTTGTGATCCTGTCCCTTCAGACTGGATCTAGAAGCCTCTGCTGTTCCAGTGTCCTTTTACTTCACTAGTGTGCCTCCTTCTACTCCTGGTGTTTTTCCTCCTCAAATTTTCTTTGACAACCAAACAACTTGCACAAAATGAAGAACTTTAGGTTGTAGTTCTTTTAACTGTCATAGGCTTGTTTTGCAATGCCGAAGCAATTAAGGGGCTCACTTCCATTATTTGCATGTTTACACTTCACACCCATTCTTCGCTATCCTCAATCTTGGTTCCAAGTATATATCCTTTGGAGAAGTTGTCCAAATGACTTGCCCCCAGTTATAAATTTTGTTCTTTCCCAAATCATGCTTTCCCAAACTCAAATCACTTTCTAAAATTTGTAAGCTCCTAGTTGTAAGTAACTAGTTCTGTTCCAAATTGTCCTTTGAGGCTGTGAAGGGGGAGGGGTGTAGGGAGGGCGGTTGAAATGAAGGAGGGAAGGAGGATGGGCTTTGGGCAGCAGACAAGGTTGTCAAAAATAGTGTATGACTTGTCTTTTATGGGGGACTGAAATCCACCCCCACAGTGCCCCCCTTGCCCCCCCTGCCCCCCCCCCCAAAAAGGTTTCTCAAAACATTAATTTTCAAGTATGTTGGTATTTTTTCCCCAAAATTTAGTAAAATTTTGCTAGGAAAAAAGAAATTTCAAATTTTTGGTCGAGAAAATAGGGAAATTTGTCAAAAAAAATCAGTGGTTGGGAGCTTGTAACTTGGACAGATGGACCTGTTGAAGTTTTCATCCTTTTTCATCAAAGTAGGGTTTTCAATAACTGTGATGACAGGTTTTTTGAGTCAAAAGTATTCATCATGAATTTCATCCAATTTTAGGGTTTCATCCATGACAATTTTCTACTGATGAGTGTTTTCGAACGGTGGTCCTGAGAAAGTTCAATTAACACGTTCCCAAGACCAGTGAGAGCGTTTCTGACTAAGAAAACCACGTTCTTAAGACCACGAAGAGCGTTTGCACTAAAGAAAACACACGTTCCCAAAACCAGTGAGAATGTTTTTACTAAGAAAACCACGTTCCCAAGACCAGTGAGGGTTTTTTTAATCAAGAAAAACACGTTCCCAAAACTAGTGAGGGCTTTATTATTAAGAAAAACATGTTCCCAAGATCAGCGAGGGCTTTTTTTATTAAGAAAAACCCATTCCTGAGATCAGCGAGGACTTTTTTTTTATTAAGAAAAACACATAACCAAGATCAGTGAGGGCTTATTTTTATTAAGAAAAACACGTTTCCAAGACCAGAGAGCGTTTTGGATTAAGAAAAAAAAAGTTCCCAAACGAGTGAGAGCCTAACGTTTTACTAACAAACACGTTCTCAAGACAAGTCAGAGCCTTAAAACATTTGACAAAAAATACACGTTCCCAAGACTTTGGCAACACTAGTAGAGGGAAGGAAGGAAGGAAGGAGGGAAGGGGGGGTTTTTGGGGCGTTAGAGAAGGGGGGCCACCTGCTGGGTGGGTGGGTGGGTGGGTGGGTATGTAACAATTGGGAAACCACCCAATTTAAAACAAACAATAATACTGAAGGAGTGTTAATTTCTCCCTTTTTTCTAGGAGTGTTTTTTGGGGCTGTGAAGTCAAGTACCACCACCAACAAGCTTGTTACAGAAGGGCTTTGCAACAGAACAGACCAACTCTCTAGAAAGCACTTGTTCCATCTCTCTTACACAATTTTGTCTTTGTTCTGAGCGCCTCTTCTGTCTCTCTGTGTCTCTCAGAGTCTGCAGGTTCTTTGTCAAATGTTTTTTTTTCCTGGTTCTTGAGTTCTCCCCAGTATATAGTGCATGTCTCTCTACACAATATTTGTTGTACAGAACTCTTCTTTCCTCTAGTAACATGAGCAGCACTATGTAGCTGGCATTGCATAGCTTATACCGCTCCAATTTCTTGATCTACACCATCATGAGTTTCATGTGGGAAGCTTCTTTTGATTCTTGGTAGCAGCTCATTTTGGAATCATGCAGCCTGGTTTGATCTGTGCATACAATTACTAGCTACGGCTATAAGTGTTGTTAATCCAGACTCTGTAATATCGGGACGTTCCTGCAGCAGCAGCTGGTTACATAATAAGCAGTTATGTTTGGTCAGATGCTGTATCTATGTATATTATATACTTAGTACTGTTGTTCATTTATCTGAGTTCATTAATGCTGCTGCTGTTGATTGTGGTTTGATCCATCTCACTACTGCAATGTGTCATGTGTGCATTGCTAAGTCCTGAAGAATGTTTTAGTAGTAGTATGTACAGCTTATCTATAAGGTTGTTTGAATACAAAGTGATTTTCTAGTTAACAAAAGAAAGCATCGATCTAGCTATAGCTTGTGGACCCGTGTGTATAACTGGTGCAGCAGTTAGCGGCGCTGAAATCGACCCACTAGCAGCTAGTGCCACACATTAATTTTGTAGTCGAGATACTCATGCCGGGTCTGCAGATCAGGATCATGTGTGCATGCATTGTTGCAGCAGTGGAAGTGATTTATCGTCGATCGACTCGACTGCTCTTCTCTTCATGAAGGCTGATCTCCAGGTTCCGTTTCCCCCTTACAATAACCTAGTCTCTTAACAAATCTCGTCCATGTTGTCACGATGGGTGTGCATGTGTGATCGATCGGGGTGCGCGAATAGCTAGGTTCCTGGTAGTTCAATTCTCGGACCAGATTTAGACCTGGCATTAAACAAAACTTGAACCAGCGCTATATATGTATCTAATAGAAGCGCTGCAGGGCGTTTTTATGTTGTACTAGTTGCAGGTTTCATCTGTCGAAGTTTTAGAAGCATATCAGCTCGAACTTTCCCTGTGAGGCTCCCTGTGAATGTTGCAAAACTCCCTGTGTTGCATAATTCCCTGCTCCTTGCGTTTCTAGTCTCATCTTGGGGTTAAAGTTACACAATTTTCCCACAAGGGGAGGAACCATCCAAGAGCTCCTTGTGCAGATAGAGAGCTCTGTATTTTTCTGCTTTGCGCAAGTTCTTTATGGAACTTTCTTGCTCTTTGGTATTTCTTTTTATCGTCCAGTATGAGGTTGTATTCATTGAGAAGCAATTATAAGCACAATCTTGTGTCCCTGAGATCTAAACTGCTCATTTCTCAAGATACTGCAAGGTGCTCTGCAAGTGGCGATTAGATATGTCTGATCTGTACTCAATATGAGTGCGCCCGGTTATTAGTTCTTCGTAGTTTTTGTGGGTTTATCACAAAGAAAGATCAGATACATGTTATGTTATGTTTTGTTTTGTTGTTCCTGTAGAACTAGTTCGACGCTTGTGTTCTCATACATTAGCCAGTTTCCTCCAGAGGTCACTGTTAATGGATAGATCTGGTAGTACATGATCAGGTCATGCAAATGCTCGCAAGTCGATGTATGAGCAGGAACCATTAACGCAGGAGCTGCTGCAGCACTTTATGGAGATCATGTGCGTTGTCAGAGCTGGTATATATGTAGACTTAGTTTGTGCTGGTCGCGACACTCGAGCAAAGAACAGATGTTTGTACATGTGTCCTGCACGCTGCTGGGAAGGCTTGGATATCGATAGGTGATGCGAAGCGGCATGAATCTAATCTGTGCAGTCTAATTGCAAGTTTCTTCAACCGATCATTCACCAATATATCGAAGTTATGATTGAAAAATAAAAGTATACGAATTTGTATATAATACTCAACCAGAGTTCAGCTCATGTAGCAGTACGTGATGATCGATCAGAGCTCATGCACATTTGCAGTTGAGCTTAGTGAAAAGTTGTAGGCCCGGACTCTCGATCGATCAACATAGTCTGCGGAAATTTACCTACCATATGGATGTTTTTCTGTACTCCAATTGCGCTCAAATATGCTATAGATAACTAATTCCACTGGTTTTCTGTGACACTGCTGACCAGGCTGCATCTCAAGACGAATTTCATTCGCGCCTTGTCGATCTTAGAACAAGAGAAGCTGCATCAGGCGGAGTGGGGCTTCGAAATTCTACAGGCCTATAAGTGACCTCGAGGTTTGGGTAGGTAGCTGCAGCAGGCAAGGAAATGTATGCTGGAGGGCGATCAGAAGCTGATCAGACAAGCTAGAACTACAGCTGCTGGTTGATGAGCAGGTGAAGGCTGGATCGAGGAGCGAGCAGGATGCGATTGGTGATAAATCGCGCACGACAACCTGCTGCCAGGGAATGCAGGGGCTGCTGTATCCGGAGCAACATTACTGTTCTTCCTAGCTGTGAAGTCTCAGATCAGTTGGAGCTCAAGGAAACTGCAGATCTGTTGACGCTAGAGAGTTAAGTTCAGTTAAGAACTCGCGAGGACTTGCAAGCTGCAATGGAAAAACGGACATGGTTGGAGGTCTCAAGCTAGGAATCTTCATCGTTGGAGCGAGAGAAATTAGAGCGACAATTCGTAGAGATCAGTAGGAGGAGTCCTTGCAGGTGGCGCTTGCAGACTGCAGGCAGCAAGGGAAGAAGAGAAAGTAGCGGCGAGAAGGAAGTCGCTATATATAACCTCCTCCATGAGCAGTGGAGCACCATGCGGTGCTTGCAAATTTCTGCGACGGAAGTGTGTCCGTGGCTGCGTGTTTGCACCCTACTTCGGGGCTGAGCAAGGGGCGGCTAAGTTCGCGGCGGTTCACAAGATCTTCGGTGCCAGCAACGTCGCCAAGCTGTTGTTGCATATTCCGCTACCGCGACGCTTCGACGCTGTGATCACCATCAGTTATGAGGCACAGGCGCGCCTCTCGGATCCTGTTTATGGATGCGTGGCCACCATCTTCGCCCTTCAACAACAGGTACACAGTTCCTTCCTCAGCACTAGATGTCAGTAGTCGTCGTCGAATTCACGCTCTTCCTTAGGATCTTATACCTCACACTTGCTGCGGACGTAGTATAAATACGATACCATGATCAGCTTCCTCGCAATGTTTGCCAAGTTTCAGCTCCAGATTATGCGGCTACAGTTGCACTAGTACTCATAGATGACCTGCTCATGAGCAATTTCGCTTTAATAATGTATTCAGAGGCTGTCAACCCCAATTCATGCTCTGCTCATGGCTGATCAAGTTTTAAAGCTCGCGTAAGAAGTTCGAAGTCTATATTATAGCCCGGGAATTGCTAGCTCCTGGTTCGACAACGATGAATTCGACCAGCTTGTTCTGCAGCAATGAGCAGTGAACATGCAGCAGCTAGCATGCATATATGTTCAGCTGGTGCATTGATTAGGACCCAATTCGATAGATGAATATCATGCTTTGAAAATAGGAATTATATACGGTCGTCGATTTACCATTTTCAGACTTGAGTTTGGCCGCTCATGAATCATCATCGAGCTGATTGGGGCCGCTTCAAGCTACCTAGCTGAACCATTTGCAGCGTCCATGCAGCCCATAGAACTCTACAGCACTAGCTCGTATACGTAGTCCCAGCAAGTCCAAGCCGGGGCAGGCCTTCTACTTTGTTCAAAGACTAAAACCAGCCCCCATTTTTTTTTGGGATCATGTTTGCGAGTAGGTGTCGAGTTTGCAAGCAGAGCTGGCGATGGTGCAAGCTGCGAATAGACAAGCGGCAGCAGCTGCCGCAGCTCTTGTCCAGCAACATCACCACCAGCATCTGCAGCAACAACTTCTAATTCAGCAAACAACTGGGGCCGCCGGCGTGATGCAGCTGCAGGAGGCAGCTCATCAGCCCACGCACGAAATTATCATGTCTCCTGCACATTTGCCTAACATCTCCAGCATGTCAGGATCGTCGACGAGAGCAGGCCAAGGTAATACTATTATGTATGCAAACAGATCATCAATCAAGGAAGAAAACATCAATATGCAACAACAGCAGCAGCAGCAGGCACATCAGGTGCAACAGCAGCAGTACGTCACGGAGATGGCAGCGGGCATATCGAATCCATCCAGCAGCAGCCACGGTCAGCTCCGATCACTCATGAATACGGATCAGTCCAATTTCCACAAATTCCACATCCCTCCTCGTCATCGCGATCCTCGAGATCATCAGCAGCTACAGCAGCACGATCCGGCCGCTACACAGTTGCATGAGCATCATCATCATCATCGCCATCAGATCACTTCTGATCATCAAGGTCGGAGTGTAGGTGCAGCAGCGCCAGGAGCTGATCATCAGCTGATGATGAACCATGAGACCTTTGCATCTCTGCTTCCTAGAAAATAACTCAACATCAGCTTTTTTTCCCTCTCATGATCAAATCCTTATCAATACTAGCCTTACTGATCATCACTCATCTAGCATATCATCCACTGCAAGTTAATTATATTATAGAATGCCTGCAGCACTAGTGCTGCTGCTGCTGTTGCAACAACTTCTTCTAAGTTCTGATCAATCCAAAACTTAAATATAATAATTTACCTGCAACCTCAGAGCAGTTAGATGAATCATATTTATGTGATCAATCATCGGGGACTAAGCAGAAGCAGCTCTAGATCATGATATAATATGTATGTAAAATCCCGTCTGCAGGTAACACATTTCCCTGGGTCATCAGCAGGAGTCCCAAGTAGAGTTGTTTTCTAAGATTTCAGACTATTTTGGGGAGGAGACTGCAGCAGTGTCCCTTATTAGGGGAGTAATCAAAAAGGGGAATGCTGCAGCTCAAAACCGTCTTCTTGTGGTGCTGGATAAGCGGAGCTGCAGGTAGCTACATATACACTACTGTGCATGCATGCAGTTTGTCAAGCACTACTCTCTGCATCTGATATTGTATGTGGAAGAATGATAAGAGGAATTGGTGTTTAGAATGTGGAGTCTGTTATAATGTATTATATAGTGATCTAGAATCGAACTAGAGCTGGTTAGCTAGCTAGGAATTACAGGAAACCACGAGAGATCATGATCAGACGCAAAAAATTTTAGCTTAAATTGGATCTTATTATATGCTAAGCTGATGTGCAACTTTGGGGATTTTAGGATTGAAGGAACAAATGATTATTAAGCATCTAGAATTAATTTCTGGATACAGCAGCAGCAGCAGCAGCTCATCATTCAACAAATTTTTTTACGATCTTAAGTGAGCTTACATTGCAGCGACTAATTATAAATTAGACGAAGATCTAACTATTGGCTTACATGTAACTGCTATTGCTGAAAAGTCTGATCCACTGCAACAACATAACATATGGGCAGTTGCCATGTTGATCACAACTCATTCGCAGTACTTTGTGGATTTCTATAAATTGAACTCGTATGAGAATTTGGTCTACGAGTCATACAAAATATATATTGGCATTCCTTAGTTCGTTTGAGGTCTATAGGATACTAAAGGAGACATGATAGGATGAAGAAGGATAGATGGCCAAGCTTGATAGATTATTAAAAAAATTCATACTCTAAATTGTTCACTCGAAATGGACAATTCATACTCTAAATTGTTCACTCGAAATGGACAAGAGTTTTAACTTGGACAGTAGTATAAAGAGATCTCATAAAGAGATCTCATGTGGACATCTCAGTATGTTTGTATATAATTAAATTTTGAATTGGGTGAGAGCAAAAGTATCCTTGGGTGATACCACTAGCCAACATATCTTCATTTTACTAAATTCATCAATTAAAAAATATATATAACAAACATTTAAACAAGATATTTTATTAGTTTCTTTTTTATGAGTACATTAAGTGATTTTTTCAAATCATGCAATTCAAAATCCTTAAAGCCATTCACCAAGCATTTTCTTTTTCACCCCATCACAAAAATAAACACTTGATCAATGGCCCATCCCCAAAACTTTTCATAAGTTTTCACAATCACTATCCAATAGCATTTTGCAAAGTTAGGGTGCCTAATCTTGAGATTTTAGTTAGTCACCAAAAAAATCCCTTAATAAACCACCACCATTTATTGTAGACACTAATACAACACAAATTTGGAAATAAATCTTGACCTCAAACAATATTTGTTTCAACAAATTTTCACAACCTAGCAAGGGACAAAAGGTACATTGAAGGGTTTTGTTTTGGAAATAATGGGCTCAAGATTTCACCAGGTTGTGAGGGAAGAAAAACTGAAGTCTCTATATTTAAAGAATATTAAGTTGGGCAAAAGCATGATTATATGTCTCGTAAGTGACATTTGAAAATCCATAATTTAACATTAGCAATTTTGTTATAGTATTAACAATTATCAAATCAAAAATTCTATAATTATTGCATATGTTTTTTATCATAAATATCAATAACCCAATCTATGAATATCCTAAACATATGATTGATCAAAAAGTCCATGCAAAAGATTAAATTTTTAAATGTGAAACAGACCCTCAAAAATAAAAATTTACTACAATCATATCATTTAAAACTTTTTAAAACTAAAAATATGTATATTAAAAAAATCAATGCACTTCATTAATAAATACTTCATTTGGATGAAATCATGAAGTAAAGAGCCAATTGCACTAAGGATATTGTCCTTTCCAAGGACTACATTTTTCATGTAGTAGTTTTCTATTGGTTTCTATTGTATTTTTCACACAAATTTTCACACTATATATCAAATTTGAAGCCAAATATTACATATAACAAAATAAAAACTCAATTTTTTTTACATCAAGCTTTAGATCATAGTTAAATGTATAACTTTATTTTGAGCCATGATTACAAATTCAAAACTATAATAATGCTTAAGGATGTTTGAATATCAAAATCTAAAAACCTATATGTATTTTTATATTTTGAATGTTTTGAACACATGGATCCTTTTTGTGAAGTATATTAAAGTTCACAAAAAAAATTGAAATGATTTAATGAACTTTTGATAAGGAAAAAAGACTTTTGAAACAAAAAAACCAAATGTCCACACGTTTTTTTTGAGTGTTTTTAATATATAAAAAGATTCTTGAAACATGGTGAATTTTCATAAGAATTTTGTAGTTACAACTTTGAAAGTAGAAACATTTATGTCAAAAATTTAAAGAATTTTTTGATATATAATGTTCCCATGGTGATTTTTCAAAATTTTGAAATTAATTTTTAGAGACTATTCACACATTCTATGGTTCTTTATTTCATGTTTTCACCTATTTGATAATGTTTTTCTTTTAACATTATTTTTACACTATTTTGACATATTTTTTAAGTCCCAATTTTTCATTTTTTCTATGTGATAGATGTAGTGTTGTCATTTCAAAATCCATTATTAGTCCATAATCTTTTTAGAATTCACCAAAAAAAATTTATGATGATTTCCATTAAAGTCTGTGACAACATAAATAATTAAAAACTTGATAATGTTAATTTTGAAGATGGCTTTAAATTTTATGTTTGTATGTAATCCAAAAAAATTACAAGTCCCCCTATTCATACTTTCATCCAGTTTCAACAAGTCACCAAATTATAGAAGGAATTCCCCCTTGAATCTCTAATAAAATTTGGCAAGTTCTCCTATGCATGGTTATGAACCCGCCTATTTCACAAATTTGGGAAAGAAAAACCCCCAAACCTAAATAATAAATAATAACACACAAGCAATTTGATGTTTAAGATTTGCACTAATTTAGTTATTTCAATTTTTGAAGTTGCAAAAAATTATTAAAAACTTAATTTTGAACAAAAAAAACTTTCTAATTGTGCAATCGTATATTTATAATTAACCATATTTGTTAGTTATGTACTAACCATTCGTATAGATTTAATAACCTAATAACTACCTTATGGCTTACCCATTTATTATAAGAAAATCGCAAAAGGGTTATTAGTAAAATAGAAGTAGAAAATACACGAGTAAAAATATAAGGTGCAATCTATTGGTTGTTGGGTAAAAATTATAAGTTAATTAGTTTAAAAATAGGGTAGATGTTTTATTTAAATAATCAATTTAATTATAATATAAGGTATGTAATAATTTAAAGTAATGAGTTATAATTCATATAAGGCGGTTCTAATATGTATATATTAGATAATTAGATAATAATAGGTGATAAAAAAAGGTTGGAAAATTATATAATACCCCCTAAAAACAATTGTTAGACGCACATAAATCCCAAACTTTACACTAAGTGTTTCCCCAAGGAACAAACACATTTGTGGATGATACTATTAAGAATCATATCAAGGAATGGTTAAAGAATTCAAAATCTTCAAATCATTACCCTATGCCCTTTTCTAAAAATGTTTTCACAACTATAAAATGTTTTTTTCTCATGTTTATTCATTGCATGCCTTAATATACAATTTGAAGCTTATTTTGGAATAAAAAGGTGAAAATTAATAAAATTTTATATGCTTAATTTAATGATCATGGTCCTTTTCGGAATCACATTCCTTAATTTTGGAAATTTATAATTAAATTTATACATATTCAATTAATTTCTTAATTAAAAAAATTCAAATTACCTTAGGAAAAAAAATCTTTAAAATGTTTCCAAATCATGTTTTAAGTTTATGTTCATATAGCAAAAAAACTTCAAGGAAATTAAAAACCAACATCTCACTCTTAAATTTTTTTCTAAATGCAATGATTAAAAATAAAAAAATACACAATCATAGATTGATATTATTGAAATTTCAAAATCTATGAAAATATTTATCTGAATGTTATTTATTATTTCTAAAATTTTGATAGGTTTAATAAAATCAAGGTGTGACATTCCTAATGGTATCACCAAAGGATTGGTTTGCTTTATAATCTTTTAATCCTTATCTACCTATTATGATATTTATTAATTATGTAAGTAGTTACCAATGTTGGGTGATTTTTAATTTTTTTAAAAACCCATTGATCTAGGTTTTTAAGAATTTTACAAGACTTATTTCAAATTTGTTTTTAAAATTTAAAAAAAAGTTGAGCAATTTTTTGTTTAAATTCCAAAAAATATTTCCACCCCAATTTCAAGGTGCTGAATCTCACACATTTCAAACCCATTGGAGTTCAAAGGCAATTTTCACAAACCAATTTCCAAAGGTTATCATATTTCAAACTTGTAATTTTTGTTTTTTTTAACTTTAAAGAATTACAAAAAAATGTGGAGAGCAAAGAAACAAAAACAACAAAACCAAAAGAGATGCCAACAAGCCAAGGAGCCAAAGTTGTAGAACCAAGAAAGGTGTTGATGAACAAAGCAAAAGCAAAAAAAAGTATTGATGAACAAATGAACAAAAGCAACAAAATCAAGAGAGGCGTGAACAAACGAAAGAACAAAATCAACAAAATGAAAAGAGGTGCTAACAAATAGAAAAACAAGAACAAAAAACTAAAAGAAGGGACGAAGAACAAAAGAACAAGAGCAAAAAACAAGAAGAGACATCAATAAGGAAAAGAACAAGGAAAAAAAAAACAAAGAATTTAGGTGTTAACGAGCAAAGGAGCAACGGCAAAAGTCCAAGTTGTAGAAAAAATACTATAATTAAAGAAGGAAAAAAAAATTATAAATTAAAAGGCAACCATTGTCCAATAGCACCTCCTAGACCCTAAACCTATTGGGAAAAATTTAAAACCTTAACCATAGTACTTTTAAAATACCTGAATAAGATATCAATCAAAAAAATAAAAATAAGGATATGGTTTCCAATGGTGGGTTCTCAGTCTAGTGAGAATTGATGAACATGTTTTAAATAAGGTATGACCTTAAGTATTACCTAAACTTGAAACCTTACTCCATTTTCAAGCATTTTGGGATACTTGGCCAACAATTGTTGTTACCTAGGCAATGCAAGGTGGAAGTAGAAGGGTTTACAGGATAGGTTCTCAAGTGGAAACCTTGGTGTAACTCAAAACACAAATTGAGTCATAATGGGTTTCTAATGAATTGGTGCACTCATGGGTGCTAAATCACATAATCCCCTTCTTTCGAAAGTGAAGACATACAATATCTGTGCAGATCACATAGATTGATCAAGTGTGGGACAAGATTGTAAGTAAGGACAATGAAACCCTAAACAGGATGAAAATACTGTCTAGTGAGGTGATACTTGGACATGGAAAATATGGCCTTGGTGGAGGATTAGGGGTCACTTATGGCATGTTGCACCTACCATTTTGAATCCTAAAAAAAACTATTTAACAATTTTTCATACTCCAAACATTTTTGCAAAAAACGATGTATTTGAGTAAGGTAATATTTCCCATTTTGAAGGGACTTCAAAACAAGAAAAAATAATGTTATATTTGGTTTCAGACTACCTTGAATGTGCTTGCAAGTAGGCTGGGTTGTACAAAAACCATAAACAAAATTATACTCTCTATTTGAGCAACTCCTAGTAGCTTTCATTGCCAAACCGTATAGGACCTAACTTACTAATACTGCAGATACATAATTTTCATCCAAGAGAGAGATTCCACCACCCTCCGATTAGGTATGGCACATAATGGCCATTGGTCATACCCAAATGCCAATTATGTTTGATAATGGCGATTGCTCATTTCCAAATGCCAATTATGTTTGATAATGGCCATTGGTCATACCCAAATGCCAGTTATGTTTGAGAGTGGCCATTGATCAGACCAAAATGATAAATTATGGCAAATAAACAACCACTGGTTGGACTCAAATGCCGATTTCGTGATATAATGATCATAGCATTTTATGTGGTGATTATTGGAGAGCATGTTATCCTATTACAAGATTGAATGAAAAGGGGTCTTTACCACCATGTGATGGAGATGTTCATACACATCACAAGGCGTCTTCATAGACTTCAACCACACAACTTCACTACCAATTTGAATCCTTAGATGTCTAAAAGTTTATTTCATTATTTAAAAATTTGGTGTTTCACACCTTTTTAATAAATAAAAAAAGGATTGTAACTTTTTTTTTTTTCCAAGCTCAACATAGCTTCTAACATGACATCTATTAGACCTCGTTAAGCTTTGACATTACAATAATATAAAAACCTTCCCTCATATTATGTAATGTTTAAGGAGTAGTTTTCAAATATGAATTCTTATATGCAACATTTTCAAACTATTATTTGTTCCATAGTCTACATGGCATTTTGACGAAATTCATAATTCAATTTAGAGTAAAAAAAAATAACATAATTGCAATGCATTCATGAGTGGAGTGCATCATCATTTGAATGTTGTAATTTGGTCATTTTCATCTCTTCTTGAAAAAAATTCCAATTACACATATGAAGCTTAAATACTTGTATACTATTGACAATAATATCCAAAATATTACTTGCACTTGTCCCATGCATAAAGACATGTGCATCAATGAGGTGTGTCAGCTTGTGTCAACATGATAGCTCAATCACTATCTTCTTCAAATTCTAAATCCAATCCTTTTATAAAAAAATGGCATGTCATAAGACAACAAAGTTGAGCAAAATAATTTATAAAATGGATAGATCAATTCCTTCAACCTTTGAAGACAACATCGAAACCATCAAGGCATTCCTTACAACTAGTGATTCTTGTTATTAGGTTTTAGAATTTGGGAGAGCAAACTATGATCACAACTTGCATTTAATTCACAATGTCATGACAAATGTTATATTAAGTATGCTCCAATGTTGTGCATGTAAGTGTCAATAGCTTAATATATGGCATGTAAATCTTGTGAAAGTGTAAATGGTCCCAAAAAAATTTACACTTATACTATTGTTGTGTATATTTTGTTTTTACTCTAACACAATGCCATGTAAATGTTTCAAGTCATGTAAATATGTATATTATATACCTTTAATAATTATACCTAATTACAATCCATATTAACTAGTGGGTACTCGTGACGTTCGGACACAATCCGCCTGTGCCCAGCCTGCCCGCCCGTGCCGTGCTCGCTCGTGCCTAGCCTGTGCCCAGCCCGCCCGTGCCCGTGCCCAGTCCGTGCTCAGTCCCGCTCGTGACCGTGCCCGTGCCTAGTCCCGCCCGTGCCCGTGCCTGTGCCCAGTTCGTGCCCAGTGTGTGCCCAGCCCGTGCCCAGTCCGTGCCCAGCCCGCCCCTTCCCAAGCCTTGTCGCAGACTGACAGACCAAGTGAATTAATATATATGAGTACATTCCATAGGGTACATGTAATCATTTATATTAAGATGTAAATTTAAATGTATACTAGTATAATGTAAGCACTTAGGGTTATATTAATGCTCATCATTTAGGTTTATAATTAGATAAATTGACCTGGGTCACGGGCAGGACTAGGCACACACTAGGCACGCACTGGGCACAAACTGGGCACGGGAAAAACTGGGCATATATTGGGCACAGACTAGGCACGATCACAGGCGGGACTGGGCACGGGCGGGCTGGGCACGGGCGGATTGTGTCCGAACGTCACGTGTACCCACTAGTATAAGTACATTAAATGTATACAGATCATGATTATCATATTACATTTACATGATATACATGCGTGAATATCTTAAAGTATGTTCTAGGTTGAGGAGCTTGGACAAAGGCTTCCCGCTTCAACGACTCGATAAAAAGAATGACTGAAATGGACCTTTAAGAACTCTGCAGTGATGTTTCAATCATATTAGGTGGTTGTGCCTCGGTTCGATATGTGGACGCCTTCTTTCTGCTGCGAAAAAATGTATCGTTAAATGCCGAGCTCTGCTTCTGAACTCTTTCCCCTGCTCAAACTCGCTCCATCACTCCTTGGATCTTCCCCTCGAGCATTTTCCCTCGCCTTCTTGCCTTCCCCTCTTCTGTTTGGCCCACATTTTTCCGCCCTCGACTACGCTTGGACGGCCCATGCGACCGAGGACCTGCCCCTTTTCCCTCAACGACGACTCTGCACCTCTTTCTTTTTGCACCTCCGCCATTCCGTGAACTCTGCCAGACCACCGTGCACCTCCGCCATTCCGCCGAGGTTTGCCAGACCACTGTGCACCTCCGCCATTCCGCATTCTGCTGAGGTCTGCCAGACCACCATGCACCTCTGCCATTCCGTTGAGGTCTGCCAAACCACCATGCACCTCCGCCATTCCGCGAGCTCTGCCAGACCACCGTGCACCTCCGCCATTCCGCTGAGCTCCGTCAGACCACCGTGCACCCCTGTCATTCCACTGAGCTGTGCCAAACCATCGTGCACCTTCACCATTCCGTTGAGCTTGAGGTCCTGCCATTTTTTCGCTTGCACCCCTCTTCCACCCCTCATCGATTTTATCTTCCTGGTTTTTTTTTTGTCACATTCTTTAGCTGCGGCATCTTCCAACTCCTTTTCTTCACCTATTTCGAGCTTTTTCCTTTCTCGAAGTACACAGCTAGGGCACCTCCGACTAGAGCATTATGATTCCACGGCATCATACTATTATAAATATAATTGTGATACAAATCATCAACAAATTGAAACCCTGTATAAGTATATCTTAAACCAGTAGTAGTTCATATATATATGACAAATGGTATATAATAACCCATAAAAATAAAACATGATTATACCCTAGTCTACGAGGTTTAAAAATCCTTCAAATCTATTTAAATTTTTAAGGTAGGCCAATCAACCATAGATTGTATCATCTTAAAGTCGATTATCAAACCATCTTTGAATACAATGAATCTTAAATATTCCATTTAGGATGAAAAAATTCAAATTTATTCCATTTCGCATATATATATATAAATATTTTAAGATTTTTTTCATGGTTGATTGATGATTTGAAATACACCAATATGTCATCCATAAATACCAAAAACAATTTCCCAAATAATCAAATAATTTATTGATATGGGGTAATAAAAAATCATTATTTATAATGAATTTGTTTAATCAACAATAGTGTACACACATTTTTAATGTATAGTCTTTCTTGTTTTTAAATAACACAAATGTTTCCCATGGTGATTATTGGGTTGGATATACCCTGTTTGAAATAGGTATTTTATTTGGGTTTTTAGTTCATTAATATTTTAATAAAAAATGATGGTAAAAGACACAAGAAATCAAAGCATCCTTTAAAATCAATTTTATGGCATGGTCAACTTTATAGGGTTACCACTCTTTCACCCCCTTATCCCTTCTGCTTTCACCCCTTATCCCTTCTTTCAGTGGTATCACCCAAATTTTATTAAATATTAGTATGAAATGCTGAAACTCAACATTTAATGCACTGGGTTTGAGAAAAATTATACTTACAAGTAGGAGAAGTGAAAATATATGTAGCAGCAGTGGAGGCGATCAGAAAAAAAGGAAACAGGGGATGAAACTCAGTTTACCGCTAAAATTGATGGGAAAACTAGTTTGCGTCCCAGTAATTTTGTAAAATCTCATTCCCAGTTATGCATTTGATGCCCTATTATGTCGAGCTAATTTCTACATTATATATATATATATATATGTGGGCATTTATGGTTTTGGGTCATATTATAAATTTAAAGAAAAGTCTAAGGGTTTCAATGTGATACTATAAGTATACCCGTTAAAGACTATACATTTTAGCCTGCATATTACAACCTTAAACCCACTATTAATACTAGTGACTAATGGGTACTCGTGACGTTCGGACACAATCTGCCCGTGCCCAGCCCATGCCCAACTCGCCCATGCCCGTACCTAGTGCGTGCCTAGTGCGTGCCCAGTCCCGCCCGTGGTCGTGCCCAGTGCATGCCCAGTCGTGCTCGTGCCCAGTGTATGCCTGTGCTCGTGCCCGTGCCTAGTGCGTGCCCAGTGCGTGCCTAGCCTGGGGCTTGACCAATATTATGATTATAATAGCCTATAAGATCATTGGGGTTCGCCCGGGACTGTTGTCGCAGTGCACATCTGCGCGGACACTCGGACGCATTAGTAGCAGCAGCACTATCATCGACAACAACTGTTCTTTTGCAACTCCCATTGGCGCCCTTCTGTATCTGCAACTAGGAATATGATGAATTAATTGGGGGTATAATTCACGGGCACGGGCACCGACGGGATTGGGCACGGTCTAGGCATGGTCACGAGCGGGACTGGGCACGGACTGGGCACAGACTGGGCACGGGCACGGTCACGGGCAGGATTAGGCACGGACTGGGCACGGGATTGGGCATGGACGGGATTGTGCACAAACTGGGCACGGTCAAGGGCGGGACTAGGCATGGACAGGGCACAAGCACGGTCATTAGCGAGACTGGGCACGAGCACGGGCGGGCACGGGCGAATTGTGTCCGAACGTCACGAGTACCCACTAGAAAAAAATAAATACCAATAAGAAATACAAGTAGGGCGGATTATGTATCATGGACGTGCCCATCCTAACCATTTGTACCACGACTTACTCGCACCCGTCGAAACACTATGAAAGAAGGAACCTTGTTTTTTTCCAACACAGCAGGGACGTTATGGCAAAACACTAGCGAAACTAATTATGTGTGTCTGTCGCTCCAGACTCAACGCAAGAAAGAGTGATGGGCCGGACTCATAGCCTTTTTTTTTTGCCACCTACAAATAGCCAAAAAGCTATATCGAAACTAAAAAGTGCTGAAAATCAAATGCTTTTCGAGATTTTCAATAGCCATAAATCGACCAATTTTATAAAAAAATCTCCATATTTCTCAAGTATGATAGCCAACAAAAAAATAAAAAGATTTTTTTTTTAATAACCTACTTTCATATTTAGCAAGTAGCCAAAATATGGTTAAATCTTCCTGTGGATCATCACCACTTTGGCTACATCACAAAATTGACATTTAAAAATTTATTAAAAAAGAAAACCCTGGGTTAGCTGGTTGGATGGTAGGAGCATTTTGTGGCCAAAAATTCACCATTTTGCTATTTTAAAAAATCCCAGGGAAAATGGTTTTTAGAAAATTCCCAAAAAAAGGTCAAATTTGAAGGATAAGGGGTGATTTTTTAGCTTCCATTTTTCGAGATTGCCATATTTGGCTATATAAGTTCTATATATGTTTAAGTATATTTAGGGTATCTGTGGAGATATATGTAAAGGGCATGTAAAATCAAATACATATTATCATGAACTAGATGTAATATAATAATCATGATATGTATACATTTATATGTATACATATCATGTGGGTAGGCATCCTGCAACCTTGCACCAAGAGGCTTTGACAGTTTTCTACAACCCAGTGCTTAGACTCGAGTTGCATTCTGGAACTAGATGTGCCAAGTTTATTTGAGGATGCTATGGGATCCTGATCACATTTACCAACAAATGGTTTTGAGACTCTGCATGATCCATGTTTCAGGGTGTATAATCTTATGTTTTTGGTTTTGTTGGAGTCCGTCTAACACCAGGATCATTTCCACGAAGTCTATACTCACTTGACCTATCACACAACAAAATAGTAGTAATTGAAGGCTTCCGGGAACTTATTCGATTACGGGTGCTTAACTTGTCACACAATCGCATTTCACGTATTAGACATGGTCAGTGGTGTTCCTCTTTGACTTCATATCAATGTCTTGTTTGCCCTTGGTGATAATATTAGGCTGGTTAAATTCAATCTGCATTTCTTGATGCCAAACATGCACTGCATAGGTATATTACAAACAATTTACTTACTGCACAAGGCAGGTTGGAAGGCATTTTGAAATCCCCTTTCTGATCCTGAAGCAGTTATGTAACTACAGCCTCCTATTTGCCAGGCCAGAACGATCTTTCTTCATGATTTTACATATTGAAATGGTGGCAATTTACCTTAGACTCAGATGTGGTTTTTCTATTGTCTCTCTGAACATGATTTTACGTTGTTGAAAAATTACAGAATTTAACTTCATTGTCTCTTTTTGCCATAGTAGTGACATACGAAATACGAGTATTTTTCGAAGGTGCTCAAAAAGAAGTATTTTCAAGTATTTTTTTAAAAATATTATAATGATACAAAGGCTTGAAAATTGGCCTTTGTATCAAGTATTTTCAAGTATTTTTTTTAAAAACCAAAAAAAACGTATAATACGCATATGTTTGAATCAAATTGAACGTATGTCACTACTATGCTTTCTGCCTCTAGCTTTCTTCTTCACAAAGCAACCAAAGCCCCAACCAAGGTACCAAGGCCTCTCCAACTTTCTTCCTCGCAGAGCAAAGTCCCAACCATGCATCACCAATGTCTCTGGCTTTCTTCACAGTCTTAGCAACCAAAGCCCTAGTAAAAACCCCAACCATGCATCACCAATGTCTCCGGCTGTCCTCGCAGAACAACCACAGGCCCCTGACACCACTATCATTGGTTAATCTGTAAGCTCTAGAATTGAAACCCTTAGTTGTACACAGTAGCTGTACAAGCATGTACTTCAGGTTGGGAAGAGCCTGCACCTTCAGATAGTTCCACATATCTCCTGACTTCAAGGCTCAGAGCACCACCAGCCATGGCCCTGCAAGTGGGTTAGGTTTTATGCCAACATGCACTCTGCAAGTTGGTCGAGAGTAGAATCAGAAAACCCATATAATTTGTTGTTAATCTTGTAGCAAAACAAGTTGCCTGTAGCTTGCAACAGATGATGATCATCCCCTGTAGCTTGCACCCCACATTTCAGACTTTGTGTGACACATGGAGAAGCTGAACCTTGCAAAGGTTCACTACTAAAAACCGGATGTTCTACCATGCTCAGAGCCATAGCTCAATGCTCTTGACATGGGGTTGTTGTTGTTTCTTTGTGCAGCTTCGTCATTTGTTGCATGATCATAGCAACTATATGGTTCGGCCTTTGCACCCCGGCTCATGAAGCTTGCTTGATGAAGATCTGCAAGCGACTTGCTTGACATCAAATGATTTGGGTGTTGTCCATATGCAACACCAGCTTGCTGCATTTGGCCTTGATGAGAAGCAAAGTTGTCTGTAGGTTGTTGTTGCATGATGATGCTGATATCAAAGGAACTTCTATGGACATTGTCCCTGTGGGTTTTGCTGTTCTAGGTCTCTCTTATAATTACCAGATTTGGCATTGTTACACCTTGCACCAAGAATTTTATCATAGTCAGTCAGTCAATCGTGGACATGTGGATCACCACCTAATCAACATTGGAACCTTTCCATGAGTAATGGATGCCCCATGGTTTGTATTGCACAAAGATATGTTGTCAACAATATTTAATGCTCAGCCACTACTACATCTGGAACTTTCACTTTCAGATTTATTTTCATTTTTCTTTTCCAAAAAAATCTTAATTTTTCTAATATGTTTTATAATAAAATTAATTAAAGTTTTTATTTTTATTTTTATTTGATAAGATGCAAGTTTAAAGTTTTTTAAAAAAAACAAACATCATTATTTTTTTAAGTCTAGTTTTTATTTTTATTTTTTTATTATCAATTTTTTAATTTTTTTTATAAATTACTTTACTATTTTATTTTATTTTCTTTTCATATTTAAATGTTACAAAAACAAATTAATTTTTTAAAAGTTTTTTTTTCTAATTTTCCAGTTTTTCCCCTTTAAATTTTTTTTTAAATTTAAATGAATGACAGGACGATGACAATATGGATGACAATTATTTTTAAAAAAAACCTAATCTATCCTTTTTAGTTTACCATGCCCGATGAGTGCTTGGCTATAAATTCTTTTATTCACGCACCTAGTGAACATTGTCTGCATGGTTTCTTTTACAAATGTGCAACCCGCTTTTTTTTAAGGACACAACACACCTAAACTACTAGGTTTCTAACGTTTCGCACCCTAGCTTGGTTCGTCGTGCGATCGACCGGCACGGACGCGACATCTTCACGTTCCCAAGAAAATTCGACCCCATTGAGCTTTTATCAAGTTTTAAAGTTTCAAGTCCCATGTCCAACAAAATTTGAGGAATCTATCCCACTTGAGCATCAGTTCCAAGAGATCCAATTGCATGCCAAATGAATTATGACTTGCCTTACATGTAATTAAATGATATTTACTAGTGCTTACATTATACTAGTTGCATAATGACCACATGTTATCCTTTACTAATAATATATATGTAAACCCTAGCTTTACATGCAATAGTATAACTAGTTGTCAAAGTTTATGTAATCAAATAAATTTATTTAATGGATTTGATACCCAGTTTTGTGCCCAATTCGTGCCCAATCACGTCTGTGATTGTGCTCGTGCCCAATCTGTGCCCAGTCCGTGCTCAGTCCCGTCCGTGATCGTGCCCAGTCCGTGTTCAGTTCCGCATGTGTTCGTGTTCGTGCCCAGTCTGTGTTTGTGCCCGTGCTCAATTTGTGCTCAGTCCGTGCCTAGTCTGTGTGTAGAGCGTGCCCAATCTGTGCCCAGTTCTCGCCCGTACTTGTGCCCAGTCTATGCCCAGCCCAGCCCAGCCCAGCCCACCCCTTCCCAAGCCCTATCACAGACTGAGAGACCAAGTGAATTAATATATATGATTTAGCTGTGGGTACATTCAAATGTGGGTGTATTCCAAAGCTCAATGTTTTTTTTTTGCAACGAGCCATTTTTTATTAGTCCTTTAAAACAAAACATGATGCTTTTAATACTCCTCAAATAGAACATTCTCTCAATAAGGTGATTTTGAATGACATAATAGCATTTTTCATTATTGTGAAGCTATGGAAGTACTTCCGTTTAAGCGTCTATATGCAATACAAATGGAAACTTTTGGGCAAAAGATAGTGGACAAATTGTGATGCTATTCAAGGGAATATCTTGGATGCACACATTTTTTTGGGTGCACTTCGCCTCGCCTCATTGCTTGAGTAGAATTTTATATTCTTAACTTTGTTTATCATCAATTTACGCGCACCCACAATCCCAAAAGGCAGGAAAGAAGAAGAATCTTCTTATTATTAGGGTTTGAAGATCGCAGTAGACTTTCCGCACTCATGAGCTGCAAACCCTAATTTGTTTTTGCGGAGACTTGTGGGAGCGGAGTTTTGAGCATTGCAACACATTCATGCAGATCTCATTAAGTAGTGTTTAATTCCTCAGATACCATACCTTGCTTGCTAACTTGCTGCGAGGTTTGATTATAAACACGAGAGAGGACAGAATCTTATTATGGTTTGAAGATCACAAGAGCTTTGATCCTCGCTCCTCCTTAGACCAGATCCTTCTTCTTCCTTCCTTCCTTCCTTCCTTGCAAGAAAGAATTTTCTAGCGCTTTTGCTGTAGTTAGAGCGCGAAGAATTCGTAACCCCCCATGGACAGTAACAAGGACGAGGGATTGAAGTGTCTGAGGATTGGAAAGGAGGCCATGGAGGCAGGAGACAAGGGCAGGGCTCTCAAGTTCCTGAGAATGGCACAGCGTCTATACCCCAGTGCACAAGTGGAGGAGGATCTGCTGCTGCTGCTGCTGACTAGCATGAATGAAGGCAGGAAAAGGGATTCAGACAAAGATTCAGCAAGTGACGACAAGCAGACAAGGAAGAGGAATTGTGACGACGTAAACAGCCATCTCCATCGCTCCAATTCCACTCCTTCAGCCTCTGCTGCTGCTGCTGCTGCAGCAGCAGAACAACAACAGATTGAGGTTGTTCAACACATAAGAAGGACAAGGGATTACTACCAGATTCTAGGATTGAGTAAGGATTGCACAGAAGATGAAGTCCGGAAAGCTTACAGGAAGCTGTCTCTCAAGGTCCACCCTGATAAGAATCCGACTTTGGGTGCGGAAGAAGCATTCAAGACTGTTTCCAAGGCCTTCCAAGTTTTGAGTGATGGAGAACTGAGAGGCAAATATGATGTGTATGGCCCTGAGGAGGAGGAGGAGACCCAGCACATCCACCGTCAGCAAGGAAGACACACAAGCAGCCATTATGGAGGAACTGCTGCTCCCACCACTTTTTATGAAGATCCTGTCTTTGATGCCAATGACATCTTCAGTGCCTTCTTTGACATGCATCAAGCAAATGGAAGTTTTCAGAGAACCCATTTTGTGCAGACTCAAGTGCCTCAGTGGAACTCAGCAGCCAGGGGAGAAACTCACTCTTCTATCAACCTTCTTGGATTGTTGCAGCTTCTTCCAATCCTTATCTTGGTCATCGTCACCTTCTTCCCATTCTCTCAACCAGTCTACAGCTTAACCTCTGTAGCACCGTATCAGATTCAGCACAAAACAAAGGACCGTGAGGTGAGATACTATGTCAAGTCGCATCGTTTCAATAAGGAGTATGCTCCTGGCAGTTATGCTCGGCAACAGGTGGAAGCACAGGTTGAAGGGGAGTTCAAGGACATTCTTGTTCAGAATTGTAGGATGGAGCTTGGGTTGCAGAGATGGGGCCAGGCCTCAGCTACACCTTATTGCAACAGGCTTGAGCAATTTTAGCATGTCTAAAATATGTGCATGTCAAACATGCAATCCCTTTTTGGCATGGCAAATCCAATGAATGCAGACCCTTTTGTCATGCTTAGATATAGAATAGAAGGTTCCAAGCTTGAAACTGAAGGTTGCTGGCTATCTAGGGCAAAGAAGGGCACTGGTGGTCCTGATGGTTTCAACTTTGGTTTCTTCCTAGGTGTTTTCATATTGATACTTGTGGTAGTGAAGTCCAGGAGAGGCTTCTATGTTGTACATTAAGATAATTAAGAAGTGTAGATAAGCAACTGTATTGTTGCAGTGAAAGTGGAATTGGATCACTCTATTGACCAAGAGGTATCTTGCAGAGAATGAATCCAAGAGTGATGAACTCCCTCAGGGTTTCACTGAGTGAACCAAGTTCTTTTCAAACTTGGCAAGGGTATAGAACAACTTAGATGATAAACCCTAAACCCTGTGCCTTGGAGTGTAGGAAAGGGGCTTTGTTGGATCCTTTTGGGAATGGTTTTGAAAGTTGATCTCTTTTTAGGCATCCAAAACATTTAACCCAACTTTCAAGAGATTGGAAACCCTAAACCCAACCCAGTTGAGAATATTGCTCAACTGGAGAGAAAGAATGTTTCAGTAGTGGAAATGATTAAGTGAGTAGATGGGTCATTTCTCACTTCGTTTACAGTGTCATCTGCCAACCTGTGTGTTGCCAATGAGGGAGTTGCAATTAGGGTACAAACTTCTCCCCCGATGAAGCAACTTATGCTTTTTTTGAGTGCTGTTTGCTGAATTGTCAGAGCAGAGGTTTTGGGGAAGATGTGGTGGTTGTTGTAGGGTGTGGTGGCCCACTGTTTGCAGGTGCAAGAACCTATGGCAATCAACCAGGTTGAAGGCCAGCTGCAGTTTATCTAGCCCACTTCATTACTTTCCGTTAGAAGAGATCTTGTATTCGCCGTCTGCATGAGATCTTGTGAACAATCACAATGGCCAATGGGATTCTTGATGCATCCGACACATTGTTATTGTGGGAGAGTTGAAAGATGTGACAGGTGAAAGGATGGAAAGTGTTGGCAGGTGTGCTGTTGTTGTCACATTCAGGATCAAGAGCTTGGAGAATACTTCACCATAGTCCATTGGTGGTTGTTCACAGATCTTGGAAGCAAGTTGGTGGAGTTTTTCATCAACCTTCTTGAGAGCTTTGGATTGAAATGCAAGTGTTTTTCAGTAAAGTTGTCGATAAGAAAGAGCTTCAGCATGTTTAGTGTCTTATAGGCTAGTTGTTTCAAAGTGTCCATTTCTTGCCATCTATCTTTTAACCAGCAAGTTGGTTGCCTTCCATTAGAACGTTGGACATGTGCATTCAGAAGTGTTGTCTTTTTAACAGCAAGAAAACTCTGTGGAGCACATTGTGAAACATCTTCTGCAATGCTTCACAAAAGGCAAGAATTGCTTGAACAAGATCTTGTCAGGCTTTCTGTGGCTGCCCTTCTCTTTTCCATCATCACAAGGAAGTACGAAAGACATAATATTTTCCATTCCTCTCCTTAGATTCAATTGGAAAGAGGCAGTTGGACTGAAAACCTGAATCAGTTAGGGTACAAAATCTCAAATCTGAACTCCACAGCTAGCTATGAAGCATGCAACAAAACATGTAGAGAAAAGATGACAACTTTGAGCAAAACAGGTTTTGCATTCTACCTTTTGTTTTTTCTCTAAACTGGTTGACTGAATATGGCTAGTGAGTCAATGATTGAAGAAATGGCTGGGATTTCTCAGTACACACAAACCCTCTTGAGTTTCCATAGTGTTTTTGTCAGCAAACACCAAATATGCCACCATAATCATAACTTCTGTGGTAGTCACAATCTCTTGCTCCTTTTGAGATCTCTTTTCTTTGTTCTTCACACATGGGCATTTTGGGGTGGTTTGTGCACTTACATGTGATTTGGACCCAGACATTTTGCATCTGGATCAATTGCACATACCAAAGTTTGCCATCATTTCTGTATTTGCCATTTGCCCACTCAGATCATTTTTTTGAAGTCTTCTTATCTTATGGATGTCATGATCTTCTCATTTTATTTTTCCTTTCTACTATGGGCAGGAAAAAGAGTTTGATTTGGGGATCACACCAAATCAGCTATCCATAAGGAACTGTGAAGATGGATAAAAGTCCTGGAATCCTAGAAATCCAGGGCAACAATCTTTCTTTTTACTAGTGTCATGATCATATGCGTCAAGATCCGTGCCATGTTTGCCCGTGCAGGGCGTGATATTGATGCCCCATGCAAGACTTTGCAGGAGTTTTCTGATATCTAAAATACTATTGTAATGGTTGCTGTCTTTCAGAGTTTTCAACCAAAGCAGTAAGCAGTTGGTGATATTTCCTAGTTGTAAGTTTAAGTACCCATCATCTGACGATATCACAATTACCAAAGCCTCAAAAAGAGGACATAAACATCAATTTTACAAACCCATCTTGTGATGTCACTTCGACTTAATTGGCACGTACATACTTGTGCAAACAATGTCAGTTCAATTTTGATACTTGGAAAAAGTCTTCTTTGATTTCTGAAACTTCTTTCATTGTTTGTTATCATCATGTTAATAGCTTTGTAATACAAACAACATGTCTTGAGAGGGAAGGCCAGAGAAAGCCCCCAGAAGTTGCATAATTGCATTTCTTCAATTGGGGGACATCTTTACTCCTCCTGCTCATCCTCCTGCTCATCCTCCTCCTCCTCCGCACTTTACTTTTGCAAAAGGGGAGATGAGGAGTCTCTCTGGACAAACAAGATGCATGCCATGTGGATCTACTTGTATCAAATTGCTTTCGTGTGTGTTTCTTTTGTACCAAATTCCTACAGGATCAATCTTGTTGTTTTGCTAGTAAGTCACACCTCCTGTAAACATCAGCTTGTCTTGTACATGACTGGCCATAAAACCACAGGTCCATCAATGTATGTGGTTCTTTCATGAAAACTGTCAATTTGTGTAAGTGTTTGACATCATGTCAAATTGTGTAAGTGTAAACCAATTTGACATCACATAATTGGACTTCCTGAGTGCTTACACTTACATGTCCCACACTAGACATTTATATAGATTTAGGTGGGCCTTTTACATCTACACGGAATGTAAAATTTCATTATGCCATTTACATTTACACTATGTGTAAGTCCTAAAACAATACACATGCAACACTATTGTCTATCATAAAAATCATAGCATTCATTTCTAGCCTTTTAGCTGTTTGATTGCATAGGTTTTTCACCACATTCATTTATAATTTCATAGTGTCTTGAATGTATAAGTTTTTCACCTCCATTCATTTTAAACATCTTTAGAGCAACTCCACCCATACTCAATATTTGACCTTGTAACAACACCTATTTCTCACATCCAAGGTTACTTATTCGATGTTTCTCAAGCCCCATCCATAAACATGAAACTGGAAATATAAAATGTCGAAGGCTACTTAATAACAAACCACCTAAACCAATCAAAATATGTGACCAATCAAGAGAAGTGTTAGCCTTAGCATCCTAAGCAAAAATGTTATTTGATTGAGCCTATCCATCAAGTTTTTACTCATCCTCCCAAAACATCTTGTGCAATGTGCTGGCAGAGATGCTCCTAGTGTCCGCATTTTTCACTCTAACTATAGTGATAATTCTATCATGTGGTGTGATGAGCTTTTAAATTGTGACCATTAAACTCCTTTGAACATGGATTAAAACTTCTATGGACAATTTCACATCACAATCTTCACATTTAAATGAAAGGCCTACAAGTTTCTTTTGGTTTAAATTCATGTTTATACCCATCTCCATTTCAATGTTTTGATTACTTAAAGGTTGTCCTAGTGGATTCTTGCAATAGTTTTTGGAAGTCACAATAGATTGCTACCTTTGTTGCATTTGTCTTGGGCACTCAAGTATGGAGTTGGGGAGAGCTATGGTTCAGTATTCATATTTGAATTTCACTTTTGTGCTCACAATTATGTGGGTTTGTATTCAAAACAATGCACAAAAATTCGCACCAAAACTCAATTTCCTCTCTTTTTGCTTTCATAATCACCTTTGATTTTCTTACCTATTACAAAGGGTCACAAAAAGCATGAGAGCATTTGGCAGACTTTTGGTTAAGAAGGTATGATGTTTCCATTTCTTTCTTTTTCTTGAAAACAAGAGTATTTGAAAACTGGCCCTTATGATAACATGCTGGCATCATCAAAAAGATAACCAACCTAATTGATAATTGAGAGTATTATCTTGACATGCAAATAGATAGGAGACGGTTTTTTTTCTCTTCTCTTTCTTGATTTTCGAAGATTGTTGGAAGGGTCTCCAAAGGAATATGATCTTAGATTGTAACACATGTCTTTGCTTTTTATCTTACCCATTTTGATGACTAATAACTTCCCCCTTGCTTTTTTCCCATTTTGACGACTATGCAACTTTGTTCTCTCTCCAAGGATATCTTTGCACCATTGAAAAATAGTCAAATGAAAAAGCTTGATGCAACTGACTCAAAGACTTCTAGCAAATGAAGAAGCTTGATGCAACTGACTTAAAGACTTCTAGCAAATGGACAACCCACCGACCACCCATTGACAGCAAACTATATACAATGGGCCAGTGATCTAGTACTCCACACGGAGATGAATGTTTATGCAAGTAAACTATATACAATGGGCTAGGGATCTATAGTCCAAATTGAGATGAATGTTTGCAACAAATTGTATGCAAAACATGTGGACTTGAGTAACTCAGTGCCATCCTCTCCTTTCTAGGAATCAAGGTTAACACCTAATTTTGAGACTTTAGCATAAAGAAAGGAGTAATATTTTGTTGATAACAAGATCGCTATGGATTTGACAGACTCTAACTCTGGTAGTGTACACAGGAGTGAAAAGAATCCTTCCATTCAAGAGTCTTGTTTTGCACTAGAAAGCTAATTTCTTTTCTATCTTCTTCAATCAACTCCTTTCCAGTTTGTCAAATGCAAAGCTCCCAGCAGCCTATTAAACTCTAATTGAAAAAGGGGTGAAATTAGAAAAATGCCCAGAATACATTCTTTGAGGGCCTTCACATCTTTGGTGATAACAGCCCTTTCTCCTAATCTACTTTTGGGTGAGTGAAATTCACAAAAAAATGAACTAAGAGTTCACAATAACCCTTCATGAAGTTCCTCAAAATGTGAGACCAAATGAGAACAACATTGTTCCATAATCTCTCCCTCACATGTAAAGCAAATAAAACCTTTTTACAATGTATGTACATGATCCTTGTATTGAAACCCATTTTACACTAAAGCTTGAAAGCCCATGATTATCAAAATAGAAAATCTATGATTGAAGGAAAAGTCACTTTAAGGTTCAAGTTCATTTTACACAAAATTGAAGGTGTCGTGCGAATACATATCGTCATACAACATACATCGCTGACATACCATATTCACATACACACACAAACACATAATATGGACGAGAACATACACAAATACATGTGTACCACAATTGAAAATGTCACGAGAAATATCTACTATTATAAAACTCGTGATGCATACACATACAGTCAAGCCAAGCCCACTCCACTCAGAGAATTTTGGCCGATGCTAACGAGACATCATAGCTCGAAGCTCCACTAACTCCAACTACTCCCAACGCTTTAGGCTCAACTCAAAGAACTATGTTCTTTGAGTCCTCTTTCACACTTTATACCTCCACTCACAACCTGAATGTGGGTCCTACTAGAAGAGCCACTTTTCTCTAACCCTAAACCTAAAAACCCTAAGTAGGCACTACTCACTACCATATCACACTATATGTTATGGCTAACACACATATGGTCATGACAGGGGAGCAAAGGATCAAGAAAATGTAAATGCATGAAATATCAATATTGAACCCTATACCCCACCTCAAATAGACCATGAAAGTTCCTAATGCCATCCTACTTGCTAAAACCAAAAACATGATTAAAGTGAAGGAAAAAAAAATTGAAAAAAGATGATGAAAAAAAAGAAAGGACAAACTCTAAATGAGGAGTAAAAACAGTTAAATAGAATATCAAATTTAAAATCAGAATTTACATAAAAATAATTAATAATCTCTTTTTATTGCATTATAATATGTTAGTGCCTCATTAAAGTCTATTCTTGAGGAACTCCTTGGGAACACAATGGGAACACATTGGGGACAAAAACAAAATCCCCGCCAAGTTCTGACCACCACCACCCTATGAATTCAAGGGTGACCTTCCCTTCCCTTCCCTCCCTTGGGATCATGCAAGGAATCTACAACATAATTGATCCAAGATCAAAAGAAAAGGTAGGAAGCCTAGGTTCTTGGCATGACCCTTGGATTCACCCTCAAAGCATAGATAGGGTATAGTTCAAGGTGTATCCTATTTACTTGAGTCATGCCCACCATTTTGACCTAACCAATGGGAAGACATATCCCACACTTTAAAAAATGATGGAAAAGTTATTGTGGGAATGGAGGTTGGGAACTTGGAACATCAGGATTGCATCATGTTGTTGTCATCATCATCCTTGCAAATTCCCTTTGGAAATTGATGAAGAACAACTTTCAGATCACACTTTGTCATGCAAGTCTAATTGAAGATGACAAAAGACCAATGTCATCAACCCATTTGGAGATTTCATTGGAAATGATCCCAAAATAAATTCTTCCATTTTTTTTCTACTTGCAAGGTGGTGACGCCATAGCTACCATTGTGGAATGTAGCCTATAGTCTCTCAATATATAAAATTATGTTTCTCAAGTCAAAATCAATAGCAAATTGCCAAAGTTTGAACTCTTAGTGCTTTGCAAGGCTGGAAGCATTTTGTGAAAATATTTTGATTTTACATAATGTGAGAAGTTGACTAAAGGAATATGTGATCTTATCAAAATAGATCTTCATTGTGGGATAGTGTAGGGGAGCTCCCATTGAAATTTTGACTTATGCGTGTAAATGGTACATGTCACACCACTTCAAATGTTCTTTTCTTTGGCTTTGGGGGACAAGTGGGCTGAAACCAAAACCTCAAAACAAAAACCCAAAAAAAAAAGAAAAAGAAAAAGAAAAAGTGGGGATATTTATGAGATTAAACACACAAAAGGAAGTTTTAGACTTCTTCTTTTGTTCAATATCATGTTCATAGTTAAATTTGGATAAAGCTTCTTATGAATGATAACCACTTTTGCTACATCACAAAATTGAAAAAACAAAACATCGTCTAAAATATCACAAATGGGCCAATTTCCCAATGGCTCCACTTTTGGTATTGTCAAAAAGCCCCCAACAAGTCAACATGCACCTTTCAAGGTTTCTTTTTTCAGTTTTGTGGTTTTCAAAGTTTCACAAATTTCTCCAAAATTTGAGCAATCTCTTTTTCCGAATTTACACTAAAAACCCAATTCTTTCCAATTACTTGTCAGGAAAAAAAAACCCAAAAAAAAAAAACCATGGCATCTTTGTCACTTCATTTGTGGAACAACAAAGCTAAAATTATTGAACTTAAAATCATTTTCATTGCTGAAAATGTAGTCAAATTAATGTAAAGTTAAACCCACTTTGAGCATAGATGGGTGACTTTATATGTAATTTTATACTTAGAGGCCAATGGCTCACTACCTATTTATTTATAGGATTCATCATTTTTCAAGACAGGTTACAAAGGAGAGCATCTTCAATAGTAGCTATAAAATGCCCTAAATTTTGGAAATTTTGGATATAGCACAACAGTTTAAGTTTTGTGGATTCCTGAAAAAATTGTTTTGGGCTTGGAAAAATTGTACATATTTTGTGAGCTTTGGAAAAGCCCAATAAACTAGAAGTGATTGTTAGTCAGTATTTCTAATTGATTGATCATAATATTGGCTCAAGTGATCAGATTGGAAGAAAGCCAATAAAATAAGAATTAACTCTTGTTATTTGTTTTCGATTGGGCAATTGTATCGAATAAGTCCCAATGGTGAGATTTAAATTGTCTCTCACTTTATACTGTCTAGTTTCTTTAAAAACTATGTGCGTAAAGGGATGTGACGAATCCTAATTGAAACACGAATTTAAACCCGAATTTGAGCATGTGTGAAAAGATGCTCTTTCAATAATGTTTGCCATGTTTTACACCCGTGTCAATTGGGGTCAAATCTTTGTACATAGACAGATCAAAGATCCCAACACCCAAAAAAATCCTTCAACATTAGGGTTGAAGAATGTGACAATATTCGAGTGTGGAGATAAGTGACAATCTCATACCCATGGCCTAACCTAAATAAGCTTGAATCAAACAATAGTGAAGCAAAAAGTGAATGTGGAATCGCTTGATCTCCTAAGAAACCCAAATAGCACTTAAAAAAGAGGGCAACAGTACATAAGCACATATATACAGCAGAAAGACCTGTAGTCACATTAGCTTCAGCCAAAATTGAGTTCAATAATAGACATATTTAGTGATGGCAAGAATGCGCATTTTCTGAGCAAACCATAAACAGAATCAGCATGAGAAATCCTTAAAGCAAAAGCAGATTGCATGGATCCCATGTGCAAACAAACACTGGAAAAGTCCAAAACACACACTCTAGGATTAATGAGTGAGTGTGATATGATCTCAATTTCACTACTTTTTATGGTACAAGGAGTTGGTAGGGCTCAATCTGGGGAAACCATGACAAATATTAAGCATGGTTTTAGACTCCAGGCTTTTGTATGCAGAACTGCATAACAGTAATTTAAAAAGCCTTTCAAATGAGAGTTGTTTTTTTGAGTGTTTTTTTTTCCTTTTGGGTCACTCAAAATTATCGTGTTTCTCTGTCACCTACTAAGGATGGAATTGTCTGCTGCTCCATCAAAGAAGTTTAAAACCACTGATCTATCTGACAATGATGGGGAGGCACTATCAAGTGAACGTACCACTTGTTGCATTGTTGGTCGTTTCGCTGCTTCATTAAGCGTGCACTCACAACCAACCTCCAAAAGGCGAAGTGGGTCATTGCCAATCCCCCTGATATCTAAAGATGGGTCCAGCACTTCATGGCCTGCATCTGCTGCGACCAGCTTGTGCACCCAAGTCACAAGGTTGTCACCGCTGCTGTGCTGGTATGTTGGCAGCTGCCCAGTAGCAAGCTCTAGCAACACAATGCCAAAGCTGTAAACATCACCCTTGGTTGTGGCAATGGAGCACTGGCTGTATTCAGGAGGGATGTACCCAACTGTACCTGCAAAATCAGTGCTGACATGTGTGTCACCTACACTGATCAGTCGGGCTAACCCAAAGTCCGCTACCTGGGCTTCAAATTTCTCATCCAAGAGGATGTTGCTAGCCTTGATGTCACGATGGATTACATGGGGGATGCAAACATGGTGTAGAAATGCCAGACCCCGGGCTGCACCCCTTGCGACATCAAGTCGGGCCTGCCATGTTAGCTGAGGTTTGCTGTTGTCTTCTTGATACCGGTGGATCCAAGACTCTAGACTGCCATGCTCCATGAATTTGTATACCAGAAATCGGTCCTCTCCCACACTGCAGTAACCCAACAGTGACACAAGGTTCCGATGCTTGATCTTTCCAAGCGTCTGCATTTCCGATAGAAATTCCCTGTCCCCATCAAACCTATGTCGGAAGAGCTTCTTCACTGCCACTTGCATGCCAGATTTCAGTGTCGCTCTGTACACAAAACCAAATCCACCATCTCCTATGATATTCTCAGGATCAAAGTTGTTCGTTGCATTAACAATATCCTCCACCGTAAGCTTGAACATGACCTTCTCAAAAGTGGCACAGTTGATACTCAGGCGCTGATTGTTGATCAAGCCCGGCAATAACCAATGCATCTTGTCACGCTCATTCATTTCCCCCAAATCTGTGGAGTGCACAACCTTGACCTCATCCCTCCATCGCCTGAACATGCATCTGTACAAAATTACTACAGCACTCAACACAGCAAGGACCGACAAGCTCACTGGAATCCAGATCACTGCCTGAAACGGGAAAGATCTCTTGCTAGCAACCGACGGTGCTGCAGATGGTGCTGGAGAAGGCGCTGCCTGACATGGCTGCTTAAGAGCATTGGCCTGCTTCTTTAAGTAGTAGCCGCAAAGGTCATTGTCAAAGTAGGAGCTCACATCAAAAGTCTCAAACTGGTGGTTGAGTGGGACTTCTCCAGACAAGTGATTGTGTGAAACATTGAAATACACCAAAAAGTAGAGGTTGGTAAGGTTGTCGGGAATATGGCCAGACAATCCATTGCCAGAAAGGTCAAGTGCATTCAACTGGTGCGCATCTCCAAGGCTTGCCGGAATACTGCCAGTGAGATTATTGCCCGATAAGTCTAAGATGAGCATGTTGGTGAGGTTGCCAAGAACTGGCGGCACCTCACCACTCAACAAGTTGTCTGACAAATCCATGAGAGTGGCACCCGTCCCAAGCAGGTATCTCACTTGTACACCCATCATTATGTACTTGACAAACAAATCTGACAGATCTGTGCTTGGCTCTGTAACCCTCGGGGTTCCCTTAAACATTGACAAATTGCTCAGTGATGCAGGGATGGAACCATTCAGCTGGTTCATATGAAGATCAAGAACCTGAAGCTTTGGAAATTTGCCCAGCCAATCAGGCACAGGCCCTGTTAAGTTGTTCCTACTCAAGCAAAAGTACCGCATCTCTTCCCACAGCTCAGATAAACCCTGTGGTATGACACCTGAGAGCTGATTGCTTCCGAGGCTGAGCCCCTGCAATTTCAAGCATTTATTCAGGTCAATTGGAATTGGACCTGTAAACTGATTGTCGCTGAGAATGAGGTTTACAAGGTTAGTGAGATTCCCAAGTGCGTCCGGCAGACTGCCGGTCAACTGATTGCTTCCAAGATCCAAGACCTCCAGCATTGTGCAATTACACAGCTCAGGTGGAAATCCCCCAATGAGGTTATTTCCTTTCAAGGAAAGGTTGTTGAGCTTCGACAACTGACCAAGCACTGGCGGTATCTCACCTGTCAAATTGTTGGAGGCCAGATCAAGCTCAACCAAGCTGGAACAATTTCCCAAGGATGCAGGCACAGGTCCAAACAGCTCATTCGAAGACAAAATCAAAGTGGAGAGGTTGCCAAGTTTATCAAGGTCCAATGGAATGAAACCAGTGAGGTTGTTCCTTCCAAGATCAATTCTCACTAAGCTTGTCAAATTGACCAAGAATTCCGGAACAGGCCCTGTGAAATTGTTCTCACTCAAAGTGAGGTTTTGCAGCGAGACACATCCAGAAATCTCTTGCGGAATATTCCCCACCAGTTGGTTACCCGCTAAAACAAGCACCTGGAGGGCTTTAAGGTTTCCAATCTCCACTGGAATCTCACCTGTGAAGTAGTTTCCACCAAGATCTAGAAACTGAATCTGCCCCCAATAGTCAGGTGGTGAGATTGTCAGAGTCCCTGTCAAGTTATTGCTGTTCAGCAAGACATTGACTAGGTTTGGTAGCTTCCAAACACCCGAAGGAACAGAGCCAGAAAGTTGATTGAATGAAAGATCCAAGACTGCAAGCTGCCGAAGATTTGCAAATGTGTCCGGGATGCTTCCATTCAAAAGCTTGTTACCACCAAGCTTCAGAACCTGCCAAAACCGACAACATTGAGACCATCATCTTGCTTGCTGTGTGTCAGTTTTTGATGACACCGACACTCATCTGCTTCCCAAAATGGATGCACACAACAAGGATGGCATCATGCTTTACTCTGATCTCTTCTTGCTTATGATTGTTCCAAAGACCAGCTAACTTGTTTGCTTTTAGAAGAAACAATTTTGCAGCGGCAGCAGCAAACTTTGCTACCAAAATCCCTCAATGACATAAATCTGCTAATTGCAAAATTGTAAGTCTGGACCTGCCCACCTATTATCCTTAACAACAAAAACACATCAGAAGAGAATCAGGTATTGAAGCAGAAGCTCAAACAAGTCTGATGAGGAGCTGTATAACAAAGAGCAAGCTTTTGCAAGTTGAGTGTGGGTATGTGTGTGGATGCGGGTGTATGTGTATCCATCCAGCCAGAGGAGGAGCCATGCATACTGCATACCTTGAGAGACAACAGAGAATTTCCAAGCTGAGGTGGGATGGAGCCTGACAGATTGGTGTTGCTCAAATCCAAGAACTCGAGCTTTGAACACAAGGACAATTCGACAGGGATGTGGCTTTGGTTGAAATTGTTGTTGGAAAGATTGAGTGTGGCAAGCTCAGAAAGTTTGCCAAGTGCAGCAGGTAAGTAGCTCACCACGAGTGCACTACTGGGCAGGAGTAACCCCACAACTCGCCCCATTCCCCCAGGATCACATACAACACCTTCCCAGCTGCACAGATTGCTGCTACTTCCTCCTCCCACTACCCAGCTAGCCAACAAATTGCCGCCACCTTGAACTACTGCCTGCTTGAACTCCAGCAATGCCTGCTCATCGATTGCAGAGCTTCCGGAAATGGATGGAAGCTGCTGCTGTTGTTGGGAGGTGGGTGGTAAGAAAGTAGTTGCAGAAATTAGGGTTGGGTCTGCTGCTGACAAAACAGCGAGCAGACATGAGAATTGCTGCTGGGTCGAGGTCTTCAACTTCAAAGAGCTTTGAACGGATGCAAAAGTGGGCGAGAAAGTGTGGAAGAAGAAGATGATGACGGCCAGAAGAGCGAGATGCAGAATTTGGTACACATAAGACGACGACGACGACGACGGAGGACTGTTCATTGAGTCCTTTCTTCTTCTTCTTCTCCTTCCACAGGAGCCCTTGTTGTGTCCACTTTTGGCTGCTGCGGCTTCGTCCTCTTCCTCCTCTTGTTGGAGCAGCATCTTCTTCTGATCATCACATCCTCCTCTCATCTGTTGCCAGCAAAATCCAAACACCAACCCCTTGAAAAAAACGCCTTACACCCGCCGAGGGAAGAAAACGCCACCGCCGGAGGACTGCTTCTTCTCCTCCTCCTCCCTCTCTCTTTCATTTCTGCAGTTCAAGAATGAACCCTGCTGCGTGCTGTTGGAGTGGAGTTTTCAGCAGTAGTACAAATTCTTCAACCTATTCTTCTTATACAACTGTGTCTCTGGATGGAAGGAGGAGGACAAAACCCCATCTCTCTCTCTCTCTCTCTCTCTCTCTCTCTCTCTCTCTCCTGGAGTACCAAATGAGATGTATAGACAGGAAGCTAGCTCTTGGTGGGTGGTGGGTGTGTTTCATGTTGTCTGTTCATTTCCAAGCTCCTCATGGTTGTAACATGAATGAGAGCCGCAAAACGACAACGACAATATGTTTCAGAAAACCATGGTAAAAAATTGGTCGCAAATCTGGACAAGTCAACAACCCCAACAAACAACCCAAAAACTTGCAAAGACCCCTTCACAAAGACCAAAAAGGAAAAAACAAACAAACCCCAAACCAGCACCAGCAACTGGGTTCGTGAACATGAACCCAAAAGACTTGCAAAGAAGCTTCACAAAGACCAAGGAGTAAGGAATTTTTTCAAAAAACAAACCCAAAATAAACAACAACAACAAATCAACCAACAAACAAACTGTTGAACATCATCAGATAGAGAAGATGATGGTGATGATGATGATGATGAGCAAAGAAAGTGAAAAAGACATCAATCAAAGGAGGAGGAGGAAGAAGAGCAGCATATCACAAGATGAACAACAACGACAAACTAGACCCCATCCACAAACCCATCCTCAAAGGAGGAAAGATCTCATCAAAACAAAGCAAAACAACAAGACCAGAGAGATATATGTCTGGAAGAGAGTTCTGCTACACAAACTCAGATGGTCAAAATCGGCTGCCAAAAACAAAACAAAACAAAAACACAAATGGAAATCTGTAAAGAGAGATATAATACAAATGATGGGTGTTTTTGTTTGGGCTGTTCTACAGAGACACACAGAAAGACACAGACCAGACAGACAGACAGGCAAAGAAATGAGAAAAATGCAATGGAAGTCAAGGAAAGCAAGAGGAAGGAGGGAGAAGAGAGAAACAAGGTCGGTGCATGAGCAAGTGGAGCAACATCTGCAAGAGAGAAGAAACTTACTCTCTAAGTCTCTCCCAAAACCAAAAACCTCCAAACCCAACAACAACAACAACAACAAAACAAAAAAGAAAAAAAAACCCCACAAGAGGACAAAGAAAAGGGAGATAGCCTTTGACTCTCCCCTCACCCCACACAGAAAAAATCTTTGGCAATAATAAGTACAAACTACAGAAAACAACCAAACAAAACAAAACAAAACAAAAACAGAAAAAATGTATGTTGTAAGCTATTTTGTAGCTGCTGCTGCTGAGTGCTTCTTTTCCTCTCTCTCTCTCTCTCTCTTCTCTCTCTTCCCTTTTGCTTCAATTTTGTAATGATCTAAGTATCTCATCTACAGTGTAACTCTCTCATCATGATCATGATCATGTGTGATTGATTGATTGTTTGTTTGTTTCATTACTTTGTGTGATTTTTCATCAACTTGGGCTCCACATTTGCTTTGCACTTAACCAATGAAAGTGATGAAATTTTGAATGAAAGAAATACTTTTGAATGGAAAATGCTAGAATGAAGTTAGTTTTGAGCTTTTCTTTTCCCTCATAACCCAACAAAAAAAAAGCTTAAAGAAAATCGATCGCCAGATCTTTATAGATGGTTTTTAAGTAATTAGCCAAATATTTAGAAGGATGTTTGATTTTATTTGCATTTTCATATCTCATTTTATGGTCAAATTTGGCTAAACTTCCCAAGTGATTTTGTTTGTGGTGAATTTTGACCATTTTGCTATTTACAATTTTTTTTTAAAGTCCCAAGCAAAAATGGTCAAGGGAACTTTTTGAAATTTTTCACAAAACTAAAAAATTCCTCACATTTCAAGGAAGAAATTGATGAAATCACCCAAGATTTTTCTTTTTTAAGTAGTGCCATATTTAACCTAATAGGTTGTAGTAGTTCACCAACATGTAATAAGATTCCTAATTTTATTTTATATTTACTTCTCTATTTTTTCTTGTAGGGTACTTGGCAAAATCCACTTTTGGAGCAACATGAGAAAATTGAAAAAAATAAATTAAATTAAATTTTTAAAAAAAAACCCTAAACCTTCCTATAAATGATTGTGGCTAAATCACAAAATTGACAAAACCAATTGCCACAATAATCATCATCATCATCATCACTTTTGTGTGTATTTTGACCACCTTTTAATTTCCCATTACCCATCATGCTTCAATTCAATGCTGCAAACCTGAGTAGGTAGTAGGTACCAGGCGGGTATCACCTCAGGTCATATATAGTCTGGTAGGGTCCTTGATACTAATATTGATACCATTGTTCATATCTGGCCAGGCCTCTAAATTTAGACCATAGTACCTAGCCTGGTTACGCACTAATTAATTAGTTTTTGAATTGCCAAAATTTTGGAAAATAACTTGCCTACCATGCCAAAATCCCCAAAGAAAACTCTCAAGCACACTAGCTTCATTATTTAGTATAGTGCCTAATTGTAAAATATAATTATTTTTAGTGCAGAAAAGTAAATGATGAAATTATTATTATTAATATTATTATTAGGCACCTTGCTCCCAAACCATGGTAGGTACTATAGTTTATACGAGCCCAACACAGGTATTAGGTATACTACTACCACCCACCCTCTTTGGAAAGGGTTAGGGTTTAGGGTTTAGGGTGACTTTGGTGACTTTGTGCTACTCTCTTTTCTTTTTCAGGTTTATTAAATTTTTATAATCAAACTCAATTCAAAGTTTAAATCCATACGATGATCTATGTTTTCTTTTATGGCTAGACGATTTTCAACATGGTAGTAAAGCTTGGTTGCTTGTTAAAAAAAAAGAAAGGATTTAAGTTTTGCTTCAAAGTTCTATGTGTGTAAATAATGCTTGGGCAAAACTATTGTCTTGTGTTTAAGATAATTGAACATTTTGGTGTGTTCTTGATGAATGAATCATGGCATGATCTTTGGGATGCTTGGATTGGTTGTGATTGCCACACATTGAAGGTCAAATTTTAACATGTACAACTTGAAAAAATCTCAAAGGGAAATCCCTTAAAAGGAGCTTGTAGTGTATGTTGAAAAAGGTAATTAATGTACTTAAAGGCAATTTACCCACCCTTCTTTTTGGAGCAAAATTTGGAAATAGTGTTTCACAAAATTCTTTTTTTTTATTTCTAAATTTTTTAAAAATCCATTTAATAAAATTTCACAAATTTTCATACATGGTTCAAGTAGGTACCAAAAAATATAAAGATGTTTTTTCTTTTCTTTTCATTATTTCAATAGCCAATTTTGGCAATCAACTTATGGTTGATTGCCACCTCAGCTATATCACAATTTATTTTGTAAAACTTTGGTTGTTTAAGCATGACTTTTGCATTAAAAACATGATATCAAATTGATGTGGGTTGATGCTTTAAGATATTGAAGATGATTCTTTTTTTAATCTTGTTGCACATGTAAATTGCTAAAGACACTTGATGAAGTATGATAGTTAGTTACATATTTTATGAACTTCTATTTTGAATTAGAACAAGTCTATGCTAATAGGTTTTTAAGTTTTTGAAAATCAATATGTGCCATATGGCACATCAAATTAATTGTAGTCGAAATGTGGCTTAAATTATATTTGGGAAAATTGTACCTCCTTTTCAAATGTGAGGGCTTTACAACATTTCATACTCTAAGGGAAGTATTTTCATCTTTTCAACAATTTGACTTGAGTTACAAAGCTTTATTAACAAAAATAGTCTTTAACATTCAAGGAAAATTGCATAGTCACTAGTGGTTCATGTCTACTTAATTTGTGTTTCCAAAGGCATTAAAGATATGATTCATGCTCCAAAGTTAACGATTAAGTTGTTATTAAGAAATTGTTTAGTTGAGAAACATCAAAATTGAATTTGGAACAAATTATTAGGAGTATGATGACTTTCAACTCAAACATGGTACTACTTATTGAGACATTATTGATGATGGAAGGATAGATATAAGTTCATTAAAATTGTTCAACCTTTTTCACAAATTTTACAAAAAAAAGATTTAATGTATCAAATACAATGTCGAGTTTATTACCTAGTCATGTCAACTATTGATTGATTGTGTAGAAGGCGTGGACCTAAATGGAAATTTTGTTTGGAGTTATTGTGATCCATGCCTTTATGGCAAACATCATCATTGTGGTCCATTCCCAATAGATGGAGTTTTCTCAAGTGATGGGTATTGATTCTTGTGTTCATATACCATTGGATTGTGAAGATACAAAGAAGAGAAACATGTCAAAGAGAAGCTCAACAAGGAAGCAATTTATGGTCAACAAGTCATTCATGCTAGACTTATTTTCTTCACCAACATTAATGAAGTTCAATGCCATTAAAAACATGTTGAAATTTTTTTTCAACAAAAGACATTTATATGCACCAACATATAGCTTGTTGGGTAAAGGTGTGAAAAAAGAAAAAAGAAAAAGAAAAAGTGGGCTTCTCAAATGCTTATCTAGGATGGTGCAAAGTCTAGAGCAAAATGGGTAGGCTTATCAATGTGTATTTATTCAAAGGAGTTCAAGGCAAGTCTTGTTGATCACAATATGTAAATCAAGAAGGCTCATATGAGGAGTTAAGTTGCTCTAATGGGTAACGTTCAATGTTGATTGTCATATCTTCATCTTGAATGATTTGGCCTTAAGAAGAAACGAATGTAGCCTAGGAGTAGACTAATGCTTTGAAGAAAATTTTTAATGCAATATCATCTAGAGACAAAAAGGCAATCTTGTATCGCAAGACTGAATCATTAATATAAACTATCTTAGATTCTTCAAGAGTAAACTAGCATATTTATGCTTAAGATTATGCTGCTGAGTACTCATTGAGGTGTGACTTTGTAAGTTGGTTAGTTGGTACCAAGATATTAGAGTGATATTTGTAATAATTCCCACCTCAGGATGATCACATAAGTTGTGCCTCCTAATGGATTTTTCATAAGAGGTTAGGGGCTGATCACAAGTTTGACAAATATTTTTCGGACCCAATGGCTAGTTGAAGAGCTCTCTCTCTCTCTCTTCACATTTTTATTTTTATTTTTATTTTTAATTCAATTTTTTTGCATCAACTTTCAAAGAGAAGAGAGCTAAGGTATGCCCAAGCCCAATGGGGCTTTTGGCTTGATGCTTGTTGCCTTTTTAGGTTGAGTAGCAATAGAAATTTAGGTGAGCTGGGTTTTGTGCTTTGTACTCCAATTACTTCAATAAATTCAGAGCCTAAAAAATGTCAAACAAGTAAGTACTTGCCAATGGAGAAGTGGCCATCTTAGTGATAATAATAGATAAAGTCTGCACGCAAATGCACCGAACTTGCACTAGCCCTAAGTTTCATTGCTTCTACCTGAAGAAGGGAAAGAAAACGAGTTAAAGTTAAACCCATTTCGAAGTTTTGTGCACAAAAAACAAAATTACATGTGTATTAATGAAAAGTCTTGCATGTTGAATCATGACACCAATGAAAGGCCAGAAGACCCCGCAAACTCCATCTCCTCGTTCACACTTTTCCAGCTCTCAACTTTCATTTTTCACACAGGATTTGTTGGCTTTGCATGGTTCATTTGGTCCCACATTCTAATGAATATTCACCATTTGTTAGTATGAATGACAAGGTCGTTTTTGGGTTAAAATAGGATTTTTTGGGTTGTTAAACCAAAAAATAGGAAATATTTGGATTTCTTTTGTGCTTTAGGGGTTTTTTTTTTTTTTCTAGTTTTTATTGGAATCTTTTGTGAAATTATTTATATCAAAAACTAAACCCTAATGCTGGCTACATTTTTCCGAGTTTGTTCATCCCTTGAAAAGGTGCATACATAATTTAGCATTGATTTTGTTCAACAAGTTTTACTTACTGAATATTCGGGCAAGGTAGATGGGCGATAAAATTTTCATCAACCTTATGAATTGAAGGGTGATCCTCAAGCTCTTCATGTAAAGAAACCCAAACTTCATACCATGTTCTTGCACCTACCCATCTTCCAACTCCTTGTAAGTAGCTACTCCAACCCATGATAATTCATAACATTTTCTCTTACCATCTAAGAAGGCAAAGTATACTTAGCAATAAATAATGTACACATAATAATTTTACCTACCCAGCCGCCAATAGTCAATCCCAGATCAGACGATGGGTAGGCTAAGAAGGTTGGGTTTTTGTGAAATGATCCTTGGGAGAAGTCTGAATCTCACCCTTAAGGTCAATAGGGAGGAGGGAGGAGTCAAGGTGGGTGTGTAGTATGTAGTTCAAACCAGGTTTGGGTGGCTATCAAGTTTCAACTCTTGAACATACCAATCGCCAATTTGATGAAACTTTGAACGCAACAAAATAAAAATAACTGAACATAAATAGCTTAGGTCCCATGATCAAAGGATTGGTGCAGTTTTGTTTGTGAAGAAACTCATGAATTCATTTTGCTTTTGTTTTTTAGACAGCACTTATATACCAAATTCAGCTTTGGAATTCTATGGTGGTAGTAACTACTTACTTACATAATACATATATACATCGTGATAGATCTCAAAGTCTGTCAAAACCAACCAAGGAAACCATAAAAAGTATTAAGTTGCTTGCTCATGAGTGAGTTATGTCTCTGGGTACTAAAGCCAGGGGCTTTGACTCCAGCTCTACCCGTACACAATTAATAATGTTGGCATGAAAAGAAATTTGTGGTGCTCTCCCAGCAAAACAGATACCACAAAAGTACAAAAATTAAGGAAACAGTGCTTGTTTTGCTTTTGCTTTGGTGGGACTTGCTGTATATTACAGCAATTTGCTTGTTGGCTTGCTTGCTACAGGTCAAAGCAAAGCAGACATTGGCCACCACCCACCACAACACAACACCTTTGCTTTGAACTAGTTGTTTGCTGGAAAGATAGGTGTGTGTGTGTGTGTGTGTGTTTTCCAGGTTTTCATTCGTGTTGGGTGGATATTACTGAATGCATGCAGGTGAGAACTGCTCAGGTTTACAGGCGGCTGGTTCCTTTGTCAAAGCCCCTAATGGTTATCACTTCTTGTGAAAACCATCAACTGAAAGAAAGAAGAAGAAGAAGAAGCACCCATCATTTGTTTACTCTCACACACACATGCTAACGTATGTGCCTGTCAAGTATCAGAATCCAGATGACATCCCCGCTCAGGTTTTCAGACTGGTTCTTTGTCAGAAATATCAACGGTTATCACCTCCTCCTCCTCCTCCTCCTCCTCGAAATGCCATCTGAAAGAAAGAAAGAAAGAAAAGAAACCACCATCATCAGTTTTTTCTCTCCCACACACAACATTATATGTCCCTTCATCATCTTCTGCTTCTTCTTGTTTTGTCAGGTTCTGTGAAACTTGACAATTCCCAAAAAAAACTCAAATTTTTTTCAAAACACCCAATTTCAACAAAATCATCCTCGAGTAGTAGGCACTGTAGACAGCTCTTTTGTGAGTTTCAAAATCTTCTCTACTCTCTCAACTTCCTTCCTTCCTTACTGCAAAATTCAAGCAAAAGTCAGGGGGCGGGGTGTTAAATAACTGGGGAGAGAGACTGGCACAGATTTTGTGTTTGTGATTTGGTCTGCAAATGCAGAGAAGCCCACTATTTTGCTTCAGACTAGATTTGGGTCAGGATTAGTAATATCAATTGCGTCAGATTTTCATCAGAAATCATTCATCCCATAGCCTGGTAGTATACCATTTGATTCAAGCCAGAGTGAACCAGCACTACCCATGAATGCACCCATGCAGGATGGATGGATGGATAGATGGATGAATGGTGTCTAGACAGGACAAAAAATTTCATTGTTTTGCTGCCTCAGTGCTAACCAGAGTGGTTAACTATGTTTCAAACCATCCATGTGCATCTACCTACCTACTTACCTACCTGGTAGTCACCAAGTCGCTTACCTACCCACCCACCTACCTACCTACCTACCTACCTACCTACGGAAAATAGTACCCACTTTCATTGCCTACCTACTTTCCTTTTATAGTTAGGCCCATTTACATAGGTAGTGTGAACTGAAAGTTTAAAGGCTTTTTACACGATAGGTTACAAAGGTGGGAACCTCAGTTCTAGTTCATCCACAATTGTGACCGTCTTGAACAAGGATGAAGTAATCTACTTTTCATCCATGAAGAGCCCCTTTCTGTCTATGAAGAGGGGCTAGTTATGAGAAAGAGTGCTTGATTTATAAGTCCACTTCAATTTGCCTCCCCCCTTGATTATGTTGAGTAAACGGGCTGGAGGCCCCAAACCTAGTAACAACCCACAAGCCCTTATCACTATACTAAAGCTCTACATGCACCTACTTACTCGGTAGACCTATTTTCCTACCCACCACACTACTATGATGATAACCTATTTTAGAGAGTAGGTTAAGCAAGCAGAAACTTGATGTGAACTCCGTTGTGGTTCATCTAGGATTCATCCACAACATGAAGTCATAAATGGGCTCCCCATGGATGATATGCAGATGAGAAATCATCATCCCAAGTTGTTAACCCTGTTTGTATACAGACAAAGGGTATATAGTATTAGGGTTACTATCATCCAGAGGATGTTTTCTCAGTTATATTCGTGAGTGAAGTAACAGTTCAATGTATAATAGCTATTTTTGCAGATGGGGTTTTTGCACATTAGCTACTTGTGCACTTTGTTTGGCCTTGCCTATACCAAGGCAAAAAAGGATATTGTGTTTAGATTCATTATAGAGTTATAGTAGCTTAAGAGATTTTGGCCCCTACTAGGTAATAAATAATAATAGGTCTATTTTTATATGAGGAATGTTCGAAAGATGATATTTTGGCTTGTGTTGAGACTTGAGATTAGTTATAGAGTTATAATATCTTGAAGAATTTTGGTTTTGTTTTTAAGAGGAGATTTTTTGAAGATTATAGTTTTGCATGGTGAAATATTTGAGTTTCCATAATTGTTCTTTTGCCTTGAGATACGTTTTAAATGTCAATGGCAAGGCCATAGTGTGACAGACCCCTCGTTGTCTTAGGCCCACTTGAGACGAGTGTCCAAGGTCCAATTTCCTAGGAACCAATTTGAAGTGATTTGAAGCAAATGGAATCCTTGAGCATGAACAAGTTAACTAACTACTACCAGTGGATCTTTGTTAACCCAGAAGATGGTATCCAAGGCTACCTACCTGCATGAACAAACCACTACTACTTCTTATCTCTCAAGTGTGTGTGAGAGGACCTCCCTCCAGACACTTCCTCCTGAGATCAGCTTTCCATGGATTCAATTGACTACCCACTCTTCTTCTACAAATGGGTCTCAAATCCAGCAATGTTGAATGGGTATCCACAAGTTGGACCGACTGGGTATCCAAGAACCAACTACTAGAGTTGTGAAGAGAAGGAGAGACCCATGGATTCCTGCTCACTCCATACTCTCCCACCTGGACCCATTAAAAATTCAGTTGTCAAGGTCCTGATGGTGAATGGATGAAGATGTGTAGTCTGAAATAATATAGACCAAAACAAGGAGTCCCCATCCCATTTGAAAATTATGCAAAAGTGAAAGAAAGGGCCCATTTTGACATTAGTTTGTGACACACTTTGAACGAGATGAATTTATAGTAATTTTCAATGTTAGAAATATTTTTTTTCAAAATAATTTATCAAGGTTTGATGAGACTTCTAAAGTTAAGCTCATTACATATAGTAAAGGATGTCGTGGTCGTTTTTCATGAAGTTTTTTTATCACGTGATCCATCCATACATCCATCCATCTGTCCCGTCATCCATTCATGGATGGCATCATACCGGGAAAAAAACCCTGGCAGAAATAAATAACCCCTCCTACACATGTGTCGCTGTTTAGGAAAGGCATGCCTGGTCCAAAGGGGGGGCACCCCCAAGATTTTCATATCAATATCAGCAACAAACCAAATATGTATTCTCCACACAATGCCTGAAGACATAAAAAATGTATACGTGCACTCATTGCGCAGCATGGTAATGCTTTGGCGGCCCTTTGGGGGCAACCCGAAGCTCAGCGGAATGTGGTATATAGAGAGGTTTTGAAAATGTAGTTTGTAGTTGTAATTTTGTAATATGAACCATCAAATACAGACACACCTGTGCATTAGGCACGGGGTTCAAACTAGTTTCAACTATAATAGAATTGGGATGGGTGACTTTATAGGAGGTTTAATATACTTGGGCCAACAACATAAGTGCCCACTAGTCTATATATTAATGTAGGTGTTAACCGGTTTGGCTCAGCAAAATGGTCTAACCAGCCTCTGATCTCACTAGACAGAATAATATCTGACTCATACCCATGTGCCTTATAGTAGTTAGTAGATAATTAGAAATTTCATGGAGACTAAGTAATGGTGTGAGTACTTGCTAAAAATTGAACTCATAAGCATAATGATCACTTGGACAAAGGCCATATTTATGAGTTCAATTAGGTTAGCAAGAGTTGATGCTAAAAAAAAAGTCAGTGATAATAAATAAGTTACATAGTTCTTCAAGTGATAATCAAGTTTTTTTTAAGGTGCCTATAAATAAGACTGGCAGATTTAGTATCTACAGTTAGTTCATCATCTATGATGAACTGAAATCTTATTATCAGGAGAACTCAATCCAATCATTCCATGACTCAAAAAGGCCCACCAATTGTGTGTGAATGGGTGAACAAGTAAGTGTATGTAAGGTATACAAGGTAATGACCAACTGGTGTTGGCCGGTTATTGATAATATTGACAACCTGATTGACACTCAAATCTGTTTTTAAATAACTTACCCAGCCAATAACCCACTGGATATTTATCACTAATTTGAGTAGTAATATTCATTGATTATGCATTAGGGTAGGTTATCGAATATAATTGGTTATATATATATATCACTAGTGCCAATTATTAACTGGTTATAAGGTTTATTATTAGTACTATTACTATTATTATTATTATTATTGTTACTATCTCTCTTTTTTTGTTTTCTAACATCAAAATGTTTAGTGTTTTAGGATTTATAACCTACTCGGATGATAACCAGGTCATCCAAGTCGATATTATTAGATTTTGAAATTTCCATACCAGGTAGTTTGGTCATTACCCGGTTATCAAAACATCCAATAATTGGCTGGGAAGGTTATTATTACTAGCTGGCTTGATAACCGGGGTCGACAATCAGGTCGAAACCCAATAACCGACCAACACTGGTTTCGAAAACCTCAAAGACCCACCACCCATTTTCATGAAAGAACCGCTTCTGCTAGGCGGTTCTCTGATTGTTTGGTTTCTGGGTGCTGGGTGGGTATTAGGAACAGCACCCAGCTCTCCTCCCGGGTATCAGTCCGGGTTTCACAATTCATGATCATGGTTCTCAAAAAGTCAAATAAACTACCTAGAAAACTGGCAGTTATATATGCATGTGTGTGTGTATGTGTGTGTGTGTGTGTAGCTTACAAGCATTGTTACCAAAGAAGCTTGGTTTTTTCTTTCTTGTACATAACTAGTTATGACTCATTTTCATGACCTTTGTGGCATTGGGTGCACCCCACCCCCTCCCTCCCTCACTCCCTCCCTCCCATCCACAAAAATGGCAATTATTGTATTGTCAACCAAGCTTGTGTGGTCTTGAGACTTTGACAAACAACAAGCATGTCATATGCAATGAGCCAACTACTTAGGCCTTTGTCAAAGAGCAGCAATAAGTGAAACCCACATCCCATTATGAGAGTTTTGTGTGTCAATGATTCCCAGTTCTTTTTTGCACAAACTTTTCAAGGACTCAAATCAACTCTAAACTTTGTAGAAAGAGCTGCATGATGACTCTTACTTATGCTCCTCTTATGATTGTTGTTGTCAATGTCAATGGCAATGGCACCGCCCAGCCCAGCATCTATCTTGTGGTCATTCTAGAGTAGAAATCCTCGTCATCAATCATTGTGACTAATAATTCCATTAATTGCAATTCATGGCCAATTTGCATGCAAAGCTCATGGAAACAAGAGAGAGTGTGATTTTAAAACGAGAATGGCAAATGGGGGACTTGGGAAGGCCGGCCATTTCTTTGATTTCCACGGAGAAAAGGGACTTTGGGAAATTCAATTTTCAATTACGAGTAAATTGTACATTTTTATCAAATGGTCACTAGTTTTTTTTAAATGCATTGTAATCTATCATAACTGTGTGTTTAAAATTCTGAAAAAACATTATAAACCCTTTCGCCTTAGCCAACTTGGTTGATGATAATTCTAGGGTTGTTTTTGAATTGAATTTGCTTGCTTCCAACATCAAAATGGAAGCTTGTGGTGTTTTGGAAGCTTTTTTTTTTGGTTTCAATAAGATACCCAAAAAAAGGTTGATAACATGTTTTTGATGTTAAACCTAGGTTTAAAATCTTTCAACTAATTATTTTTTTATTAATTGTGAGGAAGGTGTGATTATTATTGATGGATATGATAGGAAACTGATATCTTACCTTTTCAAAATGTTATCATCATTTAAATTTAGTGATAAAATTTGAAATTAAATCTGAAATATAAGTAGTTGATGAATATTATTATTAAATATTTTTGAACATTTTACCAGCACAAGCAAGTTTATAAAATAACTTGTCATTAAAAAGTTGTCGATGTTTGGATGTTACCAAGTGGATCCCAAGAAAAACAAATATCATTTTCAATTATTGATGAAACATGAGGCATCCCCAAACTTTTTGTAAGACTCATATGCGAGCCCAAAGGTGAAAACAACAAAATAAAGAGTGGTGCAAACTAGAGTTTAGGGTTTAACTCGCACCACTTCAAGGGTAGAAATGTGTGCTAGAATTTCAGGATAGGGATTAAAATGAATGATAAACAAGTCAATTATTCATACAGACCCACACAAAACAAATAACAAGTTGATTAATGCATAGTTAGAACATTTTTGGTGCATAAACGAGTCACAAACACACATGGACTCATAAGATTCATCACAGCTTAAACTTAAAGAAAGTTATCACTTTCTCTCTTATAGTAATCTTTATAATTAGTCAAAAGGGCAACATTCAAATGTCATTTTGTTTTGGGATTCCCAGGTTGAAAGTTCTAAAATTTTCAAAATTGGGATTCCTGACATTTTGGAAAGCTATAACTTTTTTGTGTAAACTTTTAATTGAGACGAAATCTAAAACAAAGTTGTAATCCTTGTCAAGAGCTTTCCAACAATATGTGACATATCATTTACACACACATATTTCAAGGCGATTTTTAACTCACTAAATCTTAAACATTATAAAATCACAAAATGAAATTCAAAAGATTATTTCTTTAGTGAGCATATTAACCTTAGGAAATATTTTTTACAATTAGATAATGTAGAGATGTTAATTTTTGTGAACAAAAATTGACGAAATGATCATGGGGTTTAATGTAAATGACCATACAATTTTCATGGAGTTAATTAAGAAGGATTTAAACTTAAAAGGAAATTAAATTTTTTGAAAACTTGTTTGAATAGGATGAAATTATGAGCATATAATATATTGGAAGATTTTTTTCTTAACATTTATTTCACTCTTTGTTATTTTACCTTTTTTGGGGGGTAATTGTTGTAATTTTTAAATAAAATGTATTAAAAAAAAACTTTTGATAATCAATTTGTTAAAAGTATTTTTGGAAATTGATTAATATGAAATTTGTGAAAATTAACACTTTAAAAATTGGTTGAATTTTTTTTCCCCCCAAATTTTAAAACCCTAACCAATTCTTTTGAAGATGAATTAAAAAGAAAAACCAAGGTGATTCTTACAACTCTTCTTTAAAATAACTTGATGGTTTAAGAAAAACTAAAACCTACCCAAGACAATATTAGCTAAACATATTGACAATTTTAAATAATAACATGCATAATGGTTATATATGCATAAGGAAAGGGAAAAAAAAAGGAAAAAAAAAATCTTGGTAAACCCCACTCATTTCAACCATTGAAAATGTGATGTGTTACATGAAGAAGGTGTCCACACATTGGTTATGTCTTCTTGGGAACAATAAAAATCCCAATGTGAACTACCACCTTTTAAGAATTTGACATAATTTGAATCTGCCACTTTGGAGGTACCTTATGGACTTATAAAATGTGTCATAGGCTAGAGTTTATTTTGTGCAAAATTTCACAAAAATGTGAAATTGTTTTTGAGGCTACAACTTCTACAAAAGCTTGTTTTTAGGAAAAAGAAAAAGATTAAAAAACATTTGTAAAAAAAAAAAAGGGCTTTTGAACTAGGTTCACTTGCTCTTATGGGTCGCCAAAAAATAGCATGGTTACAAATTGTTTTTAATGCCCTACTTGCCCTATAGCCAAATTTGGCTAATCCTTTATGGATGGTTGTTAGTGTGATTACACCATAAAAACATGAAAAAAAAAAGAAAAAAGAAACCTTTTAAGTTGGTTTAGGGTTGTTAGGGTGAAGGTGGTTTAGGACTATGCTTTGCAAGGTATTTTAAAAATGCAAAAAAGAAAAATTAAGTCAAGTTTTTTATTTTTACTCAATAAATGTTTTTAAAAATAACATAAATTGCTGTTTCCTTGTGCATAATGAACCAACATAATGTATTGGGGGGGGGGGGGGGGGGGGTGAGAAGAGGGGAATTACAAAAAATAATATACATGGAAAATTATGCCCTAGAAAAAAAGCTCATAAATTTGGAAGGATTCTACACACATGCAGATTATGCATTTTGGTAATGGCCACTAGGAGGGCTGAGGGGGAGCTGCAGGTGGTCATGATTGGGCTGGGAAGATTCACCATTACATGACATAATCAGCACTTATGGACAGATTCTGCCACTTCAGTAGGAACAGTTTAACCTACCCTCATGATGTTCAGAGGGGACTTAACCCTAAGAAAGATTAGGGTGAAAGCTGGAATCTCTCCTGGGTGACAATTCCACATTCTAGAACATTACACCTTCACATATTTTGTGTAAATAAAAATCCATGAAGAGTCTTTTAGCCTAATAAAAGAAATGCTATTATCCTTTATCCTTAATTTTTTAAAAATAAAAAAATAAATAGATAAATTAAATAAAAAATTGCTTTTGTAAGGTACAGAGTTTTTTTTTTTTAAGGTGCAAATTTTTTCCAACTTTTGAGAAGAAAAGTAAAAAAGGGAATATTTTATCATAATATTTGTGTTTTTTTGGTGAAAATAATTGCCAATTTTTTGGCCATATTTGGACTCTAAATTTTAATTTCGTAGCATTGAAGAAGTTTGATTGATTAAAGGGACTTACTTTTTTCTTCAATTTTGTGATTTCAGAAATTTGGCGATTTTTATCCCCCCAAAAAAAAAAGTCTAATTTACACTAAAAAGAAATCCAAAAATTTCCCAGTTTTTTTGTTTTTTCCAAAAAATGATAAAATTTGACTGATAAAAGCACTGATGTGAAAATTCAAAATTGCTTTGTAATTTTATTTTCTTTCTTTCTTTTGTGAATTGATCGCGCTATTAAGATAACTCCATTTCTTTTCATTTTTCAAAAATAAAATAAAATACTTTTTTTCCTCTTTTTCGAAAAAAAATAAAATAAAATATTTTCTTTTTTCCTCCTTTTCAAAAAACAAATGTTAGAAACCACAAATTGTGATTTGCAAAAAAAGAAAAACATTTCTCTTTTTTCCAAAAAAAGCATATAAACAATTTCATTCATTCTTACTTTTTTTTATTTTAAAAACAATAAAAAAATCTTTCTTTTCTCCTTTTTCCCCAAAATCGAGTATAAATAATTTCTTTGTTTTTTTTCCCCCATCCACCCTTTTTCCAAAATAAAACACATATAAACAATTTCTTTTTTCTCATTTAGAAAACACATATAATAAATATTCCTTCTTTCTTTCATTCTTTTCAAGAAAAACACATACCTACGTACCTACCTATTTTAATTGCAAAAAAAAAGAAAAAAAAAATTAGAGAAGGGAAAAAAAAAAAAAACAAAAAAACAAAGAAAAAAAGAGTTGCAAGGAAAAAAAAATAATTCTGAACACTTGTGCTAATTTTGATGTTCCAATGGGATTTTTATCATTTCTTGGGTATCTAATTTTCTTTCTTCTTTGTTGCTTTGTTTGTTGATTTGTTTGTTTTTTGTTGCACATGTGTTTTGGGTGAGTTTTGCTCTTTTGTTGTTGTTTCCTACCTTTGTTGCTGCTTACCCATTTGCTTTGTCTTGCTTTGCTTTGTGCTTTGTGCTTTGCTTTGCTTTCCTCTCCATCTCCAAAATTAATTCCTCTCCATAACCTTGGTACCCATTCTCATCATTCCCTTTTCTCTCTCTCTCTCTCTCTCTCTCTCTCTACTTTTGTTTCTTTTTTTCTTCTTCTTCAGAAGTTTGTTTTTTATGTGAGTTTTTGTGGAAAGATTCGTGCAAAGTTTTGTTTTGCAAAATTTGATAGGAACCCAAAAACCAAAAGGGAAAGGAAAAGGAACCAAAACAAAACAAACAAGTTCAAGAGAAAGAGTATGTTTGCTGCTTCTTGTTGACGCCTTTGTTTTGTTTTTTTTTGGGTGGAGATTTTTTCAGCAAGAAAAAATGGGTACTACTCCATTTCTCTTGTTTCACAAAATTTCTTGCACAAAATTGTCATCCCTAATAGACTCATGATTATTGTCTCTTGTCGATTTTGGTAGAAGAAAAGATCAGCGAAAATGGCGACAGAAGTGGTCTCTGTCTCTGTAGCAGTAGCAGTAAGAGCAGTATTCACACATGTTTGTATGTATGTATATGTGTATGTATAGTATGTGTTACAGATGAAGAAGTGCAGCAACAAACATCTGGGTCTGTGCTAAGTGGCATGAAGCTTGAAGCTGGGTGGAGAACATGGTAAGGTAAGAAGAAGAGAAGGAGCAGATACCATTCTCACTTTCATCGGTCATTGGGTCAGTCTCTTTCATGGGGATTGGAAAAATTAGGGTTTGGAGTAGTAATGTGTGTTTGTTAGGGTTGACAGAAATGAAGCAGCAGGATTTTCACTTAGAGAAAACCAACCTTCTGAGCTGAAGAAGCTGAAGAAGTTTGTGGCATCTTGCATTAGAGAAGAGTGGTTGTGGAGAGTAAACAAACAAGATGTTGAAGGGACTCTAGACAGCACCAGAGAGAGAGAGAGAGAGAGAGAGAGAGAGAGAGAGGAGACATACAGCAGAAGATGGTTATGGGAGGCTTTTAAGACTGAGGGCACAGGCACAAAGTATTGTTGTAGAAGAAGATGGCAGAGTTGGAGGGGAGGGAGCTGCAGAATGCGCATCTGGATATCCATGAGCTATTTGCTTATTACAATGATCTTTACTTTGAGGGGAAGCTCGGTGCCTGCAATGTTGCATGGAGTAACTCACGAATGACCAGCCTGTATGGTTGTCTTATTCCTATCTCATCTCTTCGAATGACTACCTTGATGTGCTGTTTTTTGTTGGAATTGTAATTTAGGGTTTCAATCTTGGGGTGGCAAATGGAAGTCGAATTGTTGTCACGAAATCAGCTTCAGACAGGTGTTGAGAGATGGGTACTTCTTTTACAGCACATTTTTGCAGCTATGAAATTTCATTCTCGTTTTACCAAGATTGTGGTCTTGGGGGGCGAATGGGGTTGTTGGGTTTAGAGCTGCAGGTGTATGCAAATTCAGTGGTGGAGGTGGATGTGAGATCAGGTTATCAGAACCCGTTCTCAAGTCCCGCACTACAGCAGAGTTGAAGACGACTTTGCTGCATGAGATGATCCATGCTTACCTCTTCAGCATGTCTGGCAACAAAAACCATGAGTACAATGACTTTTGTCCCTCCTGTCTTTTGCTAAAGCAACCATTTTGGCTTCCTTGTTTTCCTGTTTGTATCTGCCTTGCTTTGTTATCAGGTTTTGTTAAGTCTCACACTCTTTTCTCGGGGTCCTTTGGTGATGTGTCACAGTGATCATGGCCCATGTTTCCAGCATCTCATGAGGTCCATCAACCAGTGCTCAGCAGATGATGACCAGGTCTTGCTTACTACTTTCATGATGTCTGGCCTGTGTTTGATCAGTAATAAGGAGTGTCTGTCTCATAAGCTATAACCACTGCTGCTCCCTTCTTTATCATCCCATGTCCCAATAAGCATTTTGCACTTTGGATGCAGAGACCGGAGAATGGCTATAACATAAGCATTTGTCACAACCTTGAGGAGGATGCGGATGTCAATCAGGTTCACCATTTGAAGGTAAAGGGTCTCACTGTTTTTTTATGCATTGATGGAAAAGTGCAGTGATATTCCAAACTGATGATGAGAACACAGCAGTGCCTACTGAAATAAGCTTGACAGGTGAACCTGGATGTGGCAATCTGGCTGTGGACTGTTAGATCTGTTTTCTCTCAAAAAGCCTTTTTGCAGCACTCTCTCATGTTGAGGGTATAGTATTATTCCATCATCATCTTTGTGCAGCAGAAAAAAGCATACATTTTCTAATCTGTGTTCAGGATGCTCTGTTTTGCAGTGTGAGACTTGTGGTGACTTTATGAAAAGACCAAGGATCCAGGCCCCATCAGTGTCAGATTGTCCAAGGTTTGAAATCTCTGTACCTGCTGATCAATCTTGCCATGGCCCACTCTGTCAATTGTACGTCAGATTTGCTACCCCTTTTAAAGCCTCTGTTGGATTATTCCTTCAATTGTCCTTGTCTTTTCTCATGTCACATAGCCAGTGAGATTGCACATACGTGCAAACCCTGTGGTCATCCCTTGGTTTACTACATTTTCCCCCCTTGATTTGCAAATTTTTTAAGAACCTGATTGTTTGACTAGAGGTCATGACCAAGGAAACACGGAAGAGTTAGGTCTCAGTTTTACTTGCTTATGTGGTGTCATGGGTTTCTGCAGGCATGAAGCTAAGTTTGGAGAAGCTTACCAAAAAGAGGATCAAGTGAATGATGATGATCTGTTGACTTCAGGCAACCTACCCATGATTGGCAAAAAGCGACCATCAATTGGTGCCAGCGGCAGCACTGCTAAGAGGGTGACAGCTGTAAACTCTAGTCTGGAGAGTTCTTTTGCTGCTTCTAAGAAGGTCTCAGATACCAGGCATGAAACAGGTAGCCAAGATGCTGAGAAAAAGTTGCTAAATGCTGGAAGTAAAACACCTCCAGCTCCAAGGTTGAGGAATCAAGAGCCAGAGATTGCAGTGAGAGAAGCCATACCCCAGTTGCAAACAAATGGAGCAGGTGCTAGGAAGAGGCGAAGGCCGCCAGAGGGGGCACAGACAGCTGGGAAGCAAGAGAGGGAGCCAACAGTAATTCTTGCATGGAAACAGTGGTGCATGTTTGAAGATGATGACAAAGATGGAGACATGGTAGGTGCACTAGTCAATAAGAGAGACAAGCGTCGCATACAGGAGCGACACAGGAAAGTCATGTTGCAAGAACATAAGACAGGAAATGCAGGTGATTTCTGAGCCTGTAGTCATTTTACTCACAGTGATCAGAGACAATGAAGGGTACTCAATTGGTACTTTTGCATCATCTGCTTTGTTTGTGTGGTGCAACTCCATGTTTTCCACCACTAAAAGAGCATTATAGCAGAATGACATTTATTTTTGTTTCTTTGGTTTTGTTGTTGACAATCCATCCTTCTCACAAATTTAGCTATCTCTGATGGTGGTTTGTGCATTCATCCTGGTGATGTCACAGGAAGCTGCACCTCACAAAGAAACAAGTCAGAGGTGGGTGTGATCACAGGATCACTTCCTGGTTCCACACCTGCTCATGAAGAGCAGACTGGGGAGTATGCAACAAGAAGCACCACTTTGGGTGGTGACAATGACAAAGTGCTTGATGGGTCTAGTGATTTTGGCATTGAACTTGCAAATCGGGAGAGCAATGTGAACATTAGACATAGCCTTAATAATGATGATGAGAGGCAGGTGGATTCATACTCCAGAGATGGCAACACCCGACATGTGTTTACACTGGAGCAGCAGCAGCCAATGGATCCAATGAACTTCTCTGCTCCAGAGGAAAGCATGGTTGTCAACCCTCTACCGGGAGTCATCACAGCAACTGCTGAGGAAGGTGCAAAAACTTCAGATGAGTCATTGGTGCAGCAACAATCGTTGTGCACATTGACAAAAATATTGACTGAGGAAAGGCTTTGTGGGACTGACAAAAGGAAAGGTCATGGCAAGGGGGACAAACGTTGCACTGAAAGGCATGTGGAGGATTTGGAACTGAATTTAAATAATGAAGAAGAAAGTGAATCTAAGAAGCCCTCTCTTCTGAGTACTCAGGCAACCAGCATTGTTGATAATGAAAAGGACTCAATGAAGGGTAGCAACATTACAGACAACCCCAATGATCTCCTTGCCAAGTTGCCGAGCACAAGCAGGTCTGCAATTCTACTTGCTCATCTGGTTCATAGGTTCAATTTGGGCTTTGGCACTCTGTAAAACCGGGCCTCAGTTTTCTAACTTGAAACAGTTTCTGCGCTATGCTTGTTGCTGATGTTAACACTCAGAACTATTGACCAGCATATGAGACTTGAGAGGTTTCTCTCTGATTATGTTGTGATGTGCAATTCACCCTGATTGATGTGCTGGTTGGACTGCAAACAGAAGTCAAGAAGAATGGTACCAAGGGTGTGAATGGACAGTGCCTGGAGGTGCTGGAAATAATGGCTTGTATGAGGAACAAGGTGAGAGTACAGGAGGGTTGAGTGATGTGGCCAACCAAAGAGGGAAACAGAAAGTGATTGAACTAAGTGATGAGGAAGAAGACAGCAACAGGGTTTCTATTGAGCGACAAGCCATGTCTGCCCAGAATAGCATCCATAGTCTTGATGACCATAATGCAGATGGGCGTGCAACAACTAGTGGAATCGAAATCAGCAGTGTATGTTTGGAGAGAGGATTGGGAAGTAGAGGCAACAAAAAACAACATTTTGCTGCTGCAGAAGAACTTGATCCATTTTTTGAGGATTACAACAACAACACAGGGGGAGGGCTGCTAGTGGAGATTATGTCACCATGTCGTGGTCAGCCAGGAAGCCCGAGTTCAGTTGAAGCTTTGAAAGGGAAGCATCATTGCAGGACTTATCGAAGACGCAAGATGCAACAGGGCAAAGCAATTGCAGGGGATGACAGTGGCGAGGAAGTCCATGGACCTGTGGCCAAGACAAATGATGCTGGGAGCATTGAAGACATTGATAGCCTTGGGCACCGCCAGCTCACTGAGGGAGTATCAACTGGAGGTACAAAAGAGAAACCTCTCAAAAACAAATCTTCCCTTGAGAAACCCATTTGCTAAATGTGAGGAATCCTATTAGGGGTAATGTAGTGACACATGCTCAACTCCATTTTAAGTGAAGACCCATCAGAGAATTCTGGCAATTCAAAAGCTGCAACAGAAATTCCTGTGAAATGCTGATGATTGCTCCCTCCCAATTCCCCATGTCTTTGAATTGTGATGCAGAATGCACTAGTTCAGTTATAGGCTTCAATTATGTTTCTTAAAGTCACTTATGGATTTAGTATGCTTGTGGCTTTCTCGTATGTTGCCTTAGCTTGCAGCTTTCTCTTATGTTGCTTTTTATATTGTAGACTAAGGTAAAGAAATGGTGTTGCATGCAGTGGGGACTCGCTGTCCTATCTGTGACCAAACACTTCCCACGGGCATCTCAAATGCGGAGCTCAATTCACACATCGACCAATGCCTGGCGCATTATAAATAAAACATGTACCTGCAAATGTTTCCCCTTGCACCTATTTGAAATTGTTAGCCAATTGAAATCTTGTTGGGTAGTTTTGGGTAGAAACTTTTCACAGAAGCTTGGCCTTAATTGCAAAGAATGTTTGCATTTGGGTTTGTAAAAGCCTTAAGGGAAAACTCATGTTAAAACCAATCTTTAAAAACTTTGCAAAAGATATGATCTATCTTTGGAGTTTCTTCCAAGATTTTCTTCATGGGTTGGAACATTCAACAAACAGCCAAACTACTGAAATGTTTGTTGAGTTGTTTGTTGATTGTTGAAGCTACCCAACATTCCACAATCTGGACTACATCTGGCTTGGAAGTCTCTACTCAGCACGCACACGCCCTTTCTATCCTCTTACACAGAAAAACACACACTCAAAGTCTGTCAGTAATGAAATAGAATTGCTTTTCTGCCACCATTGTTTTTGTGTGGGGCTTTTTTGAAACTTTGAAGCTGAAGTGGAACCATATTTGCATTATATACCAAAGAAAAAAACTCTTGTCTAAGATGCGGGTGTTTTCTGAGTGGATGTAGGTTTTTTCTGACTGAAGCCCTGGGCTTTGTGTTTTGATGCATCAGCGTCCACATCAATTCATAAGTTCTTCAAATTGGATGTGGATGAAGTGCACAGGGTTCACTTGTGATATATTTGTTGTTCTTGCATCTCCTAGTTGCTTTCAATTTTGGAATCTTAATGACGAAGCAACAATATGCTAACCCTAGGATTTTGTTATATACTTTAGCACACATGCATTTAGATGAATGTTGAAAGTGTGAAGCTCTCTTTTCCTAGCATTTAATGACACTTTTGTAAGCACTCTTTGTGTTCAAACATAAGCCTATGGCTTTGATGAAGTGTACCTAATCCTTCACTTATGTCATGGATAATTCCTTGAATCAATGGCCTTTTGTAATAGTATGACAATCTTGACTACCTATATGACACATTTCGTGAGATTGAACTTCCTAATTTAAAACTACCCCTTTAATATGACTATGTCGTAACAGTAGAAATCAAAACCCCATTTGTCATATACAGAGATAATTAATGTCTTATAATGGATGAATTTCATATGACAATGACAAAGGAGAAAAGGACATTCATCTATTTGTGAACCAGAACTTTCTAGAAACTCTAAGAGCATTTAGAGAGAACCAAGAAAATAATTGAGGTGTTCAAAGATTCAAAATTCTAAAGCCCTCTATGAATTTTTTTGAAAAGATTGTACAAATCACAAACAAGGCCAAGTTCCCATAACTTGAGGTTGCTTTGTTGGCCTTGCCTACAAAGGCAAGAAGGATATTGTGTTTAGATTCATTATAGAGTATAGTAGCTTAATGGATTTTGGCTCCTAGGTTATAGGTCTATTTTTGTATGAAGATTTTTGAAAGATGATACTTTGGCTTGAGTTGTAACTTGAGATTAGTTATAGAGTTGTAATAATATCTTGAAGGATTTTGGTTTCTTTTAGAGGATTTTTTGAAGATTATATTTCTGCATGGTGAAATATATTTGAGTTTCCAGAAGTCTCCTTTTGCATTACGATATGTTTTAATGTAAATGGCAAGGTCTTAGTGTGACACATGATAACTCGGTGGTTCAAGCAAGTGATTTCCCTTGGTTGAATCTTGTGATTATGTATTATGTTTGATTTAGCTACAATTGAATTGACTTCATGTTCTTTTTTGTTTGCTTATTCTTATTGTGAATAGACATGCTCCAAGGATTGGGGCCTTGACAAGTGATATACCTTAATACCTTGGTTTGCAAAAATGTTGAAATTTTCAAAAATTATTTTCTTCAAGAACAAAAGTAATGAATCTCTAAGAATATTTTGTTTGTCGAAATGAGATTTTAAAACTTAATTAATTTCTTGATAGACATATATTAAAGTGGTCAAGATATTATGATATTACTTTAAAAGCCACAACCCTTCAAGAAATCAAATTTCACACACCTTGCATATGATCAAGACAAGGTTGATAATATATAAAAGCTTCAAGATCTCATCTAGGTGGTCAAAACTTATTGAAAAAGGGCATGATACATATATATCAAGGTTCCTTGTGCATCTAACCCCATACCCAAGATTACCTTTTCTTTGTTTATTTATTTAAAACTTGCTTAATGTTTTAAAGTTTGAATGATGTATCTATATGTCATTGATACCATCCCAAATCTGATTTTGCTTCTATTGTTGCATATTGCAAAACTCTACTTACATGGTGAGAGTGATAATGCTTGCAATGGTGGAGTGTTAAAACATTCAAATGAACTTCCAATTTTGCTATGAAACTACAAGCCAAAGGACATTTATGCTGCTTTGGGAGTGGTGAAGGGAGCAAGAGTGCCTGGGGTGATGGAGGGGCTTTTCAATTTGCGAATGGAGGGAGGCATTGGCAGCAGAATTGAAGAAACCAGATGGTGACAAGCTGCTGTATCGATGCTCACTTTGTGAAAAATAGTACAGCACAGTTAAGGCTCTTGCACAGCATCTGCAGTCAAAGAAGAGGAAGAAATTGGAGGTAGTGAGAGCTCTGAACATTGGGAGGAAGTTGATGGAGAAACAATTGAAGAGGTGAGGGCTGATGGTGATGTCATGGGGCCAACTGACAGTGAGTTACAGGAGTGGGATCCAAGTTGCTGCTTTTTCTTTGATGCAAAATCAGCTGATGGCAGCATGGAAGGGTGGGTGAAACACATGCACAAAGTGCAGGGATTCTTCATTCCAGATTCTGAGTACCGTATAGACCCATGTGGCATGCTCAGCTCCTTGGCCTCAAGGTCAGTTAATCTCCATGAATGAAGTCTTGCTTGGTCTGAAGTATCAGGGTTAAGCTTGTCTGTGAGTGACTCTGCTTTTTCTGAGAAATGAAATCAATTACCTTCACTGTTTGTTCCTTCTACCTTCAGCTTGTTTGTTTGAATGACTAAACAATTTGGAACTTGGAGTTTGGTTACAGGTTGCACAGGGCTTCATGTGTCACTATTGTGATGACCGTAGCAAACAGTTCGAGAGTGTGAATGCTGTGCATAAGCACATGGAAGGCAAAAGTCACTGCAAGCTGCACTATGGTGATGATGGAGCAGTTGAAGAGGAGATTGCAGAATTTTATGACTTTAGCAGCAGGTATGACTGCACTCATTGTCGTGTTACCTTTAATTGTTGTTGTGGAGATTTCTCTGCAACTTCATCAAGCTGTTCTTTGTCCATTGTGTCTTTTAGTAGTCCTAATAAATGTGAAGTCTCTTACAGCTTTGGGGTTTGTGAGAGCTGAACAAGTTAATTGGACAAAAGAGCACATGAGATGTGCTTGAAGTTTTGTTAGGGGATGATTTTCATTTGTGTTCCAGTTTGATTTGGCTGGGGAACTGCATTTTGCTAACATAGGTTTTGTGATTTCAGTTACTTGACCTCTGATGGATCCCAGATCATTGCAATGCAAGATGGGATGGAATCTCATTCACTGGCCCCTGGAGGGCTGGAGCTCATTGTGAAGGGGGATGGTGGAAGCAAGACAGTAGGGTCAAGGGAGTTTGCCCGCTAGTACCACCAGTGGCTCCATCCTTCAGAGAGTTGTGATGGTGTCCTTGTCAGCACCTTTGTCTCGAGGTTAATTTTCCACCTGTTACAGCTATTAAAGTCTTGCTTATTTATTTGGAAGTAGCCCTATTTATTTTGTATATGGGTTTAAGTATGTCACAAGCTCCCAATCATGCATTTAACTTGATCCAATACCAGGTGTACTCTAGTATCTTGTGTGCAGTGCTGGAGTTCTTAGCTGAGTGCTGATTTTATTTGTTATATTTATTTTACTGGATTGAGGAATACAGGTACCAGAGCATGGGACTTGCAACTCATGAATTTGCTTAGAAGCATGGCAACAAGCCTGAAGACATTCATGAGATGCCATCTTCTAGAGTGGAGGTCATTTGCTCCAAGATAGCTCTTAAGAACAATGTCATATGGAATATTTCCCAAGAACTGCACACATTGATCATGTTTGTGTGTTTCAGTGTGGAGTGATAACAACTTAGTGTCAACACCTTCTGCAGCTGGAGGAATCTCAGAAAGGCTTGAAAGACAGACTGTAGGTTGATGGAAGAAGTACAGTAATGTGTGAGAAACAGGGCTGAGGGTGCAACTCTTTGTAGAGAAGATACACAGTAGGTCTTTCTAAGTGAATGTTCTCCGAGGGCTCAAAAAGTGAAAGGGATGGAGACAGGACAAGATATCCCAAGGCTATTATATCTAGAAAAATCTTTTGTAAATTTGACCTGTTTTTTTTCCGAAGAGCTTAGGAATAAATGGCAGGGCCACTGGAGATTCAAGGTCCCAGAGGATGTCATTCACATTGTGATACCATATACTACTTGAAGGGTTTTCTGCAGTGGGCCCCAGGTATAAATGTTTGTGGATGCCGCATTATTTGGTGTCTTTAGAAGGTGGTTGATTGCAGCAGCTTTGTGAGGTGTTAAATACAGGAAGCAATCTACAAAGGTGATGCTTTCAAGTCATTATGCAGTAGTAAACTAGGTGGCAACAAAAGTGCATGAATGCCCGCCCTCTCGTCCACCACTGGCATTGACACTTGGAGGTCTGTGTGCAGATATAGTTATGTCTTGGATCATCCTGCAGTTTGCTTCTGACTGGTGGCCTGAGTACCAGTAACAAATTTTGCATTTTCAGTGGTGGTTTAGTATGGCAGGGGTATTGAGATGCATGCTTTTAAGTACAAGTTTCTCTGCAATAGACTCAACTGGTTGTGCTGAAGATCCAAATGACAGCTTGACTAAAGTTCCAACACCTTTCAAAGTGAATATGTTGATGATGGAGAGCTGGCAAGTTCCATCTGACCTTCAACCACATAGCCAGACACAGAATGCGTCTTGTAAAGTGTTAAATGCGCTGGATGCATTTCTGTGAGCCAAACTATTCAAATGGACTTACATGCTGGATAGTGAATTGCATTGTTGACCTCTGTTGCTGGTGATAGCTCTCTGTCACTACTGAAAAAATATACATAGTAGATACAAGGGTAAGGCTGGCCATGAAAAGGTTAAGCCCCAAATGTCTCTGGAATCTGGAAGCTTTGTCTTAATTCTTCTGACATAACTGATTGGTGAATCTTGATTTCAATGGTTCTAGGTGCTATAGTACATGATCAGGATGATGTCTGTGTGCAGTGAAGCTTGATTGCTACTTCGTTGAATACTGGCATTTGATTTAATGGATATTCCATCCAGTATAGTTAGCTGATTTTTTGAGGTTTTGGGGTTTCGTTCTCTACATTTTCCCAATAATGTTCTGAATGATGACATCAGTTTGTTCTCTATGCATTATTCCTTCATTTTATCCCAGATATGGCCACATGTATAATACGAGCTTTAGTGTAGCCTTTGAGTTTTGTCCTGAGGACTCGGCACCTCTTGGAGGTCAACTCAGAATACAATTTGCTTGAAAGACTAGCACACTTTGGAGGTGAACTCACAATACCACTGCTCAAATTCTACACCCAAAGCCAGCTATTGAAAGATTGATCTCTAGTTCTAAGTACTTACCATGCATGGTCTGGAACTCATTCACTTCAGAAGCTTTGCTAAACAGATTTGATAGGGTTATTCTTAAAAGTGCTCAAGATAGGGGATGAAACTATTCATAAGGGGTTCAAAATGGATCAAAATATTCGGTGAGCATTAAATTTGGTCTTGACTCAAATCTTGAGGTAGGCAGCTCTCCTTTGCTTATCAGCACACACTCTCCATGATCACATCAAATGTCAAACTCGGCAATCTCATCATAATTTTTCTTTTACTATTTAGTCAAATCTTTTTGAGACTTGATGGATAACATGACAAAAGAAAAGGTGACCAAATCAACAAGGTAGAAAATAAGGGTTGAACTGAATGTGACTTTGAGAATAACTCTATTCTCAAAGGAAATGTCAAGCATGAAATGATGAAAAGAAAAAGTAAGAACCAATGTTGAAAAGTTAGCTACTAAGGCCCTCTTTAAACTAGGAGTCAGGGCTGGAAAAACTTGCGGCCAACTTTGAGCATTTTTGGCTTGTTGTTTGGCCCCAAGTTACTAATAAATGCTCGAATGTTGGTCCCAAGGGTTGCAATTTGGCTTCCCAAATTGGATGGTATCCTTTTTTCAGCCTCGGGGCCAATGCAGAGCCATAAAGTAGTAACTTGGGGAAGATTGAAAAGTTCTTGTCTATTACAGCCTTGACTCTTAGTGTGAAAGCCCTTGGGGCGGGCCAATTTCAACTTTTGCATCAACACAGGAATGCTTGATTTGAGTTGAACATTGGCCTTAGACTCCTAGTGTAAAGCAGGCCTAAGAAACCCAAAGGCAGCAACTGGCTCTACTTGAAGCTACAGTGGGTGGGAGGCTAGTCATTTATTTATTGATGAGAATGGATACTTCAACTTCAGAGACAACAAAAAAGAATTGTAGAACTAAATTATGGAGTGAGAAGGAGGTGGTGAGTTTCATGCACCGACCTGATCTGACCTGACCTGACCTGCAACCTATGAAAAGATTGTACTCAACTTGGTTGTGTTTTGTTACACAAGTCAAAGAAGTGTATGAATAGTATTATGAAAAGATCTCATGGTTGCGCACCGAAAGCCAAATCTCCTCTCACAAAAAGAAGGAAAACAACTTGATGTGGGTGAATGAAGAAGACCACCAGTTGTATGATTTTGGATTTGCCCGAATTCCAATTCACATCATGTCAAGAGTCAGCATGTGGGACTCTCTCTTCTCACCAACAGAACCAAAAAAGAAAGAAAGAAAGCACAGCTTTCCTAAGAAGAGCTTCTTCCACACCTGGTTCTTGTGGAATGTCTAGTTTCTTCTATATTTGGATCCATGTTGTTTCCCCACCCTTTGCACTTGAAAATAAAATTGTTTTGTTGCTTGGGGTAACCAATAATTTGAATGAATGGTTTTACAGCATGTGCACCACCATTGATTAGCATAATGACCTATTTCCATGTCTTTTGAACCTTGGACATGACATTCTTAAATTGTACAACCTTGGGTGGAAGGGCTTATCATACAATCTCGGTTTTCACCCAAGCGGGGGCGGGTATTAGAATTGGCCTCAGAAGTCCTCTGGGTATCAGGTCGGGTATTAAAGTTGTTATCGAAACATCAAATACCCAGTTGGGATATATAATTGTGATTATCAAAAGTCAAATAACTCGCTATTACACATAAACCATGGTTCTCCATTTTGTTTGAAAAAGTCAAGTAACCACCTTAAAATTCATTGGGTTTTTTTTTTTTGGTTCTTTCATGAAATCTGGTGGTTCTTTGAATCTGATTATTTTATTTTATTTTATAATTTTTTTTCAAATGACCGGGACTAGTGGGTCTTTGATTCCTACTTTTGTTAAAATATACCCACAACTTTTGGGTATTACAAAAATCAAATACCCATCCCACATTGGTTTCAACTGGATACGTGGCAATTAGAGCCCAAGTCTCATTATGATGGGTGACTATAAAAATGTAAAGGTGACAAAGCACATGAAGGTTAGTGGTCGCGTTCAACACAAACATCAAATTACATTTCATAAATGTGCATTGGTTGAAACTTCAAAACATCATGGTAGATGCACACATAATTCAATTTTAGCCATATATGCAAAATTTGAATTCTAATATTTTGAATTGCAGTTTTTTGGGGGGGGTTAATTCCAGAGATGAATCATGTGCTAGAGACATTGAAGATCCAATTATCCTTCAACATTGAAAAACCAAAACATTGAAATCTTATACATTGGTTTGTGACTTGCTTAAAAATGTTTCTCTTGAAAAGCTTGAGAATCTCAAGTTCATCCTCCTTGTGTGGATGGGAAATCATACGATATTTGAAGGTCAAATATTAATGAAGGTGAGTGTGTAATAGTGAGTGTTGGGGAATTCAACCAATATATATTTAAGAAAAAAACCTACAAGGGTTATTGGAATTTGGCAAGACAAGAGGAATACACTTTGGAAAATCAAGGTACTCAATTATTGCCCCAAAGGATAAAATGAACAATAGCAATATAAAAAATGATTCAAGCATGTTGGTTAAACAAAATCTTAGAGTAGTATTGTGTTTAAGCCTAGGGTCAATTTCCACACTCACAAACGAATAATTATTTAGATTTCATCTTCTTTTTTGACTTTTTATTATTATTATTATTTTATGTATTAGATTTTCCATGATTAAATATGATATTGTCATATGAGTAGTGAAGTTCTTTAGAGTGTAGCCTATGATAATTATGATGATTCTCAACATGCCAACTTCATATTTCACAAAGAAAATGGTTTCAGTACTTTGTGGATTATTTCAAACAACAAAACTGAGCTTAGGGTAAGGTATTAGGTTAGAAATATTTCTAGCCACTATACATGTAGAAATGATTTAGTGGTTGTTAGTAATTTAGCCATAAATACTTGCACAATGATTATGACCTCATTTACCAAACATGGAAATCAAAACTTATTACAAAATGGAAGGGACATGTACCAGCAGGTTCATTGTATGAAAAGAGGAAGTCAAATTTGGATGAAGTCAAATTTCATCAACATATTCATTGGTCAAAATTCGTCCAATACCAAATACTAATTGCAGGGGTAGACTATAATTGGGTAGCTAATAATATCCATTGATGTTGCTTTGTAATTTATAGTACTTCATAATATAATGGCCACATAGTAACATTTCTTCCCATACTTTAGGGGAGGCTTTTTTTAGGGTTCAAGTGCATTAATGAGCATGATACATGGAAGGTAATATACAATTGGAAAAGTTGCATTAATCTCATTCTTGAAGTCAACATTGTTGGCAGGCTAATCATGTTGACATAGTTCAATGTCCTTACATATGTTGTTTGTTTGAGTTCTAGAAAGAACATGATGTTTTAATATTGGTGACCCCATGCACTTCTCTCCACAAACTAAATTCAAAATTTGAAGAGCATCCAAAATACATTAAACAACTTAGTATTGTGCACATGGATGACATATCTCTTGGTTGGAATTTTATAACCCATTCATAGATACAACATTCTTACCAAATTAAAGACTTAAGTATTTTTTTTCATGGACATGAAATTGTTAACTAATTAAGTACTAGATATTATTTGATGTCGTCATGTGACCCCAATGTTGGAATTCAATGTGGTGAATCATGATAAATAGGTGGCCACAACACATTTGCTTTCCACAAAACATGTAGTGGCCAAATCATATATGTAAAAATTATGTGCAAGTGTAATTGTATATATTTTAAATAAGTTTTTATCCTAAGTGACCCAAAACTTGTTGGTAGAACAAAATTGAAATGTTCTTGCCATGCAACAATTGATTTGTGCATTTCTCCCCCATTATAGCATTAAACCAAAATTCCTACAATACCTAAAACAAATTTCATGATACATCAATGGCCATTAGGTTTTTTCGATATGTCTAATTTTATTTTTATTTGACAGTGGCCATTTGATACTATTTGATATTATGTTATTATTTTTAGTATTACATAGAGGATACAAGCATATTTTTTATTTACATTCACAACTTTTTGTTACATTGCACTAAGTGATGTCTACATGTAATTGTTAACATGTTATTTTGCCACTATGAAGTCATTCCAACTTTGATTTTTTTCTTAATTTTAGCTAGTGGTCATTATATCATATACTAATATAATTAGACACATATTATTCAAACCCAAATATCTCACAATGTCATTAATAAATTACAGGGATAAGTTGACCACCTAATAGAATTAATCCAAGCCATTGTATGTGTTAAGTGGAGATAGATGATATATGTTAGGGTTGTGGTTATGGGTCTTATGGTGAAATGACAAATTCTTGAATTGTAATTTTTTGAAGTTAAAGACGTCTCAAATTGTTTCATTTTCAAGTTCCATTTGGCATGTGATTGTCTTGTTAATGGCTTTCCAATCATACAAACATGTCCAAAATGAACATTTATAATTTGCCCATCCAAATTGAATTATAAGTGTTTGGCATTCTTAATAGTCTCACAATGGGAAAAGAGCTAGTCTTGCTTCACAAGATATTAGGGCATCCCTTCCTCACAAGACTTGTGTTCCATATCCTTGTCTCACACACTAAAGTGACTATTTGCTTGACCCCACTTCTCATTAAAGTTTTGATCTTGTCTTTATGCACATTTCATTCATAGGGTTTTACGAACAAAATCTTCATGATATTGTATGTTAGTCCCATGCCTATTTTTAGGTTTGTGACATAATCCCCTCAAATGAAGAAGTCAATTTGTCTTTGTTGATGCCATGAAGATTTGGGGTTGACATGATTCCTACATTTCATGCACATTTGGTGAAGCTCAAGCTTTCTTCATCATACTCTTTTCTATGCCTTGGTGGACTAAATGAACTTCTTGAATCTCATGTTGGGCCATCCCTGCATGAAAGGATGACCAAATATATTTATAGTAAATTGGCAACCCCTTTAATGTTTTCATCATATGTCCTATTTCAATTTTGCAAATTTGGCTAGGTGAAAACTGTTGTGATACACACATTTAACAATTTTCTCTTGTAAAGTTATTAAGGTCCTTTTTGAATTTGCAAGATAATTGTTAGTGAACATGTCTTACAAAGTGGAGAGCCCATACATGCCAAATCAAATTCTAGCATAGATAAAGCAAGAAGTCTAACATGTTCACAAACAAAACTCCTTGATGAAATGTTTTTTACTAAAATAATTACAAACTCAATTGTTTTTATGATGGAGCCTTACAAGATATTGTTTATAAAAAAAGTAACAAAACTATTAGATAGTTGAGCTAAAATAAAAGATGCTTAGTGAGAACTATAATTTCAAACATACTTGAGTGTAGATTAAGAAAGCTTGTGCACATACATCCTAATGACGAAACCTTAAGATAGTTATAATTGTTCTTGTGTTATCATATCCATGCACATGAATCAATTTTGGAACCTAGATACAAATTATTTTTTAGGTTTTAGTTCAATTTTCCTAGCTTAAATCCATTCAAGAAAAGATTCTAATCACTCCTCCCCTCACACCCCCCGCCCACCAAATTTTTTCTAACCTATTCCATTTAAGAAGTTTCAAATTAAATATTCATTCAAATTTATAACATCTATCAAAATTAGTCCTACAACAATTTTGGTGAAGTTGTTGCTATATGCAATTGAAAAGTAAAATGAGTTATTTTTTGTTGTCTTTGCCATAGTGAAGAAAAATAGTATGAAGAATGACAATATATAATATGTGGTGTCTATGTTAAGTGAAAAGAAAATGAGAAATCTTACAAAATATATATATGTGCAATAGCTTAGAATAAACCAAATCCAATAGCTAATGCTAGAGGCTTGAAAGTTGGAATCACACAATCAACCAAATGAGTGGTGAATGGTGCACCACATGAGTGAAGGAAGTGAAATATGGTAGGTACTTGGCTCAATTTTGGACACTTGTTGGTCAATATGTTATGAATAGGGTTCTATTTGAATGTATACCTAGCAATTAAGTCAATGATTGTTCTAGACATTGATACATGCCATGTTGTACAAAATGGATGCCATTTTGTACCTTTGAATTCTGGGGAGAAAATATTGAGCTAGTATAGAAAGGTTTTTGCACAATCTTTCAAATGGTCTCCAGCTTGACAATTCCAATTTGGAACCCTTTCATATTTTTCTTTTTATATCATTTTCTTTTAATCATCACATTTGAAAATGGCATGTTTTTGTTTTTTCAAATGACATCACTCACATTTAAATAAGAAGTTAATTTTTAAAAAATCTTCTTTTAATATGGTTTCACGACTGTCTTGGTGTATTGACATACAAATTTACATAATAAAAGGGTTAATGTTTGTTTGCGCCACCCAAACCTATCTCTTTGAAGCCTAAGTACCTCATTCTTTTACCCCACCCATCAAGACTCTCAACTCTCAATTTTTCCCAACATGGACATGAAAGCACACATTAACATGTGCATTTTTATGTATGTGTTACCTATATTAAAATAATTTGATAATCTATCTCTTTCAAGCCTAATTATTTAATCCCTTTCCCCTACCCTCTTACACGGACATGAAAAGACACAATAAAAATTTGAAATCTAAGATAAATAATGATGAACTATTGGGAACCATATGGGAATGTAAAGGGAAAATGGGTGGGGGTTTGGTTAGGGATGGGGATTTAGCAAATGGCAACATTGATGAAACATTTAGCAAATGGCAAGTATATAATATACTTTGGTTCCATGTCTGGTCTTTGGATTCTGTTTCCACATTGCCCTTTTCCATCACACTACCATGATCCAAATGGTTATTGAGGGTACAAGGGTCTTTCCAAACGTGCCCACACCACACCCTATTTTCTTTTCTTTTATGCATATCATTTTTAGTGCCCAATGAAGTTCTAACAAGGTCCTTCTGAAGAACCCCACCGAATTGACTTTAAATTCGAAGCTTCCTCTGTGTTACATGGGAATTGGGATGATGAGAAAGGGCAGCACACCCCCAGCAAAATTGTAGTCAGGTAAAATCTAGGGTGGACTTGGACAATGTCAACATAAGTCTATCTCCAAAACCAAAAAGCTTGTATGACTTTCAAATAGCCATAGGTTGGATGTGCCATATGGCTAGTACTAGGAAAGCACATTGAAACTCATATAACAATACCAATGTTGAAGGTAGATCAATATGCTTGATGCAACCGTAAAAGGGTCCCCAAAGGAATAAAAAAATCTCTACCCATTTCAATATTCTCTAGGGTAACTTAATAAATGTTTACACATTGTAGCTAAAGTTGAATAATGACATTGTTGCTATAGAACATTATGGTGTTGACCCATAAAGGGTGGCAGCTCTCAAATATTTGTTAGAACCTATAAAACATCACCATACACATGACCTACAAATTTATCACCTAGACATCATTGCAATTTTGCTTGCTTCTGTTGCTCGGAAATTTCATCATGAATTGTCAACAAGAAGCTAAAAATATCGACACAAGCACAAATAGTTCAAATCACAACTTTTGATGTCCATCCTTCCACTAGATGTTGACAATTACAAATTCTCTTTGGTACTCAAATTGGATTGGTCTTGGATTCAGGCAATTTGGGTTCACATACAAGAATAGGACACAATTCTCAAAAAAGTTGTAAATGATCCCCCATGCAATACACACAAATCATACCACATTTAATTTACAAAATGCAGTGTTTCAGTTTTCTGCTGGACTATGTGGGACCCATGAGACAACAAGGGTGCTAAACTGCCCACTCTGCACGACATGAACATGCAGAGGTACCCTGCAAATGTCATGCACATGATGTACACATGCACAGGAAGTTCTCCAGTGCTAATCTACAAAATGGGAAAGGCTGATGAAAATAGTTGAGCAGGAACAGCATGTTTCCAACAAACTAGCTGCATGCATTGCATCCAGTTTGCGTACAACCATCTAACCCTAAATGCTTTTCACAAATATACAACTCCAGCAGATTCTAATGCCTCTTTGCTTGTACAGTACCTGAAGCGCAAAGTAAGTCTCTGATATCAGAAAACTGAGCACTTACACATGTACTGTTTCCACAGGAAACAAATGGCAGGACTTACTCAGCAGGGAAATTTTGTAGTTGGCAGTGTCAACTCACAGCACCTACAAGATAATTGCACTGTTCCACAGGCAAGTAAATGGCAGGACATGCTCACTCAAGAGGGAATATTTGTAGTTAACAATGTCAGCTCAAAGCAGACACAAGCTTCTTCTGTAGTTGCTCAATGGTGAGCCTTGGAGAAAACCTTGGAAAAACTGCCTGCCATGTCCATCAACCCACCATTGCAGAAAATTCACACAAGTGTCAAAGAAAAAAAACCTCTTGAGGAAGGACTTGCAAATTTTCCATGATATTCTAATTCTACTTGGAAGCACTTGCTTGAATTTCACAGCCAGGAACATTAAAAAAAAGAGTGCTGAGTTTTAGAACAATCCTTGAGGCACATTCTTATCTCTTTTTCATAGTACCTATGCCATCTCAAGATTCTTCCCTCATAACATGTTTCCAAGTAACAACAGAAAACCAAAAACACAATTGTGCTAAAAACAAGTGACTGGCAATACATCATCACCTCAGAGTTATCCTCCTGCAAGATGGCTAACACAGGAATCTCATACTGGTAAGCTTGCTCCCACTCTTTGTTTGTTGTGATATCTCTTACCTGGTACCATCCCATCCACCAGAAAAGAATCAATTCAGATGATGACTATCATGACCTTTTGTTCAATATTATTCCAGCAGACATTCAGATTGAAGCGAGGGGGAAGAGAAGAGGGGCCATCCAGGGTCAAGAGCGAGGAGAGATCGAGAGGTGAAAACAAACGGCGATAGAAGAAATATAGGGTTTACCTCGAGCTCTACATCCTCGGACACACTGCCTTCACCTCCCATCATGAAAACCAAATGAAGCTTCTCCTTTAGTCCGTCGCAGAGACAGCAACCTGGCTTGCTGTACAGAACCAGTCTCCTATTCTTCTTCTGCTTCTCCTCCTCTATCTTTTTCGCTTCCACTCCCGTAACGACGCCATTCCCATCTTCACTCGCTGTTCTTCTCTCCCTAATATAAATCGACGAAGTTTCCCCGGAAAAAAAGCAGCGCCCGATGTCCTCCCACTTCCTCCTCTTCAGCGTACGGGAAACCTGCGCAGGATCACATCCTCCACGGAACCAAAAACCAGGTCTGCGATAAGATTCATCCTCTCGCGCACCGGATATTCTCCTACAGACCCCACATTCTGCAAACCCGCCACAAGAGTGCAACAGTTTAGGGTTTGCCAAAGCGACGCAGTGCAAGTAGGGTGCTGAGAGGTTTGGGGAAAGACGATTTCTCATCAGCTTGCTTGCATTGTGCGGACCGACAGAAGCGGATGCAGCAGAAGAGACGGAGAAGAGTTGGACAGGAGCATGCGAGGAACTGTGGGGCAAAACTCGCAGCAGCAGCAGTCGGGAAGACGACATCGCGATGGCACTCAGCTGCAGTTCAAAACCAGTCGGTATATCCTCTATGAAACGAAATTCTCAAAATCCAGTACTAAAACCCTAACCCTAACCCTAAATGCACTCCAGTTACTCACTTATCCTGTTTTCCATTGCTTCTTTCTCAGAAGCAACCAGGGTATGAAAGTGTAGGATAAAACTTGAAGGTGAAAGGCATTATCAAAACTAGTGGTGCCCGTGACCTTCGGACACTGTGAAGTCCCCCGGTTTCTTTAAACCAAGAAGGACACACAAAGGCCCAAAGCAGCCTTTTTTTTTTCTTTTAAAAAAAAAAATTTTTTTTCAAAAATTCGTTGAAAAGTCCCCATGAAAACATACATGGTGAAGCGAGCTTTTATCTTTTTTATTTTTTATTTTTATGTGTTTTTTGTTTTTATTTTATGTTTATTTTTCACTTTTATATTTTTGTTTATTTGGATGCAAGTTTGAAGTTTCAAGAAAGAAGACACACCTCATTCTTTTTCAAGTAAGGTATTTCTTCATTATTATAAGTTTTATTTTTTCTTATTTTTCCAAAAATAAAATAAAAAAAGAAGCAAATATGTAGCTTTAGATTTTTTTGCCGATTTCTTTTTTTTAATTTGTTTTTTTTTTTGGTTAAGAGAAGGGGAGAAAAATCCGAAGAAACAAATCCAAAAAAAAAAAAGATAAAAAAGAAGCAAATAAGTAGCCTTAGATTTTTCTGCCAATTTTTTTTTAAAAAAATTTGTTTATTCATTTTTGTTAATTTAAGAGACGGGGAGAAAAATCTGGAAAAACAAATCCAAAAAAAAAAAGATAAAAAAAAAAAGCACATACGTCCGGACAGACGGACGAACGGACAGACGGGCAGAGGCCGGTTCTGCCGGCGGATTAAAACGCGGAACCGTCCGACTGTCCGGGCCGGTTCCGCCGGCGGATTAAAACGCGAAACCGTCGTGTCAGACGGACGGACTAAGTGACTTTATATATAAGATAAGATATAAGATAAGGGCCCATGTGAAGGGATAAACAAACATTGACCCAATTTTGGTAATGCCCTTGCCCAAAGGGCTTTACCTACTAGCATAAGATAGACCAAATGAATGAGAAAAACTTTTCAAAATGAAATTGCCAATTGAAAAAATGAAATTTGCCTACTTTCTTTTGACATAATTTTTTCGTTACATAACATTATACCCAAATACACTAACTTTTGTTGCATACGTCTTCACTTGTTTTCAAAAAAATCCGGTATTAATATTTTCTCAAGTATGGAAAAAATTTAAAAACACTCATACCAATCTTAATTTGGTATGTTCAAAAGTTGATACAAATTCACCCATTGTGATTTTGATTTGATTAAGTTTTTTCATTGACCCAAGTTGAAGTGTACACTTTATGTGTGAACTATCCACTTTAGTTGTGCCAATTAAGTTTGTCAATTTTTTGGCCTTCATGATTCATGGTTGAGGCACTAGGTGGCTATGTGTGATGAAAACCAATTATGATGGGTATGGTTTTTCGTAGTTCCTTTTCTTTTTTGTGTGTTTGGTTTGTTTGTTGTAAATTATGCATAATAGTCAAATTATGGTATTTCTATGTTGCTTAACATTGGAATTTGGTTGTGTGTTCTTCATTGTTGTGGGAAAATGGTAGTTGTTTGATTGGTTTTAACGGGCACAACTCAAGGGGGGCATCAAAGCAACAACTATTTGAAAAAACACCTAATGTTGTGGAGACAATTGAGCCTCATGCATTTCATTTTGTTTTATGGATTTGTTCATGTCTTCCAGGTCATAGTTTAAAACTTCTATTAAGTGTGATGCCAGGTTGGAAACTTGAATTCTTGAAGTGGCATAGACTCTTTGTTACACTTGTGTTTCCCCAAAGATAGCGCAAGTTTAGCAATGTATTTGAGGGGTTGATTTCATGGAAATGATGAAAGGTTCAAAGGATTTCGAAAGTGGTGTAATGACAATTTCTTTTGATGTGGTTGGATATTGTTTCGTTATACTTTTGTTCTATTGTTGTTGATCAGGAGAGAATACCTACATACCTAGGAATTCCAAAGGAAACTTTCTATTGGGAAAGGTTCATTATTTGTAAGGAAATTCTATTACAAAGCCTACAAAACGAATCTTGCCTTTGTCAACTCCTTTTGTCAATAATAATGTCTTTTACATATGTATATGTGTAGGAAAACAACATTCCTCATTGTGGAAATCTAGTTAGGCGGTGTGTCAAAAAACATGGAAATTCTCATTTTCTTGTTGATTGAGTTCATACACAATCTAAGTTTTTCATTGTTATATTAGTGGGGATCAAAATGTCTATGTTAATCATTGATTTTAGTCATATGTTGGAACTAGCATAAGATGGACCAATTAAGCTTATGAAAATGAAATTGGAATGGCTTAATCCCTAAAGACCTTGGTTTTATGTAATTTGAGTATCCATTAAATTAAAGGCCTTCATAAATCAAAATATTAAAAAAAAAATTTGTAAATTTTGGCTTTGATCTATGATTATTCACTTAAAATTGTGTTATTTTATTCCATGTTCTTTTGTTGTTACACCTTCCTCATGGTATTTGTTGGTTTAATTTGGACCAATGTGGGGTGGGTATTACCTTTTGCACCACGTATTAATCGAGTATCATAATGGGTAGATGCATATATGCTCACCAAGTCTCATTTAAGAAAAAACTTGAATCCCCCTCCTATTCAATATTTTTTGAAAGTTAACACCAACCTTTGCCTCATAACCAGTGATTTTAAAATTTCAAATATCCATAATTAAACCCTATTCAAGAAGAATAATAATGTAGGTTGTTTCTCAAAATCCCACATCAATAACCTTTTCATATTCGAACTATGTTACCATTAGACTATAAAGAAAAAAACCTCTTGAGGTTCTTTTATTTATTACAAATAATCAATAAGCATTCTTAATTGTGATTATTGCTTGTACATTTAAATAACACATGTGATCAAGCTTCCAAAATATTAGTCATCTTAAACTTATACATAACTGGAATTCCTATTTTTTCAAAGTAACCAAGTTGATTAAATGGGTTTTTTAAACTAAAAGACATGTATTTTTGACTAGACAGCAAGGGTTTGAATGACAATGGGTATTTTTGACTAATCAATTTGACTAGAGTGACCAAATTTGATAATTAATCAAATCAAAAATTTAGTCAAATTGGACTTAAATACACTTAGTCAAATTAATTAGTGAGCTAGTCAATAAGACCACCCAATTTAGTTAAATTGGCAAGAGCCCTAGTCAATAAGGACACCTATTATATTCAATCAATACGACTAACTAAGTAAGCTTAATCAAAGTGGTCAATGGTTTAATCAAAAGGGCTAATTACAAATTTTAATACTAGTTGGGTATCTTGGGACTACATTTAACATTTTTACTATGTCTGACCAATTAGAAAAAAAATTGGAAACTATAAAAGTTAATTAATCATAACTAAATGAATCATAACCAAATTAATTATGATTAAACTATATATATATATGGTTTAATTAACTTAAATTGATTATAAATGAAATTAATTATGGCTCAAATACCTATGAAAAAATTAATTAAAATTAAAATAAACCATAGTTTGTTTAGTTGTATATGTTTTAACCATGGTTATTATAAACATAACTAAATTAATTATATTTATTTTTAACATATTATTATTTTACCTTAATCAATTTAATCATAATCAATAAACCGATAATTATTTTAAAATTATTTTTGATTTAACAATGTTTCATTTTGCCATAATTCTTTTAAACATTTGTATTTTAGCCATACTTATTTCACTCATGTTTATTTTAGCCAAATTCATTTTAATCATGGTTAATTTAAACATTTCTAGTTTAGCCATAACTATTTCATTCATGTTTATTTTAGTCATAATGGTAAACAAACATTAAATGCATGAATTAGTTAAATTTGTAATTCACTAGTCTTTGATGCAAATGTTACAAAAGTTTGGAGATGGGTGCTTGATATGTTGTAATAAAAACACATTTTTCTTCTCACTTTTCAAATGTACTTAATTTTATGATAAAATTGTAATCATGTTTAATTAAATGAATTTCAATGTAGGTATGATATGTGGTGTATTATTTTATAATTAAAAATTTGAAAGTTAATAATTTTGAAAGCAAAATATGCCACTTTTTAGGGTTATTAAATTGTAAAACATTTTCAATTGATTTCATAGTTGTCATCACTTATTTATCCAAGTTGATTTGGTTTTACTATTGCATATCATGTCAAGTTTAGTTGCCAATTCATTGTATCAAGGTTGCTTGTGACCTTACTCAACAAAATAGGTTATATAATGAAACCATTATCTAATGTATATATAGTTAAGGTTCAATGTATTGGATATCACTTTACTAGTAATCAACTTTGTTGATTGTTAACTTGTGTAATATGCCAAAATTGATGCAAAGATTACACATACAATTGCATTTAGATGTGGCTTTTGCATTCCCCAAATCATAGATAATTGATGATGTGGCAAAGCTTAATTTGAACTTTTTTTGTGCTGAACTTAAATGTAGTAGGATGTGGTACAACTAATGGATGGATGAAATTCATGTGAAAAAATGGAAATAATTGATAATGGTCGGAGCAAATGTTATTGCTTGATAATCAATTTGACACAAATGCTTTCATGTCCATTTTGGGACCAAAATTGGCTTTGAAGGTAAATTATCATTGAGTTGCCAACTATTTAAAAAACAATTGTCATTTGAATGTAGAGTTCAAAGATCCATTAGATATTGAAAGGACTTTTTACGTAACTAGTTAAATTAAAAGCTAGTTGCCACCTAAGTAGGTAATGCATGGCCAAATTCTGTGTTAATAATTAAGGTCACCATAAAAAAATCACCTTGAAATGGAAGTGCCTTTTCAAAACTACTGGAGTTTCATTCCACAAAAACTTGTCTTTTATGTATATGGAAGTGAAGTATTCTTTAGCAATAATGTGTATCATTAAGTTAAATAAATCAAAAGTGAACCACAAACACATTGTATGAGGATAATTTGATGGATTTTTCATGTTAAGGTTTTTTGATTCAATGTGCCCACCTAAGAATAGTTCCCATAATGTATTATAATGAGCTATTCAATTCTAGCAAAAATAATTGTTTAATCCTACCTTAATAACAAGCCATTTTGAAAGTTACAAACATAGTAGTGACATACGCTCAATTCCATAAAGTTGTTAGGCCAAACAACCCACTATATCCTAAAATGTTGCCAAATGTCATAAATTTTATCTTTCCATCTCCTTAATAGTGCCAAATGTCACAAATGTTGGCCCCCACCATCTTCTTGTTCCCTTTCAACAACTTTCTATACTTGTGTAATAACATAATTATTCCTAGATTCTTTGGCCCCTAGTGCTAAAAACTTTGGCTCCTTCACAACTAGCCACAAAACTTTCTACTACAATTTCATCTTCTTTTGTTTGTAAATATTGCAACAATGTTTACATAGAAATGTTTTTTGGCTGGGGAACTCTCTGCAAATGTGATGGATGATGAAAGTTAAGACTTGGTGATATCATCCTCAATAACACCCAATTTTCATAACAAAAAAAAGAAAATTCATGGTGATCTAGGCTTAGAAGGTTTGTTAACTTGGAAAGAAAAATATTGCAGGGGTGTGCTAGAATTCATCACCATTGCTTTAGTCATATATATTGTTATTTATGATGAAAGGATTTTAAAAAGATAGTATAAGATAGAAGCCCATGGCTTACAAAAGTTATGAACCATTATTGAATATGATGCATAGTTTATCTAAAAGAGAGATGTTAAGCTAATCTCTTGGGTTTGTAAAACATAAAAAAATGCACTACAACGTTGCATATCTTGTATATGGAGTGGTTGTTAATGCAATTGATGAATATTGTTGATTGGGTGAATGTACCATAATGGAGGTCATAAAGGAATTTGTAATGACAATTTGAGCTTGTTATTAGACTACAAACTTGAAAAAACCTATGAAGGGGGACATTGAAATGATGACACATGTGCTTTGAAAATGTTTGTGATTTTTGGGTGTTGCCAATGATAGGGTCTTGCAATCTACATTGAAGAAGCTTTTATAGAGTTGGGTTTCCATTTCTAGGCATAATTTATTGCCCTTCTTTGGTTTCATGGCAACAACTTGTGTAGGAAGAATAACCATGTTTACAATTGATGATGTGCTCCCAAGTCCCAAGTTAGGCTTGAGATGGGCCTTAGTTTTTAAAACAACGGAATTGTGGGGACTTGAGGGCATGCTCCCAGCTCTCAGCACTAGAAGGGTGGAGGGGTGTGCTGAAGCTCCGAGATGGGACTAGGAAGAGGGAAAAGCTTAAGTTACTCACTCAAACTTGCATCAAACAAACCAAAAAGTTGGTTAGTTCGCATTCTGGAGCACCTTTGGTGCTAAGACAAGCCACGAGCAACTCTGGATTCATAAGACTCATCACAGCCCGGACTCGGAGGAAGCCACCACCTTGCCCCATATAGTATTATTTGCGTTATTCTGCGGCACCCACATCTGAATGGCTTTTTGTTCTGGGACTTCCAAGGAGGAGTCTCGAAACTATTCCGATTTGGACTTTCGGGACTTTGTGAGTTCATAATTCTTTGCTCAGACCTCGGATTGGGATGAGGTCTAAAGCAAACTTGTAGCTCTCATTGAGAGCTTTCCAACGGTGTGTCGCAATCCATCTGCACACCATGGGGTCGGGTCGATGCCAGTTTGATTCCCGGCCTCTCTTTTTGCCATAACTTATGCTATAGATGTCCAAATGGCTCATGCGAGGCCATTTTCGACATCTACATTTCAATAGTTCCAATGACATGAAGAACGCCTCAAGGCGAGGCATTTTGACCCCTATAATCGAATTTTGAAGTTTTGGGAGTCTCGGAGGGAGTGTGAGTGTCATCCTCACACTCTTCCAAAAGTGGGGTTGTGACAGTTGACTTAACTTGTGAAGAGAAATATGAAGCTTGACAAATCACATTTGGTTTTAGGGCTTGGAAGAAGTAATTGTGCCCTAGATTATTTTATGGTAATTTTGAATGTTGTTAAGGATTGATCTTGGTTTTTATTTTTTTAGGTTTTGCAAGTGGTAATTACAATCCCATGTAAGGTGGACTAATGGAGATGCTATAAGTTCATTAAAGGAAATTGATTATAATTCCTTAGCTCAAACTTTCAATAGATATTTTATGAACTTCAAGGGCCATTTTTAATGCTTTATAACTAACTTTAAATTGTCAGAGTTTTTGATGCATAAATGGCATATTGTTTTGCTAAAGGGAACTCTAATCCCATTCATTTATTTTAAAAAATGAAAAAAAAGATTTAGTGTGATATTTAAACTTTTGATAAGGTCTACATTAAAGTTGAAGTTCCCAAGATTTTTATAATGCAATTCCTAATTAGACATTTCATAATGTCAAAAATTTAAGAAAACTAGATTAAACTTGTAAGCCCATTTTAATGTAACACTTGTTAAGACTTTTTTTTATGTTGTTTCAAATTTTTGATTTGGACATGATTTGCTCTTTCAAATTATGTGTGTTGGACACATTAGGATATCTTTTTCATCTACTCTTCAAATGACTATATAAGTTGAAACATGACTATTTTTTGGTCTTGCAAGGCCATTTCTTCATAGTTTTTTTTGCACTCCTTCTACTGAATTTAAAACCCCGCGATTTAAAAAGAAAACTTGACCTTTAAATTTCATTTCCAACATTCTTAAAGAGGAATGTTATGTTATGGTCATGTGAATGCTTCACTTGTGATTTCAAGTTTTTCTTTTCACCTTGTTTGGCCAAGAATGTCAAATTTAATCTTTTTGTCCCTTGTGAAGTCTTGGGTTAAGTTGTTGTCCTAATCCCTAGGCGAGCTTCACTTGCTAAAGCCTTGAATGTGAGCCTTTTGGCAAGTTTTGAACATTAAAAATCCTAATTGACAAGTCAAAACACATATTTGGAATCTTGAAAGTTTTTTCCTTTTGACTTAAAATGACAATTTCACTTCCTTCTATTCCATCAACATTTGGATCAAAATCTAATAAGCTTGGATCTAGAATATTTTATTTTGAGTAATATGTGCATGACCTAATTGAATGTAATAACTAATCAAACTTTTCATTTCATGCTAAGAAAAGTATGGTTGAATGGTGACCTTGTTGTGCTTTGTTTGCATGAAGGTTTGTGTGATAAGTTTATCCAGTCCACACTTGTAAAATACCAAATAGAGGTGTAAAGACCTCTTGAGTTGGTTTTGTATGAGTGTTTGTTTCCTTGCATATTTAAATGAGAATCTCTACTTCTTCTGGACTTTAACTAAATTTTTTAATGTGATGAAACCTTGAATGAGATTGAGATTTTTGAGATCCTCTATTCTTCAAATTCCTAGATTTCTGGTTTCTCATTTCAACTGAATTTTCCAAGAGATTTGAAACTTAAGTCCGATTTGAAAACTAAAGTCTGAGTTCACAACATGATCTTCCACCCACCAGCTGGAGATTGAAAGATTGTATGCATATCAGTGTAATTGTAGAATGAATTAAAACTGACAACAAACTTGACTACTTCAAAAGAATAATAAAGTCATCGGTAAAGTCACCCTATCCTCTCTTCTTTCATCCACTATCCCCGCTTCTTAGTGGTATCTGCAAAGTAATGAAATTTTACTAAATCTCAGTATGAAATGCTGAAACTCAGCATTTAACGCACAAGGTCCGAGAGTAATTATAATAGTTGCGCAGGTAGGAGCAGTGAGAATATATGTAGCAGCAGTGAAGGCGCTCAGGTAAAAGGAAGGAGAGGATGAAACTCAGTGTATGTACTACCAAAATTGGCGCAAAAATTTAGTTTGAGTCTCAGTTATTTCGTTTTGTAAAATTTCATTCATTCCCAGTTACACATTTGATGCCCTATTATGACAAAACTAACCGTCCTCGCCCCCCTAAGATAAACTTTAATAACATACATACTTGCAACCTTTTTTGAGCTTGGAACTAGGAGCTGGAGTTTCTTGGAACTACATAGTAGAAAATGAAGGATGCTAGATAGTAGTATGAAATTACAAATAACACAACATCTCATCTATGAACTTTGCACGAAATCACCAAAATCACCCAACATGGGTATGTACACTATACGACACTAGATGAGACTGAATGAAACATAAGGGTTGAACAATGGGTGGTCCTTATTATAATTATAATGCAAAGTGCCAAGTTGACTACCGAAGTAGTGTTTGGGCAAGCACATTTTTTTTTACAACCTTGTCAATTTGTCAGGAGTGAGATCATAGCCTACCAAAATTAGGAGTAAAGGACGGTTCCATTGGCAACTAATACAATTTCTCCTCGGGAGCAACTGCATCTAAGTGGTGGCCATGATGGAAATGAGTGTTTGTTGGGGGGTTATATGGCGGTTCTTAGAGTGATGCATAACTCTCTAGTTGTAGAGGAAGAAAGTATCAAATACTTGACCATTTAACCATTGGTTCTTTATGGGCTCTTTCATAAAAACCGCAAGTTCTTTTATGGCTTTTTAGGGATCAACTTTTCTTTGAATAAAAAACCGACCGTTCTATAATTCTGAAATATTAATATTTAAAAAAAATCAGAACCAATGATAAAGGGTTTGCTTTGGGACATTCTAAGTAGCCCATCATCTTCTAGACTAAATCAAGGTCTCCAAAGTCCAAAAATTAACACTTCCTTTGTTGAGTGGAATGTATATAGCTTGTTGTTCCAAGGCCTTACTTAACTCAAGTGGATGGTTGAACAAAGGAAGGTTCCAGTGTAGATGCTGGTTTAGCCTGGCCATATAAATCCTACATCGGGTAACAACAGATCCCAATGGGGCTAATTGGGAAGGGACCACCAGACCTTTCCCATAGTTTGAGATGGATTTAACCAAAGTTAGAAGAAGACCTCGGGGCAAAAAAGGTTGGTATAGAAGAAAAAAAAGTTTGGGAGATTCCCACATTATTTTGCCTCTTGGACCTCTTGAGGTGAACCTTGCTTTTTGCTTTCTCAAGTCCTTTCCACACATTGCAAGTTTTGAGGGTACCTATTACTTATTGTTGATCCTATTAATTAGTTGTTTAGGGGGGGGGGTGGGGAGGGTGGTTTGCATCCCAAAGTTCAAATTATTATTATTTTTACTTTGATTGGCCCATCACAAAAAAATTCTGAAACTTTTGGACACCCCCCTTAATAGAAGTTTGGTTGCACTCTCAAAATAGAGTTTAAAAAGTGCCCCCCTTAAGGCCACCCATGTTGATGATAATTGTGGGCAAATTTTATGGGAATTTTTGTTCCTAACTATGATCATTGCCCATATTTTGTCTAGACTAATATGTCGACGGCAATTTTTTTGCCACACTTTGACCTGAAAAATATGATTTCATCTTATACAAAGTATTTTTCATGAAAAAAATGGCCCAAATTTGGGCTATTCCAACAAAATAAAAAAGACCAATACCCCTCCATCTGTGTGTGTTGTAAGTGTTGTTGTATCTTTATTCACATGCTGATGTTTGCAAGATTTTGCTAATTCAATGGGTATTTTCTTTCACTTGTAAATGATATGGCAAGAGAGAAAATAGAAACTTATAGTCCTTTTTGTTGAAACTATGTAATTTTTGACATTTTCAAGGAAGAGGATGTGTGTGTATGTTTGGAGTAACATTTCTTTTTTGCAAAGTTTAAAAAAAGGTGTGTGTGCATGTTGCATTGAAGGAGAGAGATTGAGAACACATTGACCCAATTTTTTTTTAAAAAAAAAACTCAAAACCCTCAACCCTCCCCTTTCCCCCAATCCCCCAAAAGAAAAAGGCTCTCTTGGGTGCATGTTGGCTCGCCTCATTTGTTGCCAACAATTTCTATGCTCACTTTTATTATGCATCAAATGATCAATGAATGTTCCATGGTGTGTCACATGTCATCATCCTAATGATGCAAGTTTTGACGATTGACATACCATTTTGGGCCTATGGTATTAGGGTTTAGAGTTATGTATTGTATAATTCAAACCTCATGAAAGAATGATTGTTAGCACATATGGTTTGAGTGTCCTATTCAAGCACTTTTTCAAGCTTTCCCTTGGTTGGGATTCATAGTCATCAGCTGGTTCCAATTTGGTGTGGTCAGTTGCACATGTGATGTGAATCAAAGGTGAAGAAAACACACCCGAGCTGGTCGACAATTTGAGGTGCATGGGGTCCCTATGTCAAGAAGGGTTGTCTTTTTTGGGTGTGTTACACTTGAAACCCTAAACCCCCAATAGCAACCCTAAACCCTAAATAGCAACCCAATAAAGAAGGGTTTTTAGGGTTTTTTCTTAATCAGTTCTGTGATGTTGCTGAAGTGGTGATTGCCCATAAGAGGAGTTAGCCAGATTTGGCTACAGACTAGATATGAAAGTAGGACCAAAAAGAAAAAAACCCCAAAAATCCTTCTATTTTCTTGGCTACTTACTGAAAATTATCAAAAAATAATCTGGTGATCTGGAATTTTTTTATTTTATTTTTTGAAATGTGGCAAATTTGGGCCATTTTTTCCATCGAAAATCCTTTGTATAGGTCGAAATCATATTTTTCAGGTTGAATTTTGGTGAAACTTCACAACACTGCTTTGAATACACTCTGAAGATGTTAATTTGCAGTATGGAAAATCAGTTATGCTGTGGAATAGGCCCTGGTAGAGCCCATTATAACACAACGGGATGGTGGCTCTCCCTATGGGATTGTGGTGTTCCCGAGAGCGATTTAACATTATATGGCAATAGGGATTTTAGAACCGATCTAAATAGGTCAAAAAATAAATATAAAAATGCCACAAAACTAAATTTAGAGTTCAAATGTGACCAAGAAAACTCCCAAAAAAAAAATTCTTGAAATTTTGAGATTGTTTTTCAGAAAAGGAAGTATTTGGACAGAATTTCACAAAATTGGGGAAAAAGAGAGAAAACAGTACTAGTTCTTGTAAGTGAGGAACAATATATAACTTTGCCCCTTGGCATGAACCCTAGATGCAACAAATTGCACAATTATGATCAATTTGGATGACCTATTTGAAAAGCATCCAAAAGCTTAGGCACACCTATATAACCTAAAAAGAGGTTGGAGGTAACAATTTAATAGCCTAATATGTGTAATTTGCACATAAAATGAGCCAAACCTCATGTACATATCACTAACATCAAGGTGTACATTCTTCAAGCACAACAAAAGTTGTAATAGTAGTCCTAGTGTTCACAATACAAAGAAACAATCTAGAAACACACGGTGTTTGGATTAGACATTATCTTGGAGCCTCTACATTGGTCCTTCACTTTGTCCAACTCAGCCCTTTTGTAGAAATGCCACTTTTAAACATGCAATTGCATTTCAAGTTTTAGAATTGCAATGACATTACCATTCCAATGCAATTTAGTTCCGTTAAACCTTCAAGTTCTCAAAGTAGTTTCCTAATGCAAACATGCATGTATTGAGCAATGCCCACTCATCTGCATATCACAATTTAATATATAGATTAAACAAACATTAATGACACCCAAAGTTGGACCGAATTCCAAATGATTTTTCAAGATCAATGATTTCCCACCCCTAACACTTTAACCAAACACAAATTCTTCATCACAACAATGCACCAACTAGACCTAATCCTTCATTGCAACAAAGTTCCCACATGATTTTCCCATGTGTCTCCAAGCTTCTTTGAAAGCATTACTCATATAGTAAACACCCAAGGGCACCGTAAGAAAACAAAATCAACATAATCAAGCACATGTGTACATTTCATTTGTATTGATTTTCAAGCCCAAGGTGAATAGATTCAAGAGCAACACATAAGCCAAACAATGTAACAAGTGGAGAATGCCACTCACAATTTTCATAACAATCATAACAAACCCATTGCTTGAATTTCATCACTTTTTCCAACCTCAATGGACCATGTCTTATCCTAGTTCTATCAATAATTCCTTGTCATGCTCATATAATTCCAAAGTTTTGTGCAACAAAAACCAAGAAACCATAAACCAATTATAGATATAAAATTATTAAAAGCAATCCAACATATTGATTCCATCTATTAAAAAACAATTTTAATTTTTTTATTTCATTGCGTAATGTTTTCAAAACTTTCTAACTACATTAAGAACATCACATTTACTTCTAAAAACCATGTGCACCTTTCAATTCCTTTTGGTGTTCTTATCCTTCTTCAAAGCACATATCTCCCACACCACCTTTGTCATCAAGAAATGAACATTTCGAAAACCAAAACACACAATTTAACAAAAACATTGTTAACAAATGCATCCATGCATCTCCACCATAAAATTAGTTGCCTCCTACCCATGAAGAACACCCTTTTGAATTGTAAAAAACTAACTTCTAAAAGCTAGATCCTTCCTTTTCAAAGTTGTTCCAAAATGCATTGAAAACAACAAAAATATTTGCATAGACACTTGCAAAAAAAGCAAAAAACACAAAGAAAAACCCAAAGAAGGTAAAAAAACAAAAAAAAGGCATTGTTCATTGCCTTCCACAAGCTATAAAATTTCCTCCTTCAAGGTGCAAATATGTTCAAAAGAGCCAATGGGGTTACTTTATAAAAGGATTGTGATTCATTTTTGGGTCATTTTTCACTTTTTCATATGAAAGAATTTTTAAATAAAATATTTTGCAAATTGTTATTAAAAATACATATGGTTACCCCAATATATCACATGTTGTTCGTTAATCATTATTGAATAAATATGAAAATTTCAAAAATGTGTAGATTTTGCCAAATTTTACATTTCATCTTTAAAAATTATGATATTTATACCAGATATGCTAACTACTTTAGGTTTGTATTTCTTGTATCATAAACTATAACTTTGTTTTATATGTCATGTACATTACACCCCATTTACATGTGGTAAAAAAATCTCGAAATTTTGAGATTTTGAAATATACTTTGAATTTTAAAGTTTTAAAATTCCATAACTTTTAGATTGTGAGTGTTTTTTTAGTGTAAATAATAGGTTATTATCATCAAGTTTCTTTTATTAAGAGAGTCCTTTGCCTTCTGCCTTTGTAAAATTCACTATTTTTGACGTACTAGTTATTGTTTAAATTCAAAAGTATTTTTACTAAACCTGAGACCCAAAATTATATTTAATAAATATTTGATTTGAATGGGACTCAACACTCATATTAGTCATCTAGCAAAATTTGGAATGATTAACATAACTTTAATATGTCAAAACAAAAACACACGTAATTTTTTTTATAGTTTTCAAAAACTATTTAACATGGTTTTTGGCTCCTATGAGCATATTTGCATATTTCATTAATTACAATTAGCCAAAACTACTTTTTTTATTCTTTACTTTTGCATATCCGTCCTTTCCCTTGACTACTTCTTTGAACCCAAAAAAAGAAAAAAAAGTAAATTTGTGTTCATTAATGCAAATTCGACTTCATTTTCAATCACACACCATTAACATACTCAATTTGTTCAAAATATTGAGAGCTATAATCTATATGTAAGGGATACTAGATTCTAATTTCGTTCTGCATCAAAATATGTTTTGATATTTTATTCCAAACATGAATTGGCCTTTGTAGATATTTTAGTATCCACAACATTGTCATGGAATCTACACGCAAACTTCCCATTGTAACATTTGTGTTAGTTTTTTGGTCACATCTTCATGATCATTTATGAGCATGCCTTGATGTAATCAAATATAAAACATGGATTCAATTTTCAAATGTGAAATTGTTGGGTTTTTTGTATTCAATAATAAATGGTGACTTAAATGTGATATATTATTTTTCCTCAATTGAAAAGATGGTTATTGAAAACGAAAAATATAGAATTGAAAAAATAGTTGCCTACTTCATATTTACATGTTGAAATTAGATGAAGGTTGTATAAATGTTATACTTGTTCAATTGATGAATTGATAAGATTTAATTTAAATGTTTCCATTGTCATGAATAAAGTTAAATGGATGTATATAGATATAAGTTTATATTGAAAACCTATTTGCATTGAAAAAATATTTATGTTGAAAATTTTCTTTGTGCATGGAAAATAATAAATGCATATAGTACATTACATTGAAAAAATAACTTTCATATAAATGTATAAGAAGAATTATTTTACTATTAAAAAAGTTATGAAAAAAATTGTATATTAAAGGCTATTAACTTATTACCATTTTAAGAGATTTTTTTTCACATATATAAGAATTATTTATAAATTTAAAATAAAATAAAAGGGTTACACTAAATCTATCAACGAAATTAAATGCTCAAAATGTTTTTTTATTTAAAAATTGAATTTTGTTCATCAAAGTCAAGCTTTTGTTTCACATGATGTTGCACATCATCTTTTGTAAGAATTGCCAATAGTGCTACAACCAAATTGTTAACATTTAAACTATATTTGACTTTTGAAATAATCTATTGAATATCTTCAAGTCTTTGTGAAAACCACCAAGGATAATTGTGGATAACAATTGAAATTTATTTTGAATTGAAATAAAGAGTTGAACCTATTCTTTGATGAAGCAAATTTATGAATGTAAATTGTGTCATATATGCAAAATTACTTTGAGCCATTTGCCTTAAATGATTAACAACATAAGTTTATTGTTGGTTGCAATGAAGCTATGATTTTTTTTTGATTTAAAACCTTTTTAAATCTTTGATTTTGAATGACAAGCATTACAACAAACATCATTAATTCAAGAAATGATGATATTTGTTAGATGACAATTTCCATATAATTTTTGAAAATGGAAACAAGGTTGGCTATGGAAAACACTCAAATTACTTAAAGAAAATAAGGATTACATTTTTGAACAAGAAGAATATGAACTAATTTACTTGAAATTAAAAAAAGTAAAATACAAGCCATTGTTTTCCCTATTTTTATTAGAATAAATATTGAACAACCACCCAATACTTCTTCCCTTGACTAGGAAAAAACGAAACACCGAGTGATTGCATTTTGAAAAAACTTGAACCCAAGAAAAACAAAATGTTGGGCAATCACCTCTTCCCTTGACTTAGGAAAACAAAGTATTGGGTAGCCACCTCATAGTCTTTTTTTCAGCAAAAAAGAAAAGAACAACAATATATAGTGAAAAAATGCAACGGAAGTTTCGAACACTTTAATCATAGTTTATTCATATATAAATATATTAAATGTAAAAAACTAAAGTAAAAAATGATCACATGTATGAAAGTTTAAGTTGCACTTTCCTTTTCTTTTGTCTTTGGCTTTGTAATCCTTGCATGTATAAATTTTAGTCATTCATATAATACATTGTTTGTTGTGTATCAACATGCCTTTTAAAAATGCATTTTCAATGTTTATGGTGACTATTTTATCACAAATAGTTTTTTTTATTATTGCATTTTATATGATTTCTTTTGAATTCATATATATGCATGACATGTCTAAATTGATTAATGCATGATGTAAAACTATTTAAAATTTCAATTTAACTATTCCAGCTCAACTGCTATTTTTTTCCACTTCATTCCACGTATTCCTCTCCAAACCTTAATTATCCATTCAGCCTATCTTCATTACTCCTCAAGAGTAAGTTCCCACAATGTGTGCATATCAAGTTTGGGCTTTGTTTAGGGATGGAGCTCCCAATTTCCGAATAGGATTTCCCAATTCACAATTCATCAAACTCTAGTTTCATCTTGCAACCCACTTCTTTTGGGGTTGCAGCTTGTAGAAAAGTGCCCTGGAGATGTTAACAATTTTTTCAAGGCGCCAATTTGAATGGAGCAGTTCAAGCCACAATAGGGTTGGTTGCAACCAGATAGGAAGCCCTTTTTGAACACATGATATTTTGTAGTCCCAACCCATCTTTTGGATTAAGTTGCTATCTTGATCGAGTAACAGATTCAAGCTGAAATCTAACACACTTGGAGTCAACAATGTTATGGTGAGATCCAATGTTGGTTGGTTCCAGGTTGTGTGTTGGTATCCATCTGCTCGGGCTAGTAGTTGGATCACAAGCCTGAAGTCTGCTGAAACTGGAATGCATTCATGCATGCATTACGTCATGCTGGAGCCAAAACCCAACGTGTTGCTGGACCCAGAATTTGAACCTTGTTTGTGGTCCTTATATGCACACGGGTTTTGTAGTTTTTCTAGGCAGGAATTTAGTACTTACTTCTCCAGGAATCAGAATGGTAGCAGCACATAGCAAGCAATGTTACTAGTTCTTGGGGTCTGTTAGGCACATACTAGGTTGTAGAGGAATGGTAACCTACACCATCTCCAATATGTGAAGAAATTCCGAGTACAAAATGAAATCCTATAGAGAATGCTTTGTAGACAAAATGAAATCCTCTAAAGTAAAAGCACCTGGTCTACATCGACCTCCTTAGTAGAAAGTGTTGTTGTACCTTGTTATTGGTTTTCTAGCAATCATGTCTCAATTTCATTTTGGGCAAAATTCTTGGCAGTTTCTGGAAAATTTTGAGTGATTTTTTTGCATTTTTTTTCAACCTGAAAAATATGATTTTGACACATACATAGGATTTTTGTGAAAAATGGGCCCTAATTGTTCAGACCTTACAATTTTTATTTGGGGCCAGATTTCTACAATATGTTCCAGCAGGTAGTCAAATTATAAATTTTCTCTTCTTGAGTCCACAAGGTCTTTACACTTAACAAAGGAGTCTTAATGTTTTTTACTTCCATATCTGATCTATATTAATAAAAATTGGCTAAATCTTCTTGTGGATGATTGTCAGTTTGTCTACATCACAAAATTGAGAAACAAAAACCCTGATTATTGGATGCCCACAAACCCATCTTCCCTTGTTTCAATACTAGGAGAAAGGTTGTGTTTGCAGCTTTGGTAGGGTCTAATTTCAGCGTTTTACTTCCATGCTTGGGCTTTTTGACTAGTAGAGGCACACACTTTGCAATTTCCATGTTGGCCAGCTACTTAAACCGACAGATTAATATTTTGAAGTCCATTGTCCAGACCCCACAGTCTTGTGAACAACACAAGACTTCATGCTTGACACCACTCTGTCAGCTAATCAACTCCCCACTTGCCTGCGAGTCACAAGTCCCAGGGATGGTCCACGAGGAGTTGTCTAGGTAAATTATTGTTCTGTTCACATGATTTTGATCTCACCACTCCAAAATCAGAAAATATCTAGCCGCTGTTTTTGTGTCCATGTTGACAGAACAATATGGAGGAGGCCTAATCTGCCTCAGGATGGTTTCTGCCTGGTCTTGAGACAAGAGAAGCTAATCATCCATGAAAGAGAGATCTACGTCAAAGGGTGCATAACCTAAGATAATAAGTTGAATATGTTGCTATTTGAGATATGAATTTTATTGACAACAATACTCCTTAAATGCTAAGTGTAATGACCTTGTGGACTCAAGAAGAGGAAATTCTCTGTCTAATCTATTGACAAAACTTGACACGAAAATGTTATGAAACAAGTGTTATTCGCACTTCTTTGCTATAAGTGCAATGACCTTATGGACTCACTCGGAGAGAAAATACTTGATCTAATCTATTAATGAAATATGACATTAAAACCTTAAGAAACAAGTTGTAAATGTGATAGTCAATTTGTGTTTATTTGTCTCCAGCTTGTTCTTTCATGGAAGCCATCAACTTGGGTTGTTGTAATGTTTGACCAATTTTTCACATTTTCAATATCATGATACAATAGGCAAGAATGTGTATAAAACCATCAATGGCTTGAACATTTACTTCATGAGGAGTCAAAATGTTGAGGAATTCATCAGGCAGTCTAGGAGTGAAGAGATTTAATTCCAATAAAGAAAATTTCGAGGAAAGTGGAAATTTTTTTCCCCCAAAATGTCCACCACACCACTTACACAAGTTTTGTATCCAACAACAATTCCAGTTGAATAAGTGGCATTCAACCTGATTTGAGCACATGCTCAAGGAAATTGCTTACTGAAACCTAAAAATTGGATTTGCTTTTAACATGAAAAGCTTTGAACATTATCCAGCTTGTTCTTTCATGTTAACCATTGTCGAATTGGGTTGTTGTGTTGTTTGATCAATTTTGCACATTTTCAATAAGACAATAAGGTAGCATCCAAGAACAATTCCAATTGAATAAGTGGCAATTTGACCATGTATTCAAAAAAAAAAATTTCCCACAAAAACTTAAAAATTGTGTTAGTTTTAAACATAAAATTTATGGAAAGTCCTTGAATGCCTTAATAATGTCTTGTGCGCTTAGTCCATATTCGGTAAGCACACCCATCACCAAAACATAGGCTTAGTGTTGGTAGAAACGATGTTGAGATTTGAGATACTTTCTTGTGAGTTCCAATTTGCTTCCACAAATCATTTAAAACTATGACCCAAGTGTGAAGCTGTTCCCGACAGGTACTTCTTGACTATCCAATAGTACTTGACTTTAATACAAGAGCACCCAATCAAACACTACTAGTTGGGAGAAATATCCAATGTGAATATTATATCCTCGGTTGGAGTTTTTCATTTGCAAAAAGAAAGCATATGATTTGTATGCATATTTTGGACCTTGGTTCTTTAGTTGTTGTCAACCAACCTTCCCATTGGAGTCAGGTCCCTTTGAAAAAAATTCCAGATTTTCAATGTGACAGGCAAGTGGCATTGAGCAGTTTTCACGCAAACACCCTTTTCACACTTTTGGAGATTTCATGTTTGATTTGGTTATTGACTTTTTTTTGAGACTTGTAAGCAGTGTTTTTTTGTTGTGACAAATTTTCCAAACTTGGGTGAATTTGTTTTCAGAAAATGAAAAAAATCATGAATATTTTGCCATTTTCATGGAGAGTTTTTGCCATTTTTTGATTAAAAAAATTTAAATTAGCCACATCTAGACCTAGGCACTTCATAGGTCGCCACTTGTAGCAGCACTTTTGAAAAAAAAGAATTTGAGAAAAAAAAAACCCCTGCTTGTAAGTACAGATTGAAGTGAACACATGTGCTGTTTGGTTGTCAAAATTTGCATTTGTGATGAAGCCATGACTGAAATAAAGGTAATTCTAGTGCCATGTTAATTGGAAATCTGGATTTTTTTTTATGAATATATTTAATTATTAATTTCATATTCATTATCAATTGAAATAATTAAAAAAAGGGTGTATTTTTGGCATTTTAATTAATAATGAAAAAATTGGCATTAGCTTAAATAAGCTAATGTGATTCAGGTTTTTTTCCCCCAAAGTTGTGACATAGGTGGACTTGTGATCATCTAGAAGAGAACTTAGCCAAATTTGGCTACCAGTCATAAAGTGAAGTAAATGTTTTTAGGATCCCCACTATATTTTGACAACATCCTAGAACCTATGGTCTAAATATGGTCACTTTGTGCTATTTTTTTCCTAACAAAACCTTTGTATCATTCATATGGCCTTTTCTTTTTGTTATTATTATTATTTTTTGGGGTTGCATGGCAAAATTTCATGCAAAAACAAAAACACTGAATTATGTGATGTGGGGTTCTTGTTTTCCTATTACCTCTTCTTTGAGGCAAACATCTTGAGAATAGACTTTTGTGGGTCGAGGATTACTACATTTTCTTTTGCCAAATTAGAGACAAAGATTAACACCTAGAACACCAAATTTCAAATACTTGTAACAATAATTGTTTTTTCTGGACCCATTTCTTCATTTGTGTAATATAACCTAATGTAAGGGGCCTCAATGGCCAATTTAGCCCATTTTATTGCAAGTTCCTTCAATGACCAAATTGGCAGGCAGCTTCTCATGGCTTCCACTTCAGCCATAATCAGGTTCTTGAGGCCCTTTATAGTGCGGAATAAGCCATTTGTACCACATTCAGTCAAGTGTGCTTCTCACTAATTGTCCCAGGCTCCTCTAGCAACAATTTTCTTGCAGAAAGTTCCATAAATGGCATGCTCTCTAGTCCGTTAAATGGTAAAAACAGCTGATTAAGTCCTTTCTTGACTTTGCATACCAAGGCAAGGATATTGTGTTTAGATTCATTATAGAGTATAATAGCTTAATGGATTTTGGCCCCTAAGTAGTAGGTCTATTTTTATATAAGGATTTTCAAAACATAATATAATCACTTGTGTTGAAACTTGAGATTAGTTATAGAGTTATGATATCTTAAAGAATTTTGGTTTCTCTCGGAGGATTTTTTTGAAGATTAAATTTTTGCATGGTGAAATTATTTCCATAATTCTTCTTTGGTCTTAAATACTTTTCAATGTAAATGGCAAGGCCACAGTGTGACACACCCCTTGTTTCCCTCTTTAATTGTGCAGAATCTGCTTGGATGGCTAACCTTAAGCAATACTTTGCACAATTTGTGAGAACCCTTTTTTAAATCTTTGTAACACCAGTGAGTTGGCAGGCTACTACCCATTTTGTTAAGGTAGACCCAAAAAGCTTTATGATTGGAAAACAACCAGCTAGTAATTTGCTTGCTCTTGATAGAGTCTTAAGATAGTTCGTCCTATAGAGAACAAATTGTACTTAAATTCAAACTCCCGAAAAAATTATAAGATTCTTTGAATTATGAAGCATGCATTTAAAACTTAAAAAAAGATCCCGCAAAAAAATGGAGTATATTTGAAACTAAGAAAAAAAGATTCTTCAACAAATCGATTATATATATAATATTTGAGTGTTGGGTAGTTATTAGAAACAGGAACATAGAACCCCCAGCGGTTATCAGGGCGGTTCTTAGGATTCATAATTGTGATTCTCAAAAAATTAAACAAATGGTTGTGATATATAATCACATTCCTCAAAATTTTGAAAACATTTCAAGTGCAAAATTGTGCAAAATTGTGCAAATTTTCCCCAAAAGATGAAAAAGAAAGTGGGTTGTAAATTTCATACAAGGAAAATGTCTGAAAAGTTGGTCCATTTGCCAAATCCATCCCAGCTATTGAAAGGTGTTTGCAGTTAGTGCTCCGCCTTACATTTCCTGGCATCACCTCAACCATAGATGGCTGGTGATGGAGGAACCAGATCTATCTCTCTCCAAACAAATGGCATTGGAATTTAAGGATACTTAGTACTAATAAAATACATTTGTTATGGGTTGCAATTAACTAATAATATTGGGACAATTAGTTCACATTCAAGGATGTCTTAAAAAGTAATAAGAAGTGGCTTCTCCATCTTAAGTATTAACTACTCGGTAAGTAATCTCAACACATGTTTTGCACTTGTTTTTTTACAAAGTTTCCCCTTGAACTATATATCCTTCTATATAACCCACCTTGTGGCTATGTTGAAAGATCCATGTTTGCCAAAAATGACATGAGCAAAGTGACCGAGAAGCTGTGACCTGTTTTCTTCATCAAAGTAACATAAAAACACAATTAATGCATATCAAAGAGTAATCCTATTGCCACTCGTGCACATTTTATAATTTATTAAAAAAAACTCTGCTGAATCTTTACTGGTTCTCTTAAACTGGAATATTTAAGAAACTGGAACTCGTGATTCTTAAGAAATTCAAATAAAAACACAACACAAACTTTGAAAATCTAGCTTGTATGTGCTAAAGTTTTCATCTGTTTCCCCGGAGCCCCATTGCAAGACATTTATTTTAAATTTGCAGTAAGTTATCATCATTAATATAGAAGGATTTTGAGGATTTTTTCACTTGTCGTAACTCAGTTGTAGCCAAATTTGGCTAATCCTTTTTAGGGAGTGTTGTCACCTTAGAGGCTTAGCACCAGGGTTTGTTTTAGGAATTTTTGTTTGTAGCCAATTTAGTGGTGATCATCATCAATGGGCAGATGTTAGGAAAAGTTACAATTGATCATCCTCAGCAAGATTAACCCAAATCTGATTATATTTTTAAAAAAAAAGTACAAATGTTTAGTCAGTTTTTTATATTTTTGGCTGCAAAAGGGAAAAAAAAAAATTGATTTGTTTTCCCCTCCCACTTGCTTCTAGGGATTGAAAAACAAAATCCAAAATCACTTTTTAAAAATGAAATGTTTTTTTTTAACATTTTCTTTTTGGCAAAAATTCGCTTGTAAGAGAAGGTTGCTTAGAATTTTATTTTATTTCCTCAATTTTCTGCTGGAGTGTCAGTAGTGAGCATCCCAGAAGGAGAGATTTAGCAATAAATTATGACATATTATTAAAACCTGTGGTGAAAAAAATCCTTTTATAAATCTGGCTACTTACAACAACGAAGAATATCAAACCTAACCCAAGAAACCTTTCTTTTCTTGATGCCTTCAAAGAAAACAAAAAAAACCAAAAACAGAGAATACTATGACAGAGTAGTTCTATTTGTAAGAAAAAAAGCAACAATGAGAAATTTTGCACAAAAATGGAACTCTACTGGCAGCTGCTTAGCACTACAACTCCCTCCTACAAAATCCTTTTAAAAAAAAATACACACTGGTGACTGTGAAAGATCAGTTGACAAAACTAGACATCTATTGCAGCTTCTTCAATAAAAAGGTACAAAAAGACAATATGAGTGATGAGGATGATGCAAGTACTGTAGCAGTTGACAATGCATTGGAGCACACAATCATGTATGATTGCTCGTGATGAGAGTGAGTTTGCCCTCCAGTCCCACTCCCACTCCCTAGTGTTGCTGCATGAGAATCGGCAAAACCTTGGAAACAACATCTAGAATGTACTACACTTAAAGAGTCTTGGTACCACACACCACAATGTCCTTGACTACTTTAAATGTGATGTGTACATACTACACACCACCAGGAGAGTCTACGAGGGAACAGTCCCCCTCCTCACTCATGTAGTAAAATATATTGTAATATATTTTTGCCATTAGAGAGTCTGGTTTCAATTTACCAACACCTATTCTTGTGCATCTCAGGGGGGTGTGTTTTTCTTCCCCCCTTCCCCTCAGTTTTGTGAGGTAGAGCAGCTGTGGTGTAGAGATCATCATCATACACAAGAAGACTTAGCCAAATTTAGTTACATGTCAGAGACTCGAGTGATTATGAAAATTTTCGGGATTCTTGCCTTCTTAATTTGGTCACCTCTTGGAATCTTTAGTCTAAATCATCTTAAGTCTAAATCAGGGATTATTATTTATTTATTTATCAAATTTGTTGTGATGTAGCTGAATAGCCAATATTGTCCATAAGATGATTTAGTCAGATTTGGTTACAGACTACTAGATATGAAGCTAGAAAAGAACGAAAATACTTGTATATTCTTGGCTACTTACTGGAACTTATCATAAAAATCTGGCAATTCGGAAAAAAGAATTCTTTGTAATCTGGTAAAACTTGGGGCAATTTGTTCTATGACATTTCCTTTGTAGATTGAAAAATCATATTTTTCAGGTTGAAATTTGGCAAGATTTTGCCAAAGGTAAAAACACTGGTTGTTTCAAATTGGCTAGCATTTGCAAAGAGGGATTTAGCACTAAATGACAACAGGTTTTCAGAACATAATTTTTCTAAATGGCAAAAGGAAACCAGTTTACAAAACATGCTACCAAACTAAAATCAGAGTTTAAATGTGACCCAAAAAAATTCAAAATATTTTTTCCCTGAAAATTGCCGATTCTTTTCAGAAAAAGAAAGGTAAATAATATAGTGTGATAGAATCCTTCTTTTTATTTTAACTTTCCACATTTTAGCGAGATTTCACACCCAGAGCTTTTCAAAGAAATTTCAAAAAAAGCTCGCCAAAATAAATCAAATTCAGAAAAAAAAATCCCTCTAAATATGGCGAAATCTGTGCTGTGTCGAATAGGTGCCAAATTTAGCACCAAGAAAAGAAAGAAAAAAGAAGACAAAAGGCTGAATGTGCTAGTTTACAACGTAGTCCAGTACGCAGCTGGTGGGTGGGTTGAAGCTGGGCAAATGTCAAAAGCATAACACCAGCAGCAGCTTGCTCGCGCCTTTCATTGCGAAGAATCTTACAGACGACGACTTTTTTAGTAACCTGCTGCAAAACATGGGCTCTCCTCTTCTTCTTCTTCAATTGTATAAAAGTCTGCGGAGTATAGTTTACAAATGACAATATAGTTCTACTACTACCTGGAGCTGCACAGTCTGATCTGGTGAGCAGTTCTTCGCAGCATGCATGATGGTTGCTTGATTGTGTAAACAGAGATGATCATGAGAGAGACAGACAGAGAGACAGAGAGACAGAGAAAGATCTAGGTGATCACAGAAACAACCTCCCGTGCTTCATGTTTTCTCTCCTGACATTATACTCACTGTTCGTCAACAAATGCGTGGTTTCAAGAAGAAATACTGTGGCAGGCTAGTAGCTTGGGTTTACGATATTCAGATCACCTACAGTACGTTCTTGCGGTAATTGCCTCCCTATGGCTTTGGTGGGTTCAAGGTTTGTGATCAGATTCTGTAAAATTTGAACAAGCTAGCTGAACTAAATCTTGATCTAGAGTTTGATGCTATACATATGATCAGCAGCTGCTCCGATCTGCCGCCCAAAAAGAATAAGAAACCATACTGGCATTTGATTGATGATCAGGATTCTTTCTTTTGTAATTGCCAACAAAAGGCGGGGTTTTGCAGCTCCTTTTGTTACCGGTTGGTATTTGGAGTCGAGCGAATCCTGGGCCAGCTGATCTGCTGTTGCAGGCCGTGCAAGACACAAGGAAGCCGGAGCTGGAGCCGGTCCAAGCAAGCAAGAAGTTTTGATGGATATTGGTGGGTACTTGAGCCAGGGGATGAAGAGGATGGGAGGGTGGGATTGGGCATCAGCCCATTGCTTGGAGAAGATCCAAGAGATGTTGAGCAGGGCCATCAAAGACCAAGAGGATTTGTGGAACATGCTCCTAGAGTCCACATCTTCCCCCGAATCGCAGCGGCAAAGATCTGCAGCTTCTGAGTTGCAGGGTGTCGAAGTTGGTAATTATGGGTCGGAGCCTGGGCAGCTCGAAGCAGCAGCAGCTGGGAGCAACAGGCAGCAGCAGCAGTTAAATCACACCTGCAGCTGCGCGTCCGAGTTCACTCCAACCATGTGGAACTTGAGACATCTAACAGCAAAAGTTGAGAATTCACTGGACTGGTGCCATCTCGCCCTTTGTCGCATCAAAGAGTTCACAACCCACAGTCCACGTTACATAAAACCCATCATAAAACAGCAAGCCGCCGCGTCCACGCTCAGGTACCCAAAACTACACGCGCCTGCTTTGATCCCCCTTCAAATTCCTGCAAGGGACGTAGTCGACGACCAGGACCTCGCGAGCTTGCTTCTCTCACGGGATGAAACACCCTTTCTTCCTCGTGATTGCATGAACTACTTCATCAATAATCCTGGAGGTCGAACGTCCTCGACGTCTACCCTCGCTGATCATCCGTCAGGTACAGCTAGTTCGATCTATGATATTATATGCCTGTAGCTGCAATTCTCGATACAGCTTTATTTTAGATCTTCTTTGAAATTCAGGATGGCGACTTGCTGCTGCGCAATGTTTCTTTCCTCGCTAGCTAGCTAGCTGCAAATGGCCACGGCTGTTCTCCCTATTGCATTAGGGATCTGACCACTCCCACGAGTTCAGAAATTTGTCCACAATCGACTGTTTGCATAGATTGGTCATGATTCCTGTGATGGAGGCAATATTATTCATGCATCCCGGGCTTGAGATTTAACAAATGAGTTGAATTCTTACAATGCACTGGGAATCATCATGTGGGCAGCTGCTGCTGGTGCAGATGATCAAGCAGCTACTACTGGCCAGCTGCCAGGAGATCATCAGTTGACGACATTGAGCATGCTAGCTTTCGACTTGGAGCCCAGCAGGCAAGGACAGAACTTTGAAAGAGTAATACCAACTCCGGCACGAGCTGCTGCAACAACAGGAATGGACAAAGTGATGGATTGGCCGGATTTTCCAGATCATGAAGACTCAGCCATGGTGGTGGACATCTCAGCAGCAGCTTACGACAGTAAATTAGAAGAACAGCAGCTGCAGCTGACAGCAGCAGCAGCAGGAGCAGAAGCAGCAGTTGGGTCCAAGAAAGCAGCAGCAGGTGATGGAAACTTGTACCTGGCAGCAACTAATTGCAACCATGTCAAAATGGGTGCAACAGAAACAGCAAGAGCTACTGCAGACGACCATAGTTTTCGTCTGCAGAACAATCATGCAGAGGATTGCACGGATGCAAAACTTAGAGACTGTGACGACCCAATGTGCGGCCGGCCACTGACGTCAGGACACAACCCAAGTCGTGCGAAACGCGACAGGTACGCACGTCCGTTAGAGTAGTACATGAACAGTGCCGTGCCGCCGAGCTGGTAGACCAAAATTTCCTCTTTTTGAACCTCATTCCCACTTCCCATAATATACCTGGTCAAAAGTATACCCTAAAAGAGGCCTTACCATGTCAAAGCTTGTCTAGAAAATTAATAATTTAAGTACGTAGCTGGTTTAAATTATTAATTTTCTAGACAAGCTTTTTAGCAAACTATAATATGGAAGTTTGAAATTAAAAAAATAAAAATAAAAATAGTAATATATATATATATATACACATATATATGTTTTGGTTTGACTTTTCATGTTACATTCCAATTTTTTTCTTCAAAATTTTTTATGGAGTTTTGGGGGAAATATGGTAAGACTGTTGTTGATATTTTTATCCCCAGTAGTCACTACACTTACTTCTGTTGATCAGTGTATATAGTTTTCTCATCAACAACTTCCCATTTGGTGCCTGGCTCGACTTGCAGAGAAGTGGACGTGAGCAATGGTGCATCAGATGATCAGAAAGCTTTGGTGGTGACATACCAGCGTCTGCGACCGGGAGTGGACATCAACAAGAGGGGAATTCCGGCAGATGGACATCGAGGCTGGAAGAAATACGGAAGCAAAAGCATTCAAAATGCCAACTTTTGCAGGTAGCTAGTGGATAGATCTGCTGTATCTGCTTTATCTACTGCAGTAGCAGCTAGAACAAAATATTTTTGGCTTCTGAAATGGTGTTGTAACTGCAGTAGGATTGGTCCATGCGTGAAGTCGTATGAGTCATGATCCACCCTCATCGGCTCATGAATGATTCACAGTTACTAGCTTGAATGCAGCTAGCTATATGCAAGGGGATTGCAGGGCGCATGATGTAAGGCAACCCATGAGTTGAGCTAACGTATATATCGGTTCTTAAATGGTGTGCTTGCAGAGGCTATTACAAGTGTAGTGTCAAGGAGTGCAATGCAAAGAAGTCGGTGCAGCCCACAGACGAGGACCCTTCCGTTTTCCAAGTCACCTATACGGGTACTCACACATGCTCCAGCACATACCCTCGCAGGAAAACACACAGAATTGCGAGCATGCAACCAGCTGCTACTGCTGTTCCTGCTGCATCAGCGCCCCAAGTACTTCAGGAGTCGCAGCCCATGTGTAGTACTCCAAGCCGTGACATTGAAGCATCAGCATGCCAGAACGAACCAAAACCAGCTTCACCCGCGCGAGTTCCTTCAGAAGATCAGGATCACGGCGTCGGACCAGAAACACCGGAGAAGCTTGAGTACGCCTCCTCAATTGTCCATCTGCCTGCACTTTCGACTCCAGTAGTTACAGACGCGGTTAAACAAAAAGTGCTACACCAGCAGGCAACAAGTTCCTCTAGTTTTTCAGAACTTGCAGTTACTGCAGCATCAACAGGACATGCAGCAGCGGATCAGCAGCTCACTAGAAGCTCTGATCTGGAAAGCTGCCTTGCAGCAGAATCGCTGATGTCAACTGATTCTAGCGTGCCACAAGCTGCTGCTGCTGCTACAGGCCGCAGTCATGATATTCAAGACTGGACGATTACTAGATATGCATTAATAGATCAGGAGGATCAGCATGAGGAGGGATTAAGTAATGTAGAGAATATGAATATCGATAGCTACTGCATCTTGAACGAATTACAAGCTGCTGCATATGAAGATGATGATGATCGTCGTCATCATCTACACAACAATACTGATCAGGATTTCAATAATTTCCAGGAGTCCTGCATGTTGCAGGAATGGCGAGATCTGATTATGGATCATACCAAGTTCAGCTGGAGCCACGAGCTTGTACCAGAATTATTATTTCCAGCAGCTGATCATCAGCTGCAACACAATCTTTTATAGAAAGAAATGGATAATTTCATTTTCAAATGTGCAGATCCCTCCTCTATACAAATCACCCACCCACTCAATTTCAGAAGCAGAGCTGCATCAACTTCGAGGTCTCCAACCCATCACTAGGGACGACATCGGCGTTTCCTTCGACGCCAGTCCCCCCCCCCCCCCCCCCCTCAAAGAGGAAAAATACGTATGTATTCAAAAACATACCACGTACAAAATACGAATGTAACTTTGTCTTACTGCAAGTCCCATTAAATGAATTTACTTGTTGAATTTTTGGTGCAATTTTTCTTCTTCTTCTTCTTTTTGGGGATTACTCATCCAACTTAGGTAATGGCAAGCTTGAGTGGATGACAATGGAGATAGTTATAAGATATTAATTTTTAATGCACCCTTATAGATTATAATGTGTCCCAACTCAAGTTAAATGGTTTTTGGATTTTGTGAAAAGGATTTGAAAATATACATGATTTAAATGTGTGATTTAACTAATTATTATTATTTTTTAAATATTTGGAGTTGTGGACAACCATGAGAATGCAATTGAAACATGGTAAAATCATGTGATAAGTTTTTTATTTAAATTTTTTTTTAAACATGTATTGAATATATATATTTAGCAATTTTTCAATTGAGTAATTGAAAACAAAATATCAGTCTAAATTTTAAACTGCAATTGTTTTTCTAAATGATTCAGCTAACAAACATTGAGATCATCCTTCACTTCATGTTCCTTCACATTCATTTCACAAATTTTCTTCATGTCCATTTATTAGTTCAGTTATTAATTTATTAATTGAACTTAAGTTCACAACTAATACCTAATTTTTAAAATAATGCCATCTTATGTTAAATTGTTTCTACTTTTTAAAACTATCATGGATTAATGCACTGTGCCCTATATCTGAATTATATTTTGGTTTCTGGAATAAACACAACGATTCTATTGGAATTCTAGAACTAATTAAATAAATAATTTTTACTCAAACCATAACATGAGATCTTTTTCTCTTTTTAATTCACGAAATTTATTTCAACCATTCAATTGTCCAAACACTTCTGCATAACAAGTAGTTGCATGCCTTGATCAGCCTTAGAAGTCACATTAATATGTATAATGCTTAAAAAGGTGACCAAGTTGATAAATGATATAAAGGAATTAAGGTTTCTTCAATGATAATCATTATTTTGACAATGCAAGAAACAGTGGATAGTGATTGATGTAATGCATGAACTTTCCTCAGCAAATAAGTAGTGACATGGAAAAGAAGAAAATTCAATCATGAGCAATGCTTCCAAGAAAACATCAAGGTGCAATCAAATAGCTAAAATACTTATTGTTATCTATTATATATCACATTCACATGTTAGAAATATATTTACAACACTTGGTTATACATGACAATTTCAGTTTGTCATGACATGTTAAGTCAATATTGATGTTGATCCAGGACCAAAACCCCACTGGAGGTCAGACCAGGTATATATCTGGTGGAGGCCAAAATTTGGAAGAACCGCCAACAGCTCTGACCCAAACAACATTTTCAAAAAGTCAAAGAACTGGCAAAGAACTGGCAGTTCTTTCATGAAACCCAGCAGTTCTTTCATGAAACCCAGCAGTTCTTTGAGGGGTTTGAAGTACCCAGAACCAGCAGTTCTTTAAAATATGGAAGAACCACCCGACACTAGTACCAACCTTCACAATTGAGTTTTAGGGTTTACAAGTATAAAAATTAATTCCAGCCTTCAACAGAAAAGAATTTCCCAATGAATTCTTGATCTTGGGAGTATCATCAGTGTGTCTGGACTATACAAGTGAGGCAGACGCCAAAAGTACTCACAAATGGGCCAAAAGTGAAGTATACCTAGTCAACCAGAGATAACTCTTTTGCTAAACCATGCAGGAAGAAAATTTGGTAGACATGTCAAATTAGGGTCTGATGGGTGAAAATGTTGGTTTACCTTCTCTTCCTTTCAGAGCTCAATGTACCATCATTCATAGCTCAAGAGCCAAAGATCAGGAATCAGTTAGTAGCACAAGAGGTAAAAGTACTGCGTGACCAATTACATCATTAGAGATTAACCAAACTTAAATGGCAAAGCCCTCTGCAACAGTGTGACTCTAATACTCAAGTGTGGAAAAACCCAAACCTCTTAACACGGTATCTGACCAGACATCCAAGAGAGTTACATTCATGAGCAAAAATCCAGCAAATGAAATAGCTTCTGAATTTGCAGAATCAAACTATACCAATTTAACAACCTTCACAATATTCCTGATACAAATTAAGGTTAGAATTGACAAGCATTCAATGCTCCATGGCAGATCACACATCTCTTTGCCAGCAAGCTTCATATAGCATTTAGTATGCTACACATTGACCTAAATGAAAGCAGTATTCCAGTTCAAAATCATCCAAAAATTGGGAAGCAGTACAGAAACGTATAATCTTCCACAAAAACCACAAACACCTGCTTTACAAGTGTCTCTATGAGAACCATCCTCAAATGAACCCTAATAAAACTGACAAATAGAGGCCACATACCAAAATTAGAGGCCACTGTGTCCCATAAACGTCCAACTAAGGGACAATCAGCACAGCCATAGTCCAGTGACACATGTGCCTTGAAGGGACTATGCACTGAATGATGTCCAAATTCAGACCGGTGCATACATGATCCCTGCCAAAAGACAACCAAAACTGAAACAAGGTTTCATGACCATCATTTGATAAGCTTACTTTTTAGCTCAGCTCCTCATAAAACCATTTAAATGAGTTCCTGTTTGTGGAATGAAAAATGATGGGGGAAAAAATCATGAGAAGTTCAATTGACATTAAATTCTTCACCCAAGCTGTTACTAGGTGCTACAAATGGAAATCAGATTTATAAGAAGACTTTAGGGTTTAGGGATTTTAGGGTGTAGCAACTGATCTGGCTTTCAGTGTGAAGGAAATGTACAAAACTCACATGGTCCAAGGTTTGCCTCTGCATACAAGGATCATTGTAACATCCTTCAAACAAAACCACATATATGCAGGTTGTGCAATTATTATACCAGTTGATCTGATCATTCAATGCTCAAATGGAAACAAGCATGACAGGAAGGTCAACTCTGCCTAATGCAGATACCATGGACTTTAGAAGATGGGTTTAAGGTTTAGGGTTTACAGGTGTAGGGTTGAACCAAAAAAGAAGGTGACCTACTACATCTAAGTGCATTGTGCATAGTCCAACAGTACTCCACTACTATTTACAGCAAGAATTGCAGTCTGTTAGAGAACTTCAGTATAACTGACAAATGACTCCTGAGTTGATTGGTATGTGACTGCAAGTTGCATCTACAGCGAATAAGTGCACTATGGGCAGATCGTGGAACTTACCAGCTCTTCATCTTCAACATAATCTTCTTCAGGGTAATGAAGCAATTCTGCTGGCAGTTTAAATTTCAAGCATGCCCTGTCTAGGGCCCTGGTGCACAGAATTAGTTGATACATGAGCATCATGTATAAGTACACAACATTTTATTATGTTTCAAGCATAGATACACAGTCATAGTCATAAAAAGGAAACCATGGCAATGAAACTATTTGCTAACAGATAAACTTCAAAGAGGAAATGAAATCATTGGCCTTACCAGAACCATATGATCACACTGCGGGACATGATAGACCATGTACCTTTGAGCCTCCTCTTTGGAATCATAACAATCTGTACAGGAAAACAACATCCCACACACATGTATCCAGGTGAAGAATCTGTGATGTTGCAGCAGTTACATACACAAGGCAGGCAACTAATAGTATCAACAATTGCGAACACATGATCTCAGTTCAGTGGATTTTGTGACTGTTTGATGCTTAAAGTAACATGGACCTGGAGTGGTTAGAAGTTAGAACTTTTGTTACTCACCAAGAAAGATTAACTTCTTGTTGGATTCTTCATGGCCCCTGACAAAAGAACCCACAAACCATGCTCAACACAACAGTTTTACTATAGTTTGCATGACTGATGATTCGCCTGCAAGTGCCCCTTGAAGCTGACCTTTGACTGGTAGTCATGATCACATTTGTGTATTGGTGACATGTGTGGCACCAAGTACATTGTGCGTAATGACTTCACCACAAGGTTCAGCATTCAATTCTCTGTTCTCCAGGAAAACTGTGCATCATGTTTGCATCAAAATAAACCCTAAACCCTAGACCTATCCAGACTTGGCAATGAGAAAATACTTTCTTCATGATGGCCCATTGGCTGCATGAAGACATGTGCGGGGAACTTACTTACTTGATCCAAACACCATACGGTGGGTATTCATATACAACAACTGTATATGCTTGTGCGCTGATCTGCGTGGTGCACGGCCTACCATAGTCACCTTTGTCCTGATAACTATGTTGAGAATCGCAAGTTGCATAGCAACAAACTTTAGGAAATATGCATAACATTACAAGTTCGCAAGTCTAAGTCCTAGTGTCTGTCTTGCTACTCAACTTGCTGCTTTTTTATCCTTTTGGTCTAGGTTACAGGACCTATGAACACGCGACAAGTGTACGCTACTTATTGAATCTTCTAAAAGGAACTTCTGAAACTTCTACACATCACTAGGCGGCTCTAGATGCAAACTATTCAATGTTTCAATCATTCGGGTGTCTAAATCCTTATGATGCTAACATGTGCCTAACTAACCTGTCATTAATCCAACAAGCTGATTTTAACACTCCCCCACACACGAATGACTATTCTATGCCTATCTCCTTCCTGCACTTCTTGAATTTGCCTAGTGCGAGTGCCTTGGTCAGGATGTCCGCCTTCATGTCCTCCGTTCTGCAGAAGACAAAGTTGACTTCCTTGCGCGCCACCCGTTCCCTCGCAAAGTGGTGGATCACATCAATGTGCTTCGATCTTTGAGAAGCAATAGGATGCTTCAGTAGCTGAATTGCTCCTTGGTTGTCGCAATAGATTTGAACATGTCGCAGTTCGAGCCCCAGATCCGCCCCCAACTTTCGAAACCACAACGCTTTTTTCATTACTTGCCGCGCACTTAAATACTCTACTTTGATTGTTGACACGGCCACCGTTGGCTGTAATCGGCTTGACCAGCTCATCGCTCCCCCAAACATCAAGAAGACATACCCCGTTGTGGACCTTCTCGAGTCCAGGTCTCCTGCGTAGTCCGTGTCACAGTAGCCCACAAGAGTCTCACTGCTCCCCCCAAAGGTTAGGCCGTAGTCTGCAATCCCCACAAGATAGCGCACTACTCCAAGCGCGGCCTCCCAGTGCACTATTGTTGGTGCTGCCATGTAGCACGCCAGCACCCCCACAGCCTGAGCAATATCAGGGCACGTGCACACACTCAGGTAAAGCAAACTTCCCACGCACTCGCTGTAAGGGAATCTCACCGTGTCCAGGGGCTCCCCTTCCTTTCTGAGTTTCTCCCCCACTGCCTGTGGCACTAAGCGCGCGCGTGCATATGCTAGTCCATACCGGTTGATCAGCTCCCCCGTCAGCTTCTTTTGGGTTAGCTTTAGGCTCGGTGCCTCTCGATCACGTGACAGCTCCATTCCCAGAAAGTAGGTGGCAGGCCCCAAATCTCGCACATCAAACTTGGCTGTCAGATGCACTTTCACCTTTGCTACTCGCTACTCTCCCTGGGTTGCCACTATAATGTCATCGACCCAGACAAGTAGCCAAACTGTCTCACCGTCCATTGTGCCTCGAAAGAGTGTAGCATCTGCAGACGATGCCACAAACTCAAGGTTCTCCAAGACCTTCTTAAGGCATCGATGCCATGCCCGAGGTGCTTGTTGTAGTCCATAGAGAGTCCTCAACAAACGACACACTATATTCGACCCTCTTTGCTCATACCCCTGCGGCTGTTGCATATAAATCTCTTCCTCTAACTGTCCATTAAGGAAGGTCGTTTTCACATCAAGCTGGTGCAGCTCCAGGTCTTACTGCGCTACAATCGCCAGCAACGCTCTCAAAGTTGTGTGCTTGCTTACCGGGGCGTACACCTCCTCGAAATCGACCCCTTGCTTCTGCAGGAACCCTTTTGCTACCAAACGAGACTTGTACCGTTCAATGTTTCCTTGTGCGTCCCGCTTGACTTTGTAAACCCACTTCATAGGGATTAGTTTTACCCCTTCCGGCCTTTCCACCAACTCCTAAATGTCGTTCTCTAAGAACGAGTGCATCTCATCGTCCATGCTTTTCTGCCAAAACTCACTTTCCTCCCCCGAAACAGCTTCCTAGTATGTTTGCGGTTCATGATGCTCCCTTGATCGCCTTGGGTTGCTCCCCTCAATTGCAAGGTTTGCCCGATACCTTGCAGGTGTCCTCCTTTCACAAACAAGGTTTCTTCGCAGCTTTTGCTCCTTGCCGTCCTCCTCATCCTTTAGGTCGATCTAGAGAGGGAATTTTTGGCTTGTTGTTGCTCCCCATGTAAGGACTCCTGACGAGCCGCTGCTTTTTTCTCTCCCAGTGCCAGACTTCCCCGTAGGGATATTTCCTGCATCCATTTGAGTAGGAGGGCTCACATGGCTAAGGTCACGAGCGCCCTACTCTTCCTTCTTCGAACTTGAGCTTAGCTCAATGGTCCTGAAGGCAAGTTTTTCATTGACGATGACGTCACAAGACACCAAGATCTACCTGTCTCTTTCCCGCAGCACCCTGTAGGCTTTATAGTCCGGCTCATACCCCACAAACACCCCTTTCTCACTGATTGATTGCATCTTCTTCCTGATTTCCTTGGGGATGTGCATGTATGCGCGTGCCCCAAACACACGCATGTGACTCACGTCCAGCTTGCCCCCAAAGAACTTCTCCCAGGGTGTCTTCCTATGCACTCTTGAGGGCAGCCGGTTGCGGATATAGTTGGCGGTCACCATGGCCTCTGCCCATAACTCTTCTCCAAGCCCCGAGTCTTCTAGCATTGCCCTCCCCTTTTCTTACAGGTTTCTGTTTAACCGCTCTGTTGATCCATTCTGTTCAGGCGAGTATCCAGCTATCTTTATGTGCGTGATACCTCTCTTGCTCAGAAGGGTGGTCATCTCTTCGTTGACATACTCACCCCCTCTATCCGTTTGCACTACTTTGACTTTCTTCCCAGTCTGCAGCTCTAGGCGCACTAGTACCCTTTCTGTGATGGCTACAACGTTGCTCTTCTTCTTCAAAGGTTGCACCAAAGACAGCTTGCTGTAATCGTCCAAGAAGGTTGCTAGGTATCTGCTCCCCCCTTTTGACGCCTTTGGCATAGGTCCGCACACATCCATGTGCACCAGCTGAAGTAGCTCTGTGCTTTTTTCAGACACTGACTCCTTTGGAAAAGACTCACGAGTCTGTTTCCCTAGGATACATGGCTCGCACACCAAGGTTTTCTTTTTTGTAAATGCCTTTTCGCTCACTCAAACACCCGAGACTAGCTCTTCCTCAACCATCTTTGCCAAGTTTTCATACCCCTCGTGCCCAAGTCTTCTATGCCACAGCTTCGGACTCTTAGCTTCTCTCACAAGCAAGCACGAGTTTCTCCAAGACAACCCCGGCTGACAGATTGCAAACAAGCCCCCTTTTTGCTTCGCTTGCAGCATGACCTCATTTCTCATGAACACTTGGCACACTCCCCGCTGAAAAACAAACTCTGCTCCAAGCTCAGTTGCCCTGCTCACAAAAAAGAGGTTCTCTGCAACTCCTGGGACAAACATCACTTCACGGAGAGTGTTAACCCGCTCACCAATTTGTGTTAGACACCGCAGTTCCACCGTGCCAACTCCCGTCTCCTTGAGCACCCCTTTGTTGCCAAACTTGATCTCCCGCTCTCCATCTTTAAGTGGCTCCAGGGTTTTGAAATAGGCTCTTGTCCCCAGTCATGTGTTGGCTTGCCCCTGAGTCCAAAAACCATAGTCCAGGATCTAAATCTTCCGCCGCAGTGAAGGCAACCCCCTGGCTACTTTTAGACTTTCCCTTCTTAGGGTAGTCCTTCTTCATGTGGTCCGGGCTTTCGCAAGTGAAGCACCCCTTCTTGCTCCTTGATTTTCCAAACCCCTCTGACCCCTGAGAACCCTTTCGGCACTCCCTCTCAAAGTGCCCAAGCTCGCCACACTTGTGGCACCTCATGGATGCTTTCTTGCCTTTCCCACTGCCTCCTTTCATAGCAGCGTAGGCTACTACAATCGTTGACTCCTTCTCATCCAAGTCAAGCGAGCTTGCCTTCAACCTCTCAGTCTGCTCATGGATTTGCAGCTGTGGGAGCATCTCGTCTACTGACTTGACTGCATATGCTGCCACTAAAACAGGTACCAACGTGTTAAACTCCTTTGACAAACCGGTAATCACACTCATAGCGAGGTCCTCTGGCTTTACCTCAGCTCCTGCAGCAAAGCAACTCCCTCTCCAAGTCCTTTGCTCTGCCGACGTACTTTGCCACAGACTCTCTGACTCTTGTTTGAGGGTCATCAACTCCCTTTTTAGCTGCAGTTTTCGGGCCGTGGTCTTGCCCCTAAACACCTTTTCTAGCTCATCCCATGCTTGTTCGGCGTTCCTTGCAGCTACAACACGTCCCAGGTATTATTCCGTAACATTCAGTCCAATTAGAGCCTTTGCTTTTGCAAACCTATCAGCGTCTGCCTCAGGTTCTGTCACCCCTTTCCATAGCTTCTTATGGACAAGGAGCATCTCCATCCTCTGGGACCACACCGCATAGTTTTCGCCATTTAACGGCTCTATGCTAATCTTAACGTCTGCCCTCTTTCCTGAGCCAAGCTTCTTCCAATGTCAGGGTTGAGCACACTCTTGTGCTTAGACTTTGTCTTCGGTGATTATCTAGGTGAGCGCCTTCACCACAAAACCTCTACCAACCCTAGCGTCAACTTGCTCACTATGGCTGACACAATTACCACCCCTAAAGCTCCTAGCGCCGTGGGCCCATAACCTGTTGAGAATCGCAGGTCGCACAGCAACAAACTTTAGGAAATATGCATAACATTACAAGTTCGCAAGTCTGAGTTCCAGTGTCTGTCTCACTACTCAACTTGCTGCTTTTTTATCCTTTTGGTCTAGATTACAAGACCTATGAACACGCGACAAGTGTACACTACTTATCGAATCTTCTAGAAGGAACTTCTGAAACTTCTACACATCACTAGGCGGCTCTAGATGCAGACTATTCAATGTTTCAGTCATTCGGGTGTCTAAATCCTTATGATGCTAACACGTGCCTAGCTAACCTGTCATTAATCCAACAGCTGATTTCAACAAACTACACTGCAGACCCTGGAACAAGTCACCCTAGATGCCCTGCACAAGAAACCGGGACACACAACTTACAATTGTTGCAACATCGAAGCAATCAATCAACATGATCATCATCTCCAAGAACTCATTTTTTTAGAAACATTGATTTCATGATCCATGAAACAATTTTATGATAAGGTGAAGTGATTCAATTTAATGTGGTTGTCATCACTTAGGCATAAAGCAAGGTGTTATGTATCAAAGTGGACATCATACTCACAATTTTCACAAACCATCCATTGTATATTATATTAATCTTTGAAACCAACTTTGACGAAGAATGGTTATTTTTCATGGTTTGGACTCAAGTATCTATAATGGACTTTATGTGTGAAAGCATATATATGACATGACGATTTCAAATGAAGCTTCAATTCATGACAAATTTTGCAATATGATGATTGATTTCCATTTCAAGATTTTTGATGTTTTAAAAGGTTTTTTTTAACTTGTGTTGTACTGAAGTGAATGTTTAAGAAAGTTTGGAAGTGAGGTTATAATTGTTTCCATGTTTCAATTTTTTTGGAAGCATTCGAATGCTAAATATTCATGAAGTCCATCATATATATAAGAAAGATAGAAATAGAAAAGACTTTCTAAGAACACAATTGCTTACACCATAGTTATATCTAAATCGATATGAAGTTAAAAATCACATATGATAAGATTTTGACATTACAATTAAATGTGATTTTTATTACATTGCTAGGCCGTGGCTCATGACACATGTGTGATGTAAACCTTATGATTTCATCCATCACAATGTAGAATATTGGATCAACCTTTCAATTAAGGTATTGATGAAAAGTTGAAGTCGTATGATGGATGAAAACTTAGAGACCAAGGATGAAAACATGAAAAATGAGATGACATATTCATCCATTGTGCAACTTTTAGAAATTTTAAAGATTTGCAATTTCCTTAGATGCTTTGCCCCATGGAATTGTAGCCAAGATTTTAGGGGAAAGCATCATCCCAATTGGTCAGATTTGAAGTACCCAAGCTTAAAACCACTGAGTATGATGTTGAGGTGGTGTTTTGTAAGTAAAATCAACCCCTCCCCTCAAAATAAAAGTTTGCCCATGAACTTCTTGCTCTTCTCACAATTGCTAAACTCACACACACTGGGTCAGAAGAGAAAGGAGAAAGTGTAGTCGGATTTAATGGAATCTGGCATGGCTGGTTCTGAATTCCAAAACTGAAATCTGTTCTATATGTTTTTAACGAAGGAAGTGATTAAAGACAACCTCAGGTACAACTACTTTGTCTATTTTTTCATGAATTATTTTCGAAGTGTGAATCAGACTTAGCAATCTCCTTGACAATGTATCTAAAAACAAGTTTGATTTCAAAAACTTTTCTTTGAATAAATTGCTGATTTAGCACCCTCTGCCCTCAGTTCAGTGAGTAATACTCTGCTGCTGTCTCTTTTGGAGTGATGAAAAACATGTTTCTATTAGCTAGTGTTTCGCATAATCACAAATAAGTTTTCCATTTCCATCCTATCATTCAGTCATGTCCTCTTTGACATGAGTTCTACGTTCAAATGAATTCCTTGTTAACATATCCCACTTACCAACGGAGATCTATGTAGGAATTGGATACGGTACTGATTATCTTTTGATGGTAATGCCAAGATGAAGTGCCAAATTGCGCATGAATCAAAATGACTCATGGTTTTCTCAATTGTATAAAATGACTTGAGGTTAGCTCACCCATTTCAAATACATTCTTGAAGTTTACCAGTCTAGTGGTCCTTGGGTTTCCCCCATGCAGCATTTGCAGCCTCACACTCACCCCTTGGTCAATAATGATAATGCTGGTTTGGCATTCAAGAAGCCCTTCTATTTACAGATGTTGGGGACTTCATTCATAGCTTAAGGGCCATAGCTTAGTAGTGTAAAGCACTTCAAGGTTTTTTTCTTTATATTTGAAAGCACCTCCCCGTAGAGAAGATTTGTTTGTCAGTTGAAGGACCCTTCCACTGATCCCAAGCAAACCTTTTGCCATTTGAATATAAAACCTTTCATGCTTTACACTTGGGAAGGCCTGCTCTGATGGGCCTGCCTTCATTCTCAGGCCTACAATCTCAGGCTACCGCCCTTGTGGCTATAACCCTCAAATAATAAGGGAAGGCCTTCAGGAGTAGGCATTCCCCTATACATGTAAAAGATGGTAGTAAGACTTGACATAGTGTGTCAACATTTGGAACAGAGCAGGACATTAAGTTGCATGTCAAAATACATAAGCCTGTTCAAACAATTTATGACTAGACATCAAAGAGAGACTCGTACATGGATCAAGTCCAGCAATGAAATATTAGCTTCTGAAATTTGTAGACAAGTTCTGGAGTCACACACAAAGTAAGAACATAATTCACAGTATTCCTGATACATAAGGTCACAATAGACAAGCATTCAATATTCCATGACAAATCAAAACATCCATAATTGTGAGCTAGCACCTGTCACATTGAGCTAAGTATATTACATGACCTAAATGACAACACCATTTTCCAGTTCTTCACAAGACTTGTCTGTATGCTTAAATCATCCTCAGATAATATCTTGACAACCCAAGAATAGAGGCTGCATCCTTGAAACCTCTAACTCATGGATGACCAACATACCAAAACTTGATGCTGCGTACTAGACACATCCAATGAATGGATGACCAAAAAATGTACCAAAAATGAAAACCGTATACTACAAGCATCCAACTCATGGATATGACCAACATGATGACCAACCAACATACCCAAAATTGAGGCCGCCTTCCAGAAACACCAACTAATAGATGACTGACATATACAAAAGGACAAGAAGATCCATAGTCCAGTTACACATATGTCTTGAACTTGGCTCTGTTGAATGGATAGTTCAGTTGAATGATGTCCAACTTCAGACCTGGACATGATCTCTGCAAAAAATTGCACCAAAAACAAAGAAAAGGTAATTTCATCACAAAAGGTTTTGCCAAAGTTGCTTGAATTTGCTCAAAATGAGAAATAATTTATCAGTGGGAAATTAGTCATCCAGAGTTCAAACTTTACACTCCGTATATGCGAGCTGTTAGAACAAGGATACAGTTCTACTGTACATGGAAAAGCACATAAAGAAGTGAACTTACCACTTTAGAGATGGATCTCGACCTGCACAAATTCCCAGGTAGTTAGTTTGAGAGATTAGTAAACAGCCATTGTAACTTCAGAAAACAAAAGTCTAGATAAATATCATTTGAACAAATCTCTGAAGAAGTCTTTGGGGTTTAGGGTTCAGGGTTTGAGGTTTGATCAAAAAAAACAATTAGCGAATTTTACCTGAACTTATTTATAACATACAAGTTCTCCTATTTTGCATCCTAAACCCCAAAACCATAACCCTGAACCTTAAATAAGCTTACCTGATTATAACTGGTGCAGAGCTTATCATTGCAGCCCAGATTTTACCTGAACTGAAATTTATACCATACAAGTTCCCTATTTTGCACCCTAAACCTCAAACCCTTCAACCCTAAACCCTAAACCCTGAATCATAAAGGTTCCCCAAACCCTGAATCCTAAACAGTAAACAAGCTTCCGTGATGGTGGGAAGATTTTGTACCTCGTGGGTATGCACAAAGAATTCATCTTGTTTGCCAAATCCAGACTTGTGCTGGAGTTTAAGGTCTGCTGATGATGCACTTGGAGCTCCATGATGTTGGATCTGCAGTTTTGGTAAGCAGATCAAAAGATGTCAATGATCATGCAATAGAAGATCTGACTGTCAATAGACATGATTGTTCCTGAGCTTGAATGAAATTTGAACAATAAATAAGCAGGCGGCAGCAGCTGGTTGATCTTTGGCAACAGTGCATGTTGTTGATGTAACCAAGTGAAGAAGAAGTCTACTTACCTGCTGCAGCTCTTAGTACTGTCCTGAGGTTTGGTGACAGTAGTAGTCAAAGTGCTTGCCACAGTAGCAGCTGCTTTAGGAAGAGTCATCATCATCCCTAGTGTCTTGATCTCAGGCACTTTCTGCAATTTGGTCTTGCAAGAACGTTTTCTTCTGGGAATGAATTTAAGCAGCTTGTCCAGAAAATGATCTAGAACTTGCAATTGGAAGTGCTGTTGATTCTCCTGATCAGCTGGTCCTGCTGCTGCTGCTAGCCTGAACCCACCTGCTGCAGCCATGGGTATGCCAGCAGCTGGGGTGCAGCTCCTCATGTCATGAGGAGCTGTACCAGACTTCCTTGCAGGAGGAGCAGGTTGGTGGTCATCAGTTGAATGTAGTTGGCCAGCTGCTGAAGATCTACTCTGCATCATCTTCTCTTGCAGTTTCGTTAGACCTGCACACAATAATATTACACCCTAGGCAATGCATCATCAGATTTTACACAAGATCATCAGACCCAACTAGCAAACCAGATCAGTTCCGACCTGTAGAAGCTAGGCCTGAAATACAAAAGTCTTACATTTTGATGGCGCCACTGTTTTGTAGCAATTCCGGCTCTCAGCTCGAAGGAGTTTTGCAAATTCCTCGTGGTTCAATGTTTGCCTCTGCAGCAGCATCAGCAGGAGGAGGAGGAGGAGGAGGGGGAGGAATCATCATACTGACATGCATGATCTTTGAAATAAGAAGTACAAATTCTCTGCATTCATAGATCCTGAGAGAAAATGCATCCTGGATTGATCACTTGGGTAGCCAGCCCCAGGGCAGATGCAGATCTGATCATGGTAGCAGCTGGAGACGATGAACTCACCAGCTCTTCATCGTCCACATAGTCTTCTTCAGGGTAATGGAGCATTTCGGTTGGCAGTTTGAATTTCAAGCATGCCCTGTCTTGGGCCCTGCAGGAGCAGCAGCAGCAGCAGCAGAAGAGCTTGATCAGAATAATAACGTAATCAAAGCAGCAGCAACAACAGCTTGCTAGAACATCAAACAAACAAGCTTCAAACACTGAAGATAGGAAAAAATCGTTCCTGTAAGTCTCATGATGATAGACAACGTATAAACACGTACCTTAGAGCTTCCTCTTCTTCACGGTAACAACCTGCAGCATCACATGACAAACAAGGTCTCATGACACTGGCACATGATGATCGGCTGCTGATCAGACAGGCAATTACACATAAGGACACATGAGCTGAAGGACAGGAGCTAATTCTTGAAGAATTTCTTCAGCGGATTCTGTGTGTCCTATCTGATGTGCAGCATGTAATGCTTTCAAAACTCGTGGACGTGCATGGAGTGTACTGCAGGATCAGGGAAGTTCGTGTGCTTCTTACCAATGAAGATTCGCATCTTGTCGGTTCCTTCATAAGCCCTGTACAAGGCAAAAGAAACCCACAAGATCAAACCACGTACACTGTCACAAACCAAATCATCAGTATTTTCGCTACTACAATGCAGCAGCAGCAGATCAGATCGATCGTTTGTTGTTGGGTAGTTCCTTACTTACTTTTGCCAGGCACCATACAAGCTGGTGTTTAGATAGTAGTGTATAAACTTGTGGGTTGATCTTCTGGGTGGTGGCGCTGCTGGTGCTGCTGCAGGAATATTGTCGACGATCCCGCCGCATCGACGCGGACCGAGCTCTGTGAATGCTTGAGTACTACGCCGGCTGCTGCTGTGCGGCGTCGTGTTGTGGATTGATCTGCGCGGTGGTTCTGCTCCTGCTGCAGCATGCAGATCACGGGCCCCCATAGCTGCTATTTCCTTCCGTCCCGATGATAATACTCCTGACTCGCGACGTTGGGGAGTCATGATTTCTCGATTTCCCTGCACGCTCGCGGGTACAAGTACTACTGCAATTCAATTTTGCAGAAACTTGTTATTATCTGAGCAAAACAGGCCCAAAAAAAAGAAACAGAAAAACACAGAGAGAATGCACATTGAGAGGTCTACACAGAGAGAATGTAGAGAGAGAGAGAGAGAGACACACACACACACACACAGAATGAGAGGGAGGTGTGCACAGAGAGATGAGAGCTCGGGAAGCAGTCGAACTCGTGTGCATCATTTAAGAACAAGTGTGGAGAATGAATATTTACCTCAAGTTGCAGCAGCCGGAGAGGTGGGAAGAGTTGAAGAAGTGCGAATGACGAGGAGGAGGAGGAGAAGAAGAAGCTCGCTCCAAACTTGAACTGCGAGGAGGAGGAGAAGCTCGCTCGCTCGCTGCAAGTGTGCGGGTGGCGGAAAGGGCGGAGACTTGGAGAACGCAACAGCAGCAGCAACGCGAAGCTCGGTCCATATAAAGCCTGCCCTTCTCAGGAGTGGGCTCTCCATTCTCCCTTCCTGCCCCTGTCTGTCTCGGGCAGCTAGAATGGACCAGGACCAATCAGCGTTCTTAGTTATTACCTACTCTCAAGGATGGGTAGATGGATGAATGAATTATAGTTGGTGAACTAGATCGACACTTTTTCATTGGGGCTTTTTCACCTGGCCCCAAAGGTTGCTATTTACCATGATGCCAATTTTAGAGCTTAGTAATTACTTCTTTAGTTACTTTCCACCACCCAGGTATTTAGCTTTAATCTAGATATATATTTTATTTACTTTTGATCTTTTACTCTAAGTGTAGTAAACCAAAAGGCCTAGGTAAAGCCCTAGGTTACTAGACATGGGCCCACACTCACTTCTGGTAATGCCCTCAACCAAACAAGGGCCTGAACATTTTCACAAAGAATTTGGAGCCTCTTCAAGTTAAGTCAAGGTTTTGTTTCATCTTCATTACACACAACTAAACCACCCCCAAAAAAAACAAAACAAAACAAAAAATGTGATTAATTTGTTCAACTAGTGTACACACTCTAAAATAAAGATTATGTAATATTAATTATGTACAAACGCTCGAATGCAATATTAACTTGATTAAAATATAGAGCCAAGTTTATAATTATTTTCAATGAAATCATATTTATGTACTTAAAGAATATGAACCCTTTTTTAAATGGGGCAACAACACTTTTAATTCAGATTCTAATTCAATTTAAAAAATAAGTTGGTTCTTTAGTTAAGTTCTAATTATAGTTCCCAAAAAAAACCTTAGAAGCTCAATGGGTCTCACTAAATTAGAACCTGATCTTTATAACTTGATTTGAACCAGGACCAATCGGCAAATGAGGATGATGGATGGATGGATGGATAGATGAATAAATGATGATGAGTGAACGAGAAACATTTCTTTGTTGAGGCTCTAGTCCCATAGCTAGGTAGCTGCAATCGAACTAGCTTAGTTAATTCTTATTTACTTTCCCATCTATTTACTTTTAATCTTATCCTATACTAGCCTACTACTGTGGTAAAAACAAAGTAAGTGAACAATTGTTCACACTAATTACCTACCTTCTTGCCTTTATCTACCGACTATGGTGGACCCACCGCCTGGGTTCACCTCTAGAGTAACCCCATCTACATGTACTTGTCTTACCTACAAACCATCTACTCATCATTCATTGCATGCTCCTACCTTTGTCCTAACCATTTATGAACAAACCCCTAACCTAAGAATAGGTTTTAGGGTTTTGAGGTTCCCAATTTGTCTCTATTACTCTCCATGTGTTCTCCCTTAAACCTTCTAACCACTTAGGTAACTAGTTTAATTATGGTCATTAACATGGTTGAAACTTGAGACCATGACAATTTTGCATTTGTCCCAAAGAAAAAGAAGACACAATGTTGCACAAAAAGCTTGAAGATCGGTTGGGTGGAGTTAGTTTCTTTTACATGATAAAGGAGGACACTTACCAGGGTGAAACCTACTATCAATTCAGTTGTCTCCATAACAAGGTTCCATCCACTCAGTTTGGTGTGTGGTAAGTTTGCTTGGGTTCAGCTTGGATGTGCAAAGAGTTGAAAATGGTAAAGGAACACTTAAAAAATTTAGCTCTCACCCCACTTGAGACTAGGTCATGTTGAAACTTGTTAACATTCTCGAGTTTGCTATCGTGGTTTAACACTATTCAAACATAGTGTTAAACCATCATTGATGATAAACATTAATTAATTGTTAGGATCTTTTGAAAAAAGACATTTGGTGATAGTAATGGTGAAAGTTAAGCACATTAGAAAGTTTGCAAGTTTATACACGAGGCCAATGCTACATGTCACAATCTTTTTGATTCTCTAATAAAAATGGCCATTCGTTCACACCACAGCCATTGTTTTCTCTACTTTCTCCCACCCTTCACCAACCCCCTTTTCTTTTGGATAAGTGCAAAGAATAGTGGGATGAGATTGACGTTGCCCAGGTTTTGTTTTTTGGTGTGGGATGGGTGGGAATTAGACAAGTAGTTCTTACTTTGGAACATGGGTCAAGTAAGCAATTTCTTTTAAAATCTAATAATTTTTTTGTGACTTTAGGCATATAATTGACATGGTTGGTCCCCAAAAAAAAAAAGTCTTGTTCCTAGCATTTTACCACCAATATCATGGAGCTAGTTAGGCCATGTTTAGCATCTCGCTCTTCTCTTTGGACCTTCCCGTGTGATGCTCTTGCAGCCCATAGCTTAGTTTTTGCTAAGGTAGTAAGAAGCTGAGTCTCCCTACCCTGTACCAACCAGCTTGGGTGAACCAGTACCTTCATTGGTACCACGGTGAACCCAATTTTTTTGGGTTGCTTCTAAACAGTATAGGTATCCCATCCCTAGACTAATTTAGGGTCTTTGAGTCCAAATTTAACATTTCTTGGGTTAAGCATGAGCTTGAAGATGCCTTACTCAAGAAGGCAAAGGTACCCAGTACATTGGCCATCCGTGTTGCCAGACCAAAGCAAGTCTCTTGAGATTGGTCGGTAAGTCTAGGTTGGCCCTAGAGGTTGCCCAACTGTGCCCTCGGTCATTCCTTCATGGCTCTGAGTCCATTCGAGTATTGGGTGGGTACTCAGTGTGGTCGGAAAAAACCCTTGGTTCCAGTTCCAATTAGTAGGAATTCGATCTAAACTGACAATGAGTTTCAAAATCAAAATTTCAAATAAAATTGATTTGGGATCTCAAAATTGCAAATCCCAAATCTATTTGTGTGGAATCAAGCCTGATATCAAAAACTATGATATATATATATATACATAATTTGGGCTTCATGTTGCTTCACACTACCAATGACAATGATAAAAATATTTTTTGTGAACATGATAATTTTGTTGCAATCAATTTTGTCTTTTCAAAAGATATGGACTATGGACATCCTATTGCATACACACAACTCTCTATGTATCTCCTAGTTGTTCCTTTCTGACCTCCTAGTCCTTATCTCTAATACAACCTCCTTTCAAGATTAGGTCATTATCCTACCATATGTAGGCTAACTAAAGGCTTACGCAAGGAACTCTTTACATACGGGAGCTAAAAGAATTAGGATATTTCTTACCCAAAAAAACCCTTTTCCCCTCCATCTTACTTATCTTATCCTATCCACCCAAACCTAGCCTAGGCGCTCACCAAGCCAAAACTAGATCACTACCCATTAACCCAGTGTTTTTTTTTTTTTTCCAATTTTGTGATGTTGTCACCATGGTAGCATAATGAATTTGAACATTCAAAACCAAGTGGAAGATAAAACAAATCTTTGTTTGATAAATCTAGGGCATTGAGGAGGGAGGGTGGGAATGAGCAATATACATGAAGTGAAATAAATATTCACTATTTTGTTATTCATAACTCAATGAAGGACAGTTGGTTTTGATGGCCACTCTTTTGCAATAGGGTTTGATATGAGTCTCCTGTCTTTGATTTATCAACCATCATAGATAAGTTAGGGTTACATGTGGTTCCAAAGCAAAAATGTATTGTGGGTTTGGACTCTTTTTGTGTCTTTCAGACATCTTTGTGTGTGTGATGAAATTATGGAACATCCTTGGACATAGTTCACCCCCAAAAATGGAACACTAAGTGCCAAAAGAAAAAGTGTCAAGCAATGTTACAGTGTCACAAACTATGACCACCATAACTCCTAATTCTTGAGGAGGAAAACAAATTGTACCCAAGGCCAGCTTTGAGTGCCTTGCTTTATTTTCTTTTAAGTTTTGGGTTTGGGGGGAGGGGAGGATGTTTTCTTTTTTCCCTTGTTCCCAACATGTTCCCCTCAAGTTCTCAATGGGTTCTCATCAGGTTCCCAATATGTTCCCCAATGGTGTTCCCAATAGCACCTGGCTTTAATCCCATATGTTTTGCCGAAAGTCCTCCCCTTTTCACCTGTATAGGTGGGCCAAAGGGCGAGGCACTCCATCTTTCCATAGATTCTTGTATATTTGGGGTGCCTCCACAGTTTCAACTATTTTTTGCTATGGGCCAATCAAATTGGCTCATTGCAAAAAAAAAAAAGTTGGCCTTGTGATGCACCCCAACTAAACAATGTGAAACAGAATAAGTACCCCCAATGGGAAATCCCAGCATGCACTCATGATGGGCCTTGATTTTTCCTTTTTTGGGAGTGGTGTGGGGTGGGGAGAGTCTTTTTTTCTTTTGGTGTTCCTTGTTCCCAATGTGTTGTTGACATGTTTTCATCATGTTCCCTTGAGGTTCCCAGGTTCCCAAGTTGTTCCCTAATGCGTTCCCAGTAGCACCTCAATTTTATCCCTATGGTTTGCCCAAAGTTCAACTCCAATGTATATAATCTGAAAAGGCAGGCTGTTGGGGGAAATCATTTGTTTGTATTTTGCAACTGGGGGTCTAAAGAGGTGCTTCCATTTGGGGAGTGCTCAATGTTCCAAAAAAATTGCTGTTGGGCCAATGAATATGGCTCTTTCAAAAAAAAAATTTTAAGTTTCATTGGATCCCATACCAGGGTAGGGTAATGGGACTTTTTTTTATCTTATTCCAGTTCTCAATCCTTATGCACATTAAAAAATAAAAAGTATAGTCATTTATGATTGTTTTATTTTGAATTGTTTTGAGGGAGGGACATAGGGTATTCAAGGTCATGTACCTTTTCAAAAGTTTGTTAAGCCAAAAAGCTTCTTCTAGTAGCTGAGTTTATGGTCTTTCAAAAGTAAAGGGGTCAAAAAGTTAAAAAGAAAAATCTAAATACACACAAAAGCTAATAACCAAATAGCCAAACATTTTTTTAACATTGCTTTATCATCTTTGATGCTCCTCAAAGATGATTTGTAAAGCTTAAGTTGGTGTTTTTATCACACTTTAGATCACTCAAAATGAATAAAAGATGAAAATGTTATGAGCTTTCGAAATGAGAGGGATCTAAGAGAAGAAAAACATATTTTGTCAGTTGAAAATGGCTATTTTTTCTTCCTATACTTTTTTTTTGGGGTTATTCCTTTGCTTTCCCAGTACAAACATTTATAATTATTCTCTTTCTTTTTTTTTGAAAAATATAACTTTTTAAATCAATTTTTATGAAAAAATTTGATATCCAATTATAGAGAACCACCTATGAAAATCGACAATTCTCACATTTGCAAGAATTGTTTTATTTGTGAGAACCATTTTCATCTGAACTAGATAATTGATGAATTGATCATTGCATAACAAAGGTCAACAATGCTCGCTCACGTACAGCCATCCTGTTCTTGTGCAACTCTTGTTCCTATTGCTCACCACCATGCAAGAATTCACATCTCAGTGTCTTGCTTACGCCTCTCTATCTTTCAAGCACTTGGCATTGCCAGTTTCTTTTTTTGAGAACATTGGGCAATGATTCGTACAGTTTTGATCTACACCATATGCTGCCATCTGTCATGACTCAGGATGCAAAAATTTTGCCAAAGTTCATAATTCAAAACAATGTCATGGGAGATGAACATGTAAAACCAACCACCTTGGCAATGACTGTGGAAATGGCTTCCCATCAATGCATGTGAAGCTTTACAAACGCAACTCAACTGGTATCTGTCACAGCAAAGAGGATCCCAACATCAGTACTTAGTACAAAAGTCACCAACAAACCATGGTAATGCATGCATTCTCAAAGACCACATAGACCACTGAGGAGTTGCAACAAGAACAGAAGCCTGATCAAATGTTGCCAATTTCTTATTCAGAAATTATCGGGAGATGTCATTGCAATATACAATAATAAAATGGTCTGTCTGCGCATTTGCAGTGCATGGCAGTAGCCAATGACGCCAGTGCCACAAATGTAAATCTATTGACCATGGCCATTGCAAGGTCAGCTGTTGTTAGTAGTGTAGCTTGGTGTGTTATTACAATACCAGCATCATCAACTGCCAATGTAGTGCACCCAAATGTCACACCATGATGACAACTCTTGCTTTTCTCCAGCATTGATCCAAGCTTAATATGCGGCGAATACATGAACTTGATAAAGAAAGCAAAGTCACCACAATCTTGTGAGATTCTATACCTAAAATCCTAGTACCTATCTAAAAGCATTAAACCCTGCATCCATCCATACAGGTCTACTTACATGTTGATTTCTTGCAGTCACAACAAAGAAGTGTGTACTGGGAAAGTGATGCCTTAACAAAGCAAATCAAAATCAGATCACTGAGTGAGAATCTTTGTGAACATATGGCTAGTTTATAATGAGGTAGGTTCAATGGTTGCTGAAATGTGGACATCATAATTCATACCTCAAGGAAAGCTGGTATTCACTGACTTTTAGTGACATCTTCAACTTGAAAGTATCACTGGTGCTTGCACATATGCTGTCACCTTGAGCACACAGACCCAAGCCTTGGATATACTCAGCTCAGGACAGATCTATCAGTGGACCTTCATTAGGGGGGGCCATGGCTGAAGAACAAGAAAGCTGTATGAAACGTTAATTCTGACTGAACCCTGACTTCACCAACCAGTTGAACAATACGACTACACATGCTAGTGTAAACAAAATGAACTTGATATAGTGATCAACAAGACAGAATACTGGCATCACCAATGGTTTGTGCAAGAACAAGCACCATCTTTAAATTGATGAAAGTGATTAGCAACCCTCACCACAATTGGTATCCCAACTATATTTGAATAGCAAGTTTCTTGGCATGGGGACACAAATGAAACACCTTTTCTTCTTCCTCTGCCACATCATGCAGAACAAATTTCGCAGAAGGCACATACCCTGCATTGTGCATGAGCCTTGACAAATCTCTGCAGTTCTGCATGAATTTCAATCATCTGAGGGTGGTCCTGATTGTCTACTACAAATGTATGTACCTCATTATTAACTTCAATCCAGGTGTAAACTAGCTGTTTCTTCACACCTCTTTCCTACCTCTGCTGTTCAACATTCTCACAGAGATGCCTATTGCCAGCACCAACATAGATGTTTGATGGCAGCACATAACCTGCAGCATTTTCAGGCTCCAAATCAAAACCCATTTAGCAACATGTTCTCCCATCTCCACAGTACCATGAATTCTCAGCAAAACCATCCATGCAGCCACATCTGGTCTACAGGGCATTGCTTTGATAATATTCTGTGCCTCCTGTAGATGGCCAGGATGGCCAAGGTTGATTATGCAGGTGTAATGTTCCAACTTTGCAGGAATCATATAGTCTGCAATCTTTGAAGCATAACAGTGAATGCCTTCATCTACCAAACCTGCATGGCTACAAGCTGACAGAAGACAAGCAAAAATGATATTATCTGGCTGGACCTTCTTCACACATCCATTCAAAATGTGTGAAGAAGCTTCCTTTCCATGTCCATTCATGGCACATCCTCCAAGTATGGTATTCCAAGTGACCACATCTTGAGATGGCATCTTGTGGAACACTTTTGAAGTATCCTCACTGCTCCCACATTTTGCATGCATGTCAACCAAGCTATTCCCCACAAAGACATCCGACTCCAAACCACTTTGAATGATCTGTTGATGAACACACCAGCCCTCTTCAAATGCCACAACACTGGAACATGCATTCAGAAACCTCAAAAAAGTAACGAAATAGTTCCAGTGCCATCTGCCCTTGCCCGCATTCCACATGTCCCAATATCATGGCAGTCGAAGTGACCACACCTTGAGATGGCATCTTGTTGAACACTCTCCAAGGATCCTGCATGATCCCACTTTTTGCATACATGTACACCAAGCTACTCACACAAAGACATCCGAGTTGCAACCACTTCGAATGAGCTGTTCATGAATAAGACTACCATCTTGAACTGTTCTGCAACCAGCAGATACCTTAAATCACCTGAACAGAAGTGAATTTTGTCAGGAGTCATTCCTTCTCATTGTATTTGTTGGGAAAGCAGCATGGCCTTCTCAGGTTGCCCATCCTTCACATATTCCGTAAGCTTCTGATTCCATGAAAAAAGTGTTCAATTGCACTGTGCCTGGTGCCATTGCAGCCCATCTCTGCTGCCACCCACCCATAGTGGGTCTCATCAGTCCTCAAACGAGAGTGCTTTCCACGACTTCTCATGTTTGAAATCCGGGTACCTTTCATTTGCCTATAACCAGAAGTTCATATCAAGCTGATCAGCCATGTATTCTCCAAATCCCAGGCATAAAAATGTATTATGAGACAAGAGAAAGCCGCAAACCCTAAACCTTCTGCATCAGCATAGTGCATTTACCTGCCTTTCCTGCTGCTGCTACTGCTAGTTTCCCACCAGTGCAAGGACTTGGAAAGAATTTCTGCCAAGTTTGACCAGGCCAGGATAGCAACCAAGAGAGAGAGGGAGGAACAAGATTGACACCAACAAGAGCTATGGCTCCATTGCCATTTGAACTCTGATGGGGTTTGATGTTCAGTTACCTTCTCTGATCTATGATCCCACCGTTGCCAAGGATCCAAAAAGAACTCCTGCCACAATTTCTCTCTCTGACCTCCATGGACTGCAGAAAAAGCTTCGCTTTCAAGTCATGTACTTTGACCTCATTGATGCAAAGATCAAGTCTTGCATTTTAGGGTTTAGGGTTCATAATCACCTAAACATGACCTAAACCTAAACCATGAACCTTAAACCCTAATACGTTGCAATTCCTCTCTCTCTCCTCACAAGGACAAAGGGGAGCTAAGTTCCTACACAAGTTTCTGTTGATTTTCATTGATGCGTAATGTTGAGATAGTCTGGGGTTAGCTGGTCATGCTTCGGATTTTAAGGAAATTTCCTTAAGGGAGGATGGTGTTCTGGAGAAGCTATGTAGATCTTCACTGCATTATGTGCTTCTTTAGGAAGAATGCAATTTTGGTACAATTAATAGAGGTTGATGACCAAGAAGATGATGAAGAACTTCACTGATCTCAAGAGTGGTTACGAAGTGTCTCAATTTTTGTTTGTGGGAGGCACTGCAATTAATTGTGTCTGGCAGTCCATCGTTTAGAAAGAGAGAGCACTCGGATCCCTAGGTTTGATTCTTAAGGGTCTAGGACTAGGGAGTCTAAACTTAGTTAAGGTTTAAGATTATAGGTGGAGGCAAGGTTTAGGTTTAATGTGGAGGTTGCATTTAGGCTTAGGGTGCAAGCTAGAAGCATTGCTTTTCCTACATGGGAAACAAAACTATATCCCAAGTTTGTTGTTTTAGTGTTCATAATGTTTTGAAGGTGTTTATCTGTTGTTTTTGAAGCTCATCATGATGTTGTTAGTTGTTGTTTGCTAGTGTTCATCATGTTGTTGCTCGTTGCAAATGTTCATTGTGTTGTTCTTAATTGCTAGTGCTCATTGTGTTGTTGAAATTCATTGTGTTGTTACTATTGTTCACCATGTTACATTCCCCTTCTATGGTAAGTACTACCCCTACCTTACATTGTCTTACAAGAAGTGAAAAGTCAATGGTTGCAAGGCTTCAACAAAAAAAATTTCATTTCGAGTATGTTCATCTTTCTTAAACTTTAGTCCTAAAAAAAAACTAATTACGATAAGACCCAAAACCCTAATGAAAAATTTTGACAAAAAATAACAAATCAAAGGTTAACCTTAAACACTAATTGTAAATGTTTTGAAACCCAACACCCTAATGAATAACTTGATAAAAACTAACAAATCAGGCCTTAACCCTAAACCCTAAACTTAAAAACAACCCCTTAGTACCCCCTAACCCTTAAACTTCAATGAAGAAAACAACAGTACAAAATAAACTCAAGCCTCAATCCTAAGCCCTAACCCTAAAAACAAACCCTCAATACACCTAGACCTTAAAAAAAAATTAAATTAGACTTGAATCCTAAAAAGCCCTAAAAGTTTTTAACCTTGATGGTTAAAAGAAGAGATTGTTGTAAACAAAAAAAATCAAACCCTAAAGATGAAATTACAACTTCACCACCTATAGATCATGCATGGGCCAAGATTGTTGGGACCACTTCATCAAATTTCAACAAGGCAAAGTTGGTCAAAGTTTTGAAAAGCTGCAATTTAGCTCACTTTGTAACCAAAACATCTAAAACACCAACTCTTGGGTTCGTGACTTGCCTTTCTAACCCTTCAATCTCATGCAATGTGAAAGAATTGTGGGAGTTGAAAGCAATTGACATGTAATCAAAAATAGCCATGTCTTCTTCATCCATATCCTACAATATTTTTTCATCACTCAATCTACACATGAAATGATCACAACTAAAAAATGAAACATGGCTTTCACTTTAAGAAGACATCTTTAGTCTCAAATGAAAATGAAGAAATTGTTTTGGGAAAAACTCTTATTTATATATCCCACACATGAAAATCTTAAACTACATAGATGAATATGACATTCTACGTAGTCTAGATTAAAGCCCACTCCATTGTGGCTGATTTTTCATTCATCATCATGCATACACATAGAACTCAGCCTTCAAACTACATTTCTAAGCATGGATTCATCATTTGATTGTAGTAATGTTGCCCATTTTCAACCATGGCTTAACTGATAGCCATAGCTAGTAGCCCATACCCAATGGCCAATAACTAATATCCAATTTTAATAGCCAATAACCAATACCCATAGGTAGGAACCAACAGCCAATAGTTAATAGTTATGGTCAATAGCCTATAACCAACAATCAATAATCAATAGCCATAGCTAATAACCAATAGCCAATGATTAATAGCCACAGTTAATAGCTAATAACTAATAGCCACAAATAAGAGCTAATAGCCAATAGCCAACAATGGCTAATAATGAATATCCATAACTATTAGCCAACATCCAACATTGGCCTAAAAGATACGCAACCCTAGGGTGGGAAAAAAATAGTTTGATGTGCCCATGTTAAGCATCTCATCCTAGGTTTTCCCACTTTGAACCCCATTTGGACCCTTATTTTGAAACAAGTTTATGGACAACACTAATAAGGGATGAACGATGAAAAAGGGCCCAATTGGGCATCAAGTTATAGATAACTCTAATGCAATTAATTATGAAAATATTGCTTTAACAAAGGTTAAAGTGCAAACCCCATGACAAAAAATTTCTAACTTGTGTGTTTTTTTAATGTGAATGATGAATTATCAATTAACATTAAATCATGCATTGTATGTCGTGTTGTAGTAGTGTTATCATCATTTGCATCCATTGTTTGAGGCTGAAAGTTCCATTGCAAGTACAAAATTGATGAATACAAGAGTTTGAACATTTTGGAGATGCTAGTTGGCACTTGTGAACTTGCAAAGGATCTATTAATCAAGAATTGTTAATATTTTGTAGATATTAGGGATGCAAAAGATATCAAATGCCCTTTGGAGTGGTGAAAAAAACATGAAACCATGTTCCCAATTGTTAGTTTTGAAACTTTAAGCAAATATTATGGATTGTAGGTTTTCAAACTGAAACTAAGGAAAAAAAGATTCCATTGTTGGAATTCTCATCAATTTGAAGAATACTACTTAGAATAAGTTAACCTTGAAAAAAATCCCTTATGAAATAAAAATTGGCAAAATGATGCAAAGGTGGGTTGTAAGGCTCTTAATAATTTGGTAGATTTGATAAATTTAAAATTATACTTAAAACATGAATTAGATGAGTTTAAAGGTTGTTTTGAGCAAGATGAATTGAAGGAGGACCAATTTAATTATTTTTGTCTTGTATGTCTTTGAAATGTGATCACATAATTTTATTTAAATATTAGAGTTGTGTAATGATTGTTTATTTGTTTTTGGCTTATGAAAATTTGAAAATATTTAGACATCTTAAATTAAAATCTGAAAGTGGTTAAAAATTAACTTCACATAACCAGTTAATTTAAATGAATTAAAAACTTGTTGTGAAATAAACAAAATTGGCCATACGAAAAAAAATAAAGTAAAGAATTGGACATGGTATGATTTTGCTTTTTAAATGTGAAAACTAGTTTACTTCTTGAATTAAAATATTTTGAAAACCAGCAGATGTGGCTATGGGGAAAAAAAAAATAATTTCCCGACACTAATATATAACCACTTCACTAATGATGGTGAAAAAATCAAAAGTATTAATATAGTTGTGGTTGTTGGTGTTTTGGCAATTTTCAAAAGATCACCTTTATGACCACAAGCTTTTTTCATGAAAATTTTCTTTTCTTGAATATTTTTGAAAGAAATAAAATTGGTGATTCTTTGGTTCAGATTTTTCCCAAAACCTGAAATTGGAAATTTTACAATTATGAAAAATTTAAGGAAGCAAAACCATCAACTATTTTTTAAATCAAATAATTTCCCAACACTACAAAATACATGCAATCAACCTCAATTATCAATCGCATTCTTGTTTTATCAAACCTTGAAATACTTGTGACCAAATTATTACATAATTAAATTCATGCAAAACTTCTTTTTCATTGAAATAAACAATATTTTAAAAATTAATATATCAAGTCTTATTTTATGACTATTTCTCCTTTTTGTTGACAATGATCAAGAGTCGTCTATTTAAGCAAAAATCAAACCTTATGTTAAAGCATAGATGATAAAATAAACTAACATGGAAATAACCATTAAATTTTAGAGAATTTATCATTTAGTGCCAAGATAATGGATTTAATGTTTATTGAGCAAAACTTGTGCCTATTCATACCAAAGACAATGGTACATGACACAACATGTATCATGACCTTAACATTGACATTGATCCACACCATAAAGCTTCACATCTTTCAAAGAAAGTTAGTGTTGCCACCTTTTTGACCCATTTTTTCTCATTTTCATCTTTGATTTTTCACAATCTTTTATGTGTTATGTAACTCATGTGTTAAATGGTCACTTTGACTTTCTTTACATAAGATTGAATTAATTATTCAAAGTCTAATTTTTTGATAGATTTGAATGTTAACTACCATCAACATTAACAAGTTATCATTGTTTGCCAATAAGGATTCCACATCATCATGAATGTTACTTAACATTGCATATGTGAATGCACCCAATAATAATAAAAATTGTAACATTAACTTACCAATGACTTGGCATTGGGTGTGAATCACATCTCATTATGCTTTCCCCCAATGGACTTGTGTGAATATGTTCTTTTTTCAAACATTGAACCACATATTAACACATACACCCTTATACAATAAATAAATATCAAACTTCTCCTATAATATATTGGAATGTAATATTTTGAAAGTCCATACTTAAATTGGATATTTTTATTTTCCATATGATTTTAACTAGTGAAACCATTCATAAATGTGTTTGAATTGAATGTCATATTTGTTTCTACAAACAAGTTTTGAACTTGATGAAATCTAAGTCTCCATGATAGAAACATAGGTTGTTGATGTGGTGGTGTGATTTTCATAGATGGTGGATAACTTGAAACAAGCTCCATCACCTTGTGTGGTGTTGTCCTTTAGTACAAATATTAATGGTTAAAGTAACAAAAGTTGTTGGAATTTAGTTTGGTTGCGCTAATGTTGTGTCCCAAAATATTTTATATTAGCTTATTATGACCTTGCATGGAATGAAATGCCATTCATCAACATCATGCAAAACCCAACATGATATTTAGCAAAATTTGATGACGAATTCAACAATCTAATGTACAATTGTTAAAATAAAGTTCAAAATATCATGTATATTGGAACCCTTGAACATATTTTTGGACATTTCAAAATGGATGTAATATGGTAGACATAGGTGAACATTGTAAAGACCTAATCATTTCTTGGTCCATTAGATTGTTTCATACTTGATTTCATGATGATAATCATGTGAACAAAATAACACTACAAAATTTATCAATTGTATGACAAAACAATTTTTCACAATTCATATGCCATGAACATATAGATCTTGGGACTTCCTTGCATATTTCATTGACAAATTATGATAACATGACCTTCTTTGACCAAAATGAAATTAATGATTGCAAGGTAATGTCTTTATGCAAACATTGTGTCATTCTTTAATTAATTGTACATTATTCATTGTATGCACATTTCCATCATTGATTTGGTTTGATAATGCAACTCATCAAATTGTTCACCAAATATAATTACTTTGAATATATCCCCAATAAATTAATCTATAAATCTACGAGGGAGTTATCTAAAACATGTTGGGTTCTTGGAACAAGAATTAGTAATATGCATCTAAATTGTTAAGGTTCATAAAAATAATCTATCAATATAACACATATTTTCTTCTTACAAGCTTTCATATGTCCCCAAAATATAATATGTAGAAATGATCTATTTATCAACAAAAATCTTATGGTTGAACTTGATATTTCAATTTGATCAATTTATTAATATATGAACTAGTGCAGATTTTAAAACATTCAAACGTTTGCATAAGGTTTACTCATAACCATATATGACAAAATATGCATCGTTTGCAAAGAGATGAACGAGATCATTCCAACAAAAAGTTTATTAGAAGCATTTGATGTCGAAAACATGAACTACTTCAAGATTATAGAAAATCAATAGAATTGTAAAACAAAAAGCAATGGTTTATAGACATGTCTTTATATTATGAGGAAAGTTTATGTACAAACATCCTTAGTGCCTTTTGCATGTCAAGAATTTACTTTTCTATCATTATTTGAGCGGTTGGATCTCAATTCAATGTGAACTAAGTTTTAGTTTTTTCCCATGTTTTGGGGTTTATCCCAAGGAGATTTGTGTTTATGTCTTTATGTGCATGCCTTTGTTAATTATGATAATGGTGAGTGTTGATTTAGTAGTGCATGACACTAATCATTTTCATAAATTATTTAAAACTTTCTTTTATCTTGAATTTTTCAACCTTAAAAAATCTTCCACCAACTAACTTATCATAACTCTTCTAAAGGGCTCACCATCACAAAACAAACCCATGTAATGCTGTTGAATGTCAACTTCCATTGTGGGCCAATCATGAAAGGACTTTCCATGGGTCGACCTAACTACCATGAATCTTTCTAGGAGCCTTTCATGGATAGGAGGACTTCATTCATGATAATTACCACTTGTGGATATATGCTATTCATTACAAAGCTTGGGAAAAAATTTGGGCAACCATGTTTATGCATTACTAAGGTTAGGGGTAAAAGGACATTTAATCAAGCTAGCATACAATGTGTATTGAAGGGCATTATTGTTAAGGTTTCATAATTTAATTATGATTTGGTAATGATGTTTGATTTTCATATGATAATTTATGTGAAAAGTTTTTGACATATTAAAGTGCATTGACTTTCACATGATAATTTATGCAAGAAAAATTTATCACTTTATTATGCATGTGGAGCCATGAGGAGCCATGTGATGTGTAGATGTTAGGAAATTTCTTGTTTAGTTTCCTTTTAGTTAGTATATAAGTGGATGTTTGTGACCTTTGGAAACACTTCCCTTGATAGAAATAAGTTGTTATATGAATGATGCAAAGTTTTATGGAATAAAATTGTGAAAGGTTTAGTTTTGAAAGGTTTTGGTGTAGTTTATGTGAAGTCCATGGTATTAAATTAATTATACGTAGAGTATAAAGATGAAAAAAAATTTATGCAAACAAAAACATATATTTCCATAGCTATGTAATAAACATACATAATTTTGATCCTAAACCTATTTATGATTTACATGTGCACTATAGTGATGTAATCAAATTGTTGATCATATAACAGAAAATTTAGCCAAATTTTATTATAAACCAGATTTTTAAAAAATCTTTTTTTATATTCTTGGCTACACAAAATCTACTATGGAAATTTGGCAATTCAAAAAGAAATTTCTCAAGTTTTAATGAATTTGGATTTTTTTTCATGAAAAATCCTTTGCATATGTTCAAATCATATTTTTAGTGTCAAAGATTGCCCCCCAAAAAATCATTTCACTATAAGACTATGGTAAAAACCTGAATCTTTTCTTTGCTTCTAAACAGTACAAAAAAAAAAATCCAATTTAAAAAGATGAAATCAAGATCTCCAGTTTTAACATTTCCTGAATTAAATACCAAAATTTCCTACTGGATTTAAAAAGACAGGCTCTAAGCAGCCTCAGTCTACAAGGTGAAGCAACAAATGAGATGCCTTGTGTGAGTAAGCACCCATGTTGATACAATTCCAAAAATCCCAAAATTCATTTAAACTATTTCTAAATATTACAAATATCTCATGCTTACACTAAATCAGGGCCTCTGAGTTCAAATTCAACATTTTTTGGGCTTAATCCTATGGCCATTAAGAGGCATCACTAAAAAAAGTGAAGGTACCAACTTGGGTGGGTTTAACATTTAAACCCTAAACCATGGCACAAATGAATTCAAGGTTTTCTGAGTTCAAATTTAAACATTTTCCAGGTTAAATACAACCTCTTATAAAAGGCCTCACTCAAGAAGCTGAAGGTATCAGTGCAGGTAGGGCAATTGCAGGTTCACCATGGCCTGGTTGGGTGTGCATCAAATTTCTGGAAACTAGGGTCGAGTCTGCTTGGCCGGCTAAGCTTTGCATCTGATGGAAAGAACTAGAGAAGATTTTGCAGTTTTGGTGGAGAGTGTGTTTCAAATGTAAGATCACCCCCAAAAACTTGGTGGATAGCTCACATTTTGAGGTGGGACCTTAATGCTTTGTTAAGGTTCCTCTAGGCGGGAGCTTACATTTTGAGGCAGGACCTTATGCTTCATACGGTTCCTCTGGGTGGGTAGCTTACATTTTGAGGTGGGACCTTACCCTTTGTAAGGTTCCTCCTTTACTTTCTTTCACATATCTATCTATCTTTTTTGCATTTTCTTTGTTGTATTGATGTAAAGAAACTTTTGCCTAATTCTTCACATGTGGTAAATGGAACTCAGTGTCTGCCCTCAAGCCGAGCCGACTCCTCATTCTTTTGGTAACCACCCCCCTCCTCAGGCCTTACGTAGAGCATCTCCAGCAGTGCTTTGTATGTGATCCTGGACATTAAAATTGTATGAAGAAAATCCAAGGTATGCCAGTTTGGCTAAGGAAAATGGTTTTGGCTTTGCATAATTGCGCATGTTGCCATGGCTGGTGAAAGGGGCAGCAGCTCTGTGCACCTCCAAAAAAGAGTGTAATAAATATGATCTAACTGCTATTCAGTGTTTGTTGACTGGCCCATCGTAATGATTGGTCCAGATGGTTTGCTATTAGTAGTCCCCACCGATTTGCTTTTGAGGTCTTGATAATTTTGATTGAGGCAAGGAATGAATTATTTTTGTGAACTTATTCTTGGAGAGTTGACAATAAAATTTGTGTTTTCTTTAAATTGTAGGGATCTCTTGACAATGGCAACAATTATAACTCATTTTCACCCATACTTATTCAATCGTTACGTGCTTATACATTGTCACTACATCTTGCTAGAGTGACCAAGAAAGTCTCGGGTGGTAGGTACTAAGATACGCTGCCTGGATTCATTAACTAGTTTTGGACCTTTTTCACTCCATGGCACCAAAGTTCTCTTGAGGGGGTCAAAGGAGGGGGGGAGGGAATTGTTTGGGTTTTTGTTGTTGTTCCCAATGTGTTCCACCAGCTTCTCACTGTGTTCTATCAAGTTCTCATTGTGTTCCCTGACTTGTTCCCAATAGCACCTCACATTGTCCGATATGTTTGGTTGAATTTTATCTTCTTGAAACTTTACATATAGGTGAGTGAATATTGGATTTAAATGTTTCTATGTTTGGAGTGAATACTTCTGTTTTTGAGCAGTTTGCAAATTTTTAGAAATTATTTTTGCGATGGACCAATCAAAGAGGCTTATTGAAAAAAACATTTGAATTTGGCCTGTAAACTAATGAATGTGGATCACACTATATCACAACTAACACAGAAAGAAGGTAGGATTTCTTTCCAGTTCTTTAACCAATTTTGAATATTGAATAACTTAACCTTGCACCCTTGTTCATCAAACTTAGTTGCTAAATAATTACATAAATAATAGTTTAACTACATCAAGTTACACACCCATGTTGGCCCACCTAAATCCCGTGCCTTGTTTAATCCTTGAAAAAGAACCAAAATCCTTCAAGATATTATAACTCTACAAGTAATTTCAAGTTTCAACACAAGCCAAAATATCATCTTCAAAAATCCTCATATAAGATAAACCAATAGCCTCTGGGTCAAAATCCCTTAAGTTACTATACTCTATAATGAATCTAAACACAATATCCTTGCCTATCTTGGTGATTTTAATCATGTTATACTTTAAAAGTTAGTCTATAGCCAAACATGGCTAAAATCTCCATGAGGATGATCACCAATGCAAACAACATCACAAAATTGGAAAAAATTAAAAATTAAAAAACACCGCACACCCACATAAGCAATTATGACATAATTTGTTTTCAAAATCATCCCCACCCATCACCACAGAGGAGGAAAATTATGGGCCTATTACTACCTACAACGTGTCCACCAAACCACAGGTCAAATTGTGGTAGCCAAATTAACTATGGTATAAAGTACCTAGCTAGCTAGCTAGTAGCACTAAATGCTATTGTTGACCAAGTTCCTTTAGTTAAGTTTTTATTGAAAAAAAACAAAGGGCCAGAATTGTTGCACTCAGGTTACCTATTATCTCTAGTGTTGTCCCTACCTACCTATCTCCTTATTCTCTACCTAGGTACCTACTCACTTACCTACCTATTTCCTTATCTATTTACTTACCTACCTACCTCATTACCTATCTACCTAGGTACCTACTCACTTACCTACCTATCTCTTTATCTATCTACCTAGGTACTTACTCACTTACCTACCTATTTCTTTATCTATTTACTTACCTACCTACCTCCTTACCTATCTACCTAGGTACCTACTCACTTGCCTACCTATCTCCTTATCTATCTACCTAGGTACCTACTCACTTACCTACCTATCTCCTTACTTATCTACTTACTTATCTATCTACCTTCTTACCTATCTACCTAGGTACCTCCTATCTACCTACCTATTATTTTGTGCCTTGTTATGCCCTCCCTATAGCACAAGTGGTTGCTCAATGAAAGGGTTTTTTTTTGGTGGTGTTGTAGCTCCTTGTATTGAAGATTATCCATGTGTATCCATACCCCCCATTTCTTTCCTTCCTTCCTTCCTTGTTTGTTGTGGGTCTCCTGGGTGTGTGTATTATTGTGTGTACTCTCTCTCTCTCTCTCTCTCTCTCTCTCTAGTAGCCTAGTGGTACTCTGGGTCATCTCAATTTGTGTCCAATTGCAACTGCAGGTCCTGGAGCTTGAACAACAAACTAAAACTGCAGGAGGACCCTTCTCTGAATCATGTTAAGAAGATTCAGAGCTAGACTTGCTATTTTGAAGCTAGAGTTCTTGGGTGGTTGGTGTTTTTGTTAAATCTCTGAGTCTGGTGGAGGACCTTCTCTGAATCATGTTAAGAAGATTCAGAGAGCCCTACTACGCTTGATGTTTTGAAGCTCTTCTTGGGTGGTTGGTGTTTTTGTTAATCTCCTGAGTCTAGTGTGAGTGAAGAGAGGTTTTAAGTGGAGGGAATTACTTTAAAGCTCACTGTTTAATTGTTGCTTTGCACCAGACTTGCACCTATCTGTGAGGGAGTCCTGGTAGTACTAAGAAGGATGATTCTGTGTCAAGACCCCAGTGTTAACTAGATCATCACATAATATTATCACATAATTTTGGGGTTGTTGTTGTTGTTGTTGTTGTTTCTTCTACCGGTGGAACTCTTCAAATTGATAGTCTGGTAGGGGAAGAAGAAGTGGGGCTTTTGTGTCTGTGTTTGTTTTGTGGTTTTTTGTCCGCGGCCCAGTTTGTATGGATTTGTCGAGGTCGACTTTAGGTAGCAGGCCAGTCAAGGACGACGAAGAACAGGACGAGGACGAGAATGACTGCGTTGTGACTCATGTGGTGCTCGCGCCGGGCCGCAACACTGTGACCAGATGGAACTCTCCTGCTGCTGCAGGAGAAGGACGAGGAGGAGGAGGCTGCGGTGAAGGTTTGCAAAGATCAGAAGATCCAGAGTGTGCCAGTTCCTTGGCAAGTTTTGTTGGAGTCAAAAAGGAGAGAGCGGAGAATGGAGCACTGTATGTGCTTTTGGAAGTGAATGAGAAACAGGAGCAGGAGGACTCTGAGAAGCAGGAGGAGGAGGATGGATCACAGGCTCAAACTCTCGATAAGTGTGTTCAAGAGGAGAATCTTCACTGCGTGGAAGAAAATTTGATGTTGCAGGAGTCATGTGAGGATGATGAGAATCTGCAGGTGCTAATTCAGCAGGAGGAGGAGGAGTGCCTAGAGGAGGAGCCGCAGAAGGAGGAGGAGGAGAGTCGGGAGAAGAGGCCTACGGTGGATCTGACGCCCTTCTTGTCCTTCCTGTCTGACTGCATCCGGGAATCCAAGGCTGATCAGACTAGAAGCTGCAGTAATAAGTCGATTCCCGAAGACGAGTATTCCGACGGTGAGGACGTTTTTGGTCGTGGTAGTGGTATCAATTTTGCCGGCTCCGTCACTGCAGGTGGTATGTCGGATTGTAGAATTGTTGAGGAGGAGGAGGAGGAGGAAATTATAGCTGCTGTTGTTGCAACAGTTCCGAATGAGGAGGAGAATTTTTTGCATGACGGTGACGATGCCGCTGATCAGGCCGTGGTGGTGGAGCAGCCACTATATCCTCCTGCTCCTCCTCCTCCTCATGTCCCAGGCGCTGCCTCGCGGGACGTCTCTTCTTCGGAACCAGCAGCAGCAGCAGAAGGAAACATTGCCCAGATCCAAGATTGTGTCGATTGTGACGACGGCTCTGGTCATGAAGGCTGCAACAATGGCAGAAACTTCTTGTATGGTGGTTTTGAGGAGGCGGATGATGATGATACCGGGTTTGAGGAAGATGATACTAGGGTTCAAGAAGCAGCTGAGCATCGGGAGCAAGAAGAAGAAGAAGAAGAAGTTCAATGTGTGGGAACTGACTCCTCAGAGCAGCAGCAGCAGCTGCAACAACAACAGCATGAAGGCAGGGATGAAGATCATGATTCAGCAAAGGAGCAGCAAAAGCAGATTCAGGGAATTAGTCTGGATCATATGGCTCTGCATCAGGCTGTGAGTTCCAATCTTCAAACTTCCTCTTCAAAAGCTGCACCACCTCTGGGAGTTGGAAGAAATCTTTTACAGGCCCGCAGCATGTTTGATTCCTGGTGTGAAATTGATCACATCAAAAAGGCTCAGATTCTAAGTCCAGGCTTGGGAGGAGGAGGAGGAGCTAGAGCTACAGTAAGTTCTGTTGTTGCTGAATTTCAGAAGCCGAGTCAGGTTTTTGAAAGCTCCAATTCAAGGTTCTTGTCAAAAGGTCCACTTGAAGATGATTCTTCTTCTTCACCAGCTTGTAGCTCACAGTCTCATACAGTTCTTCCACCAGGCTGGCTTAGGATGATCTCAAAGCCAGGCTCAGAAATTTCCTACATTGATCCTCATGTGAAGAGGAGGACTAGCCAGGACATGAAGCCGCCTCCAGACAAGGCAGCAACAGCAGAAGCAGGACCTGGTGGAGAATCTGCTCTTTGCAGCAGCAGCATTGAAGCTGAGCCAGAGGAGGACATTGTGAGATCCCAGAAATCTGAGGAAGAAGAAGCATTCAACCCAGACATGATGATAGGTATCTCCACAGTGGCAGTGGCAACAACCAAATATTACCATCATCATGATCATCACTTCAAGCCAAACTGCAGAGCTCCTAAGAATAGCTCGTGCACTAGGACCTCCAACCCTCCAAGGAAGGTGCCAGTCATGAAACTCCAGGAATTCAAGTATGTGGAGAGCTGGAAGGGATTGATGCCAACAAATGGCCAAGATCCTGACAAAGAGAGGTACTAAGAAAATCACAAGTCTGCAGCAATTATTTTGCTAGTCTACTCTTTTTGGTGCCAAAATTAGGATTTTCTGCTTCTTCTTCTTCTCTTCATAGTGACCAAGCAAGCACTCACTGTAATAATGTTGAACTCTGTGAACATTCCTAACCTAATGTTGCTGCAGAGGTGGCAGCATTATTGAAGAATTTGTATCACCAATTTTGACATGTAAAGCAACATTGTGTAGTGTGTATAAGGTAGGAGAATTTAGGGGCTGCGGGCGGGTGTGTTTGTGTGAATTTGAGTAGAGGAGACAGACTTCTGATCATGTAGCAATTATGGCTGCAGGTGGTTTGTGATGTTTTGTGAGAAATTTTTGAGTAGTAGAGGCAGAGCTAGATCAATGTGTAGCAATTATGGCCATGGGGGTTTTGTTAACTAGTAGTCATGTATTGCTTTTCTTGGATCGCAGGCAAAAGGTGATACAGGCCCTTTACACGTTTGAGGAGTTACGGCAAAAACTTAGAGAGGCAGAAGAGCTTCGAGTAGCAAAGGGGAGAGCAGAGGGACTTACATGTTTGAAGAGGCCAGACCTGAAAGCTGCCACTGAGATGAGGTTGAGGGGTTTGCAGGTGAACACCAATGAGTATATTGGGAACGTACCAGGAATTGGTGTCGGGGATCGTTTCTGGTACAGGATTGAGATGGTTGTGATTGGTCTTCACAAGCAGTTAGAAGCTGGCATTGCCTTTATAAGCAAAACAAAAGCACGAGTGCGAGCACGCTCAGGCACTTCAGTGGCCACAAGCATTGTAATGAAACATTGGGGGAACCCATACCGAGATGACATAGATAATGGCGAGTTCATCACATACACTGGCCAAGGAGGGCTCTCAGCCAGATCCAGTACTGCACATTGCATTGCAGACCAGGTGTTGACCAGAGGGAATGAGGCACTGAAGAACAGCTTTAAGGGTCACTGGCCCATCCGGGTTATCCGTGGTGACAGGGATAAGAAAAGCCCGACAGGTGAGGTGTACACCTACATTGGTCTTTACCAAATCCTGCACATGAGATATGAGCCTGGGAAAGATGGGAACTTGGTGTACATGTTTGATCTGAAACGTCAAGGAGGTCAGCAACCGCTCCCTATCTGTGCCAACCCAGAACCTAATAGACGTTATATTGCCAACAAACCAGGTTCAAGCACATCCATGACTGTAAAGCGAAAATGGGAAGATTTGCCACATGCTGGTGGTGACAATGTTGCAAGCAGTCCCTATAGTTCATCAAGAGGACAATGGGGAATCCCACTAGACTTTTCTAACACAAACCAGACTCTGTATGTGAGAGGATCATCATGATGAACAGGCTGAAGTTTCATGGCAACATTTCCTTATGAAGTGACTGGACCAGTAAAACTGCAGCCCAGTTAGCTTGGATGTCATATGATGACACATCCTCATTATGATCCGGAAATTGATCTCTAGGAAAGAAATTGGTGGTGTCAAAGAAAAAGCTTTCTTTCAAGATGGCAAACATCCACACTTGGCTTGGAAGTTGTGAACTATGAAATTACTCTACACAAGGAAAACCATCATGAATCAGAAGCAAAAGACTACCTAGTGGCTCATTCCTCATGATGTCAGTAGTATGTATATTGAAGATTTTTTTTGGCGGCATTATGCAGCCATTACATGGTGTCAATGCACAGACTGCATGACTTGAATGCACAGGTTTGATGAAGCAGAGGTGATTTTTATTTTCTTTGACTGGTGAAAAATAAATTGCCAGATTTGGAGTGGGATTTGGGTCTGGCTACCACTACACTAAGATTTTGGGCGTGTTTTTGAGGCAAGCAAAATTGCAAGATGGCTCCAGAATTTGAGAACTGATCTCCAAGTTTTTGGCTAAACTCAGAATACAATTAACACCTATTCTGAGTGTCTAGGCCCTGAGACAGGTGTGCTAGCATGTGATTTTGGCTGAGGCACAGTTTCAACTAGTCAGAATCCTTGAAAAAAACACTGGGTGGGTGCCCAGCTGACAGTTAGAAGTCTTTTACTTTTAAAATGTGAGCTTCAATACCAGGTCACTTCATGCTAAGAGCAGGTGCACAGGTGCCAACAAGTATGTGGCCCTGCAAAAGAATGCTGGAGGAAGAAAAATCAAAACATGTCATCGGTTTGGGTCAGCAAAATGGTTTTGGCTCAGGATGCTGAGGCTGGTAGCAAAGCAAAGCCTAAGACCTGTTGTCCAGGTGGGTTGCTAGTAGTAGTAGTCTCCCACCGATTTGCAGTCCCAGTTTTAGTTTTATGGATGAGGTAGGAAAATGGTGGTAAATACTAAACTTGGATGTGAGAAATATTGACCTAATTTTGGAAGGATCATGCAGGGAGGGACAACGAAACAGATTCATAAGGTCTCTCCTCATGTGCTTGAAAGTTCTGCCTGGGAACAAACCTGCAAACACACAGAAAAAAATCTAGGTCAGGGTTTTAAGTGCTAAGTAAAACCCAAGGCCACAAGCTTTATCGAAGTAAAGGCCCACATGAGGCAGAGGCAGACACAGGTGCAATAATGGTGAAGCTCATGGCCGAGTACTTTAATGTGCATAAAGATCTGTCACATTTTTTATTTTTCTGTTTTTTTTCCCATGATGCCCTTTGAAATGATTGCTCTTCATGCAGGCATAATTGTACCTGGTAATTTGCCTTCCTACTACTCTAGCAAAATCAGATGAGGTCTTTACCATCTTGTAAATGATTCTCTTTTTATTTCTGTGTGTATTTTGAGGGATCTCCCTCAGAAGAAGAACCCTGGGCTGATACGACAAGAGGTGATTCTTATATTTTGATATGTTCTCACATTCGCATGGAGGAAAGGAAAAGAGAAGCCGATTACACAGCTAGAGGTTCCCTTACTCGTGGGTTCACCAGAGGTTCAAGAACACCCTTGGGTGGCTGTCCCTCAAGAGAACTCACTCACAAGTATGGGACTTTCCCCTACAACATAATCACCAGTGTTGGGTGGGTACCGAACACTACTTCAGAATTGGCCTGGTTCTTAGTAGAATTTCATGCAAAGAATTGGTCAGTTATAATCTTGGGTATTACCTGGGTTGATACATGAATTTTCAGACATGAAAGTTCAGATATTCGGTTCATTAAGAACTAGTGATCATTGCGGTGTTATTTGTGTTTTGTTATTGCATGTTGCTCATTGTGTTGTTGTCGCTTTGTGTTCATTATGTTATTGTTGTTGCCTTGTGCTCCTAGTGTTATTTTGTTACTTAGTGTTCATTGTGTTGTTTTGTTACCTCACGTTTTGTCATAGGCATAAAAATTATCAAGACAAATGATGAAAGGATAAGTTTAAGTATAAATTCAAAATACGAAACAAAAGGATCAAAAAAAGAACACAATGGCTAAAACCAATAGCACGAAAGGTGCAAAACCAAAATATAAACAAATTTTTATTACAATGAAGTAAGCAAGCATAAATATAAAAAACAAAACAAGTTTATAGAACAAGATTGTACCTCAAATTGGTGTTGAATAGACTAAAGGTAATGTCAATTCCTACCTTTATTTATATCCCTTTGGGAACTTAACTCAAAGAAGCTTTTATAAAAAAATTCATGTGCATGTCAACCAAAAAAGCTTTTTAAGAAGCTTCCTAATTATAAACGAACTATGAATTAATTAAGATTTAACTATAAGTGAATCATAAGTGAACTAAGATTTAATTATGAGTTGAGTAAAAATTAACCAAAAATGAGCTAAAATTAAACTTGAAGTTAATTAAAAATTAATTAATAGCAAATTGGGAGTTAATTAGGAATGAGTCAAAAGTTAACTATGAATCATGCATGAACATCTATATGAATGAACTTCATTCGTCATGTGAAAATGGTGTCTATGACACATTCATCATGTTGTTATTATTACCTCATGTTCATCATGTTATTATTATATGCAATGTTCATCATGTTGTTTTCCCTTTTGTGGTTGGTACCACCCCTAATTATGCATTGTTTTACAATTTGGAGTTTCATTGGAAGTAGGGGAAATTGTTGGGTGCTTGCAACTTTAACAACTTTTACACATAAAACATGTTTTTTTCCCCCAAGATTGTATGATTCTTTATTTTGAATTTTGAATTTTTATTGAAAGTGATATGTTGATAATGTGATTAAATTTGATTATGCAAGAATATCTGCAAATTAAAAACATTGATTACACCTTGAAAAAAATGTTGAAATTTTTTCTTTTTATTTGAAGCATTTTTTCATTCCATGAACACCTTGCACTTTTTTTGCATAATGTTTATTACTATGAAAAGTGAATTATATTGTATAATTTGTAAGTGGATGCTCTTTCACATTTTGGGTGAAAGCATGATAATTAACCCAAAAAATAACTTTACTATGCAAAAATTAGGGTTTCCAAATAAAAGGTACAACAAGTAGATAAGTTTTTGAAAATAATGTCATTTTCTTTAGGTACCTTCTTTCTCAACTATTGTTGGTATTGGTTTCAAAAGACAAAATGAATTAATTATGTTTTTTCAATGCACTTGCAAGTATTTGCATTGGACCTTTATTTACTTTTGGCAATTTGAAAAGTAAATTTCAAGCATTTGAAAGTATATTTGCAAATAATTGTTTCTTTTTTCCTAGCCCTCAATATTAATGTGATGAACTTTCTAATATATGTTTTTTCGTCAATGGAGTTTTTTTTCAAAACTAAATTCATCCCTAATCTTCAAAAAATTAAATTAATTTTTGGGGTGACTTTGGGGGCATTTTTTCACATCCAAATGATATGGTACAATTTTTTTGAGAATCTAGACGAAGACTAGAGGTGCCAATGAGGAAATTTAAAGGTTCCATTTAATTTGAGATACTAAAGGAAGGTTAAAAGTTTTGAAATTTATTTTTTCTATTTTACAAGTAGAAAACAAAGTAATAAGTAGGGTCAAAATATCTTGCTACATTTGCACATTTGCAAAGTTAGATAGAATGTAATCGTTTAGTTTTTCTAACCTTGGTCTAGTAACATATCTTGAAAAATGGAATCATTTTTCAAAAATGAAGCAAGTCGATTAATCCTATGGTCATTACTCATTGGTTGTGTTCCCCCTTCACTCTCATGGTATATATCACATAATATAATAGACATTATGTCTACTATTATCATTGCTTGTATCATAACTTCACAAACTTGCCCTCTCCATGTATATGTGTGTTTACAACATTTTAACATGTTCAAGTTTAAATGTTAATGAAGTGTTGATCAATCATTGATATGATGTTTTAATGACGTTATAATAAATTGATCAACAATTCATTAACATTTAACCTTGAGCACATTATTAAAGTCATTATTAGAATTCTTAGTTTTTCAAACTGGAAATTTTGGTCAAAAATACCAAATTTGGATAGGGTCAAAAAGACCCCCTATCATTTTGGACAAGTTGATTTTAACATGTCCAATGTGACTAAGGTGGTCTTTTTTACTAGCAAAGTAAAAACCATTTGATTGATTATTTTGACTAATGGATAATGGACCATTTGACTAGTCAAATTATTTAAATAATTTTTTTAATTATTATAAAAAATAATATAACTTATTTAAGTTAGCTTACCCTACCTACTTTAGCCCCCTAAGAATGTACATAGGTCTTAACTATTAAGAATTGAACCCTTGACCTCCCCAATGATAAACCAAATCCTTAACCAAAGGACCACAACCATCAAACAATGTTCACAATTTGTCAAATTTTTTATTTAACATGTTTATTTCAACACATCACTACAAGATTATGAAGTACATAGGTAGGCGGGCGGGCGGGCGGGTGGTTAAGTAGGTTGTAGAAGGTAATTAATATGTGGGTGGGTAAATAAGTAAGTAGGCATGTAATAATTAATAGGTAAGTGGGTAGGTTGGTAGGTTATAGTAGGTGGATGGGTGGGTAGGTAAGTAGGTAGGTAAGTTGGTAATAGGTGAATAGGTATGTTGTAATAGGTCAGTGGGTGAGTAGGTAAGTAGGTATGTAGTAATAACATTGGCCATATTGACTAAATGTTTTACTTGACTAAAACTCCATTGGCCATTTTGATCAAGATTGTCAATTTTTTGTTTAATTTGACTAGATGTCCAATTGACAAATAATCAAATAGGTCATTTCAACCATGTTGATTAGTCAAAAGATACACATGTCAATCAAGCCCCTAACCTTTAATCAAAAATGTACATGTTCACTAACCATTTGGTCAACTTGGATTGTTTGAAAAACCAATAATTCTGGTAATGAGTGTTGTAAAAACATAAATACATGGAGGGGACAAGTTTGTTATGAAACCAATCCAATGATCACTAATTGTTGAGCAATGATTTGAATGTAATCATATCCATGAATGTAAGGTTGAAAGAAAAAATGAACCATCTCCTTTCATCAAATGTTTTGATTAATATGATGATGATTCTTTTGATTTGTGAGTTGGAAACTTTTGCAAAGAACATTAAGATTTTTTCATTTCCTTTTAAACAAAATATGATAAAAGAAGAGCCCATAATATGTTAACCTTGATGTTAAATCTTAGATTCAAATGTTTGAGATTGATGTCTTTTTTTATTGGGATCACCATATCCAAAAAAATTAATAAAAAATCTTCATTACCTATGCTTTTGAAATCTTATAATCATTTTCATCCATTGTTTGAGGCTAAAAGTTTTTTTATTTCCAAAAGTGATGAAGATAGCAATTTGAACATTTATGAAATGGTGGTCAACATTAGTGAACCTACAAAGGAGCTTTATTAGTTGAGAATTATTGAAATTTCAATAATATCAAGAGGATGCAAAAGATATCAAATGCACTTTGCAATGGTGCAAAAAATATGAAACTATGTTCCCATTAGTTGACTTTTTAGCTAAACATATATAGGGATTGTAAGAACTTCTCAAATTGAAATTGAAAGGATCTTTTCCCTTGCCGGAATTCTCACAAATTTGAAGAAATGCCATTTATAATAATAAAAAATTTGAAAAAAAATCTTTGTGAATAAGAATTGGCCAAATGATGCATGGGTGGGTTGTAAGGCTCCTCATAATTCAATAGAATTGATAGATTCAATATTAAATTTAAAGTAAAAATTAAGTGAATTTGAAGATTTATTTGAACAAGATGAATTGGGAGAGGACTAATTTAGTGTTTTTTGTCTCATCTATCTTTGAAATGTGATCACACATTTTCTTTTAAAATATTAACCTTGTTGATTTGTTTTTGGCTCATGAAAATTTGGAAAAAATGATCATAATCCAAAAATCTACAAATGAAGTTAAAGAACCAACTTAATATAACCAACTAATATAAATGAATTAAGAAGCAATTGAGAGAGAACCAGTCAAGGCATGAAAAAACTAACATTAAAAAATTGGACAAAGTATGGATTTATTTTTATTTTTTTGGAAACTGTCTCAATTCTTAGAATTTTAAAAATCATAACTAGAACCAACGATTATGAAAAAAAGTTAATAACCACTCAACATTGGTAATCACCTTAGACCATATTCAAGAGAGATTATGAAAACCTTCTTACTCCTTGAGAACAACTAGCCTACAAATCACCTTTGAGTCTTGAGTCACAACCGGTGTTGACCGGTTATTGATTTCTTTTCATAACCACCAGGTCGGTTATTTTCTAATAAATCTTTTTGGGTGTGAGATAGGTTATCAATATGTTTTTGGGTGACAATTAGGTCACCAATATTTTTGATAATAATCATTATGCATAAAGGTAAGTTTTTTCAAATACCCAATTGATAACCCTAGTTAACCTATCAATCGTACACCAATTAGAGGGGTTTTTTTTTTAAATTTTAAAAATCCCGTTCTTTATCATAAAAATTGTCTAACCTTTCAGGATTGATACCCTATATGGATGATAACCAGGTCATCCAGGTAATTCATTGGATTTTTTGAAAACTCAATTCCAAGCAGTTAGGTTATTAACTGGTTATAAAAAAACAATAACCAAATTTTGTTACAAATCTGAAGTTTCTCGGAGTTCCTTGGTGACTTTGGCACAAATTATGTTACTTTTAGAAATGCTGAATTATTTTATAAATTTTTATTTTTTGTTAAAGAAAAAAAAATTGTCGAGGAAAATGAAGAATCTTTAGGAATATTCTGGAATTATGTTTCAATTTTCGTAACGGAATCTTCAAAACTAATTAATTATTTAGCAGACATTTGCTGAAGCGGCCCCTGAGAAAGGAAAATTCTGTCACAAATTCGCTATTTTTCAAGGAAAAACCAGTAAATTTTTAAGAAAGAAATTAAAACGAAAATTTTGGCAATTACTCTTTTTTTTTCTTCTTTTTTTTTAGCCAATTTTGTCTGGTAGGTGGTATGGAATCATCCAAAAGAAGAATGAGCCATATTTGGCTATAGATGTCAGACAAGAAAATAATTTCTCTTTAAGAATCCTGCCTGGTTCTTCTAGTGACCAAAATGCAGCTCATAAGGTCGAGCCCCTCAACACTGGCTACAGAAACTCTGTATTCGGAGTTTAGGGTTTGGAGTTTAGGGCTTGAATTTTGGGTTGGAGTGTGAAATGACAGACACCAGCACACCATGAATGAGGGATGGATGGTAAGTGAACAGAAAATACTTTTTCATTGGGTTTCACTTCCATAGCTAACCTTAGTTACCAATTTTTTTACTACCTACCCTACTAACCATTAGCTTTTTACCTACATCCATATACTTGTGTTCGTAACCACCTATTGTCATACCTACCTACCTGCCTACCTACCTACCTACCTACCTACCTACCTACCTCTTCCAGGATAGGTTACCAAGGTGAAACCTGAGTTGTCCCATGGACCCGGCTCCATCCTTGCCTGCATGTGAGGTTGAACTATGGTTGGAGATTGGAAGTTTGGAACTGTATTGCAAAAGTGTTTAGTATTTAGGTGCAATGGGTGTGTTCAATGTTCTGCAACTAATCTTTGGTGGGTGATAATTTGGAGTAATTTGTTATTATTACAAATTGTTTTAAACATTTTTTTCGTATTGAAATTTTGTCAAACTTAACAAAAACATTTAACAAAAATAGTCAGATTTATTCTTTTTTTTAATTTAAATCCAAAATTTTCTCAATTTCTTTGTCAAAAAATGGCGAATGTTTGCCCCTAAGAAAAACACTGACACCATCAAGCTGACTTCATAAACTCTCTCATAATTTAGGGCTCCACCAATTTTAATTAATAGGGGCAAACAAGATAAAAGAAATCAATGTTTGTATTTAACAGCTCCAAATAGGATAATAGAAGCCATTGTTACTATAACCACTGCTAAGGAAATGCTAATTTGGTTGTAATTCTTTTCAAACCACTAATTCAATAATAATAACATCTATATTCAAGAACTTCTACACCACAAGTCCAAACACCATGAAACCAAGCTGATGCACCCCTCCTCCTTGAGAGTTTTCCAAAGAGACCAAGAATGAGATCTGAAGCATCCTCGTTCAATGGATCTCATTGGTACAAAACAAAACAAACAAACTACCTTCCTTCATAGATAGATTACACAATTTGAGTTGAGATGATTTGGTCGAAAATTTATTAGTCAAAAATACCCATGCATGCCAAATGTTGTTCACACAACTACAAAACTAAGATGGCATTCCATGATTATCAACTATGTAATGTCATTAAAATCATTTATTAGAAATGATTCAGATAATATTTCTCATGACCACAACATCACGTCCCGTTAGACATGACTAGCCAATTTACTTGAATGAAAATGAAATGTTTTCACAAGTAAATGATATGATTTGCAAGCGAATGAAGTGTTTCACATGTCTAATGTGAATCATTATTACATTTATGGGCATGTGAGTAAAGTTCACATTTTTTACTTATAACACTAAATATGACTACACATAAAGTTATGAAAATATGAAGGTTTCAAAGTAGGATTGAGAAATATTATGTATCATTGCCAAAATTATGAACCTTGCAAAATACTTATTTTATATATTCATCACGTATCTCACAATCGCACTAGTAATATGGATTCAAATAACTATATAATGTGATAACCTTCTCCTATATCATGTGATAATGTCACATAAAGCACGATCAAGTAGTAATGACACTAATTTTAAAATTTTAGATTTCATTACAATATATCATAAATGTTGACAAACTATGCTTGAGTTCTTCACTTAATCAAATTTCAGAGTAATAAATAATAAAAATTACACACATCTCTAGTTGAATGTGTTGGTGTTGAATACATGATTTATGGTTCAAAAGGGTTGTGAAAATTCTATAAAACTTCCAACCTTAGATTCAACATCATCTCCTTTTCCACAAAATTCCTCTTCCTTCTTCCATCTTCCTAGATTCTACTTTTTGAATGACTTTCTATCAATATGGAGGTATGGGTATAATAAGGTGTTGAAAGCCAACTTGTCATGAAATTCAAGCTCTTCACAATTAACTACATCAACCACATTCAGTATGGTTTAACACAAGACCAAGTGACATTCCCCAATTTAAATAGTCAGAAATGTCAAGGGTGTACTTAACAATTCATTGAATGCTAAATCAAAAGTCCATAACAACACTATACATCAAATTGTCCTACAGACAAAAATGTAAGAAAAGGGCAACGATTCTTCATTGGAAATTGCAAAAAAGATGCAAGAAAAGGCTGTACAAAGTTTTGGTAGAAAGCAAAAAGCAAATTGACGCAATTGAGAAGCACTCAGTTCCATGGGCTATCATGCGTTGGTTGAACATGGCTTTGATGCTTGACTCCACATAATCAGATTAACTACTAACTTCCCTCTCCATAGATACTCATTCCGGTACCCTCTCAAATGAAACAATCAGCTGGTTTCTGTGTTGTTGCTTAAGATAAGAGCCTTGGAATTGATCTGAAGCAAATTTTGGATGGTCCTGGATTCAGATTAACTTTGTCACACCAGAGCAAAGCTGACACCATGTGATGTTGTTTTTATGAAGACAAACCACATTTTGGTTTGGGTTAGTAGCAACATGTGCTCCTTATTATAAAGCTGATTTCAAAAACTTACAGGATCAATGTCTGTGATGCGGATGGTTGTGGTTAGTCCGAGATCCAAGACTGGCCTGGTGTAATAACTTTTGGAACTCTGGTAAGCTTATCCGTCCATCTCGGTCTGTGTCTGCTTCATCAAGTAGTATTGATACTGAGCTTTTAAGTCCCATTGCCTGTATGAATCCCATCAAAAGCTTCCATAAGTATCATGGAAATTGAGGAAAACTATCCACCCACCAATTGTTTGTTTTTGTCAATTTTCTAATGTAGCCTTGAAAGTGGTGATCATGCATAGGAAGATTAAGCCAACTTCGAGTATCAAAGAGGTATGAAAGTGAAAAATATTAAGCATCCTTCCCTTTTTTTGGCTACCTACTTGAACCCTAGTATAGAAATCTGGTGATTTTTCTCAAATTCTTTTTTGAATTCTGGTGATTGCAAATCCCAAAAATCATTCATTGTTTCATTTTCAAGCCTTAGTTTCACTTTTTGGCAAAATTTGAGAACTAAAAGAAAGGTCTGCTTCCTACACACCCAACAAGTTGAATAACTTTCTCAATTATCTCAAACATGGTAGTTCCCTCACGAGCCGGGCACAAGTCAACAAGTTTCATTTGTAAACAAAAAAAGAAACCAACTTACAACTTTGAGTTCATCAGCTGTAATGTAACCATCTCCATCCACGTCCAATTTCGCAAAAGCTGCGCTTGAGCGACTCTGCCATTTCTCGGAGTTGTTCTCCTCCAATTGGTGCATGTGCATCGTTGCCACAACAAACTCATCAAAGTCAATCATCCCATCCATGTTGGCATCCATCTGTTTTACCCACATCAAATGTACCCAAGTTACAGTCAAGTCACAAAGTGAGAACATGGTCAAGTGACAAACTGAGATGTGCATCTACTAACAAATTTGTTTTGACAAAGAAAAAAACATTTGGGTGCCAGTCAGAGCTAGTATGTTAGTTCACTTACTGCTTGAAGGATTTCTGATATCCGTGATTCCCTAACTGACCAGGGCTTGTCTGCTGACAAGGCCTACACAAAACCCACATGTGAATAGTCAGGAAGAGCAGCAAATTAATGACAAAACAAATCACAACCTATCAATTTTTTTACTTAGGGTTTAGAGTTTAGGGTAAGCTCTTCATTGTATGAATAATGGCAAGAGATGGAGATGATGTCAAGAGGTGGGGCTGATGGATTGATCAACTTACATTTTTCATCTCTTCAAGAGTGATGGTGCCATTTTGATCCACATCTATTGCATCAAACTGATCTTGTAAGTTCAAGATCTCACTCTTGTCAAGGGTGCTTGCCAAGGCCTGCACCAATATACAGCAGATTGGATTCACATTGTGAAACCAGTGTACATAACACCCAGATCAGCTGCAGTAACAGTTTCAAGGTCTTGGAAATGCAAGTGGCCAGGGTGAAACCTAAAACCCAAAATTGCAAAACTCAAAAACTACAACAACTTGCTTGGTAGGTTGTGGGTAAGCAGAAAAGACAAGATTACAAATAAGCTACAAGATTTGGTGCAAGTCAGAGCTTCCATGTAGCCAATCTTTGTTTTCCCAATGCAAAGATATCCTACAAACCTAGGTTTAGGGTTTAGGATTTAGGGTGCCATCTGATTACAACAATAATTATTTGAAAACAGGTCATCGATAAGATGGAGAATGAGAAGAGTAAGTTACCCGTAATGCAAGTTGCTTTAGGCGGCTATATTTTACAAACTCCCGCATGTTGGAGAGGACTGCAATGTCTAAGGGCATATCAGATGCAACTCCCCCCTCCCGTACCCATTCATGTGCTGCATTTCATTACAAACTTTGGTTTCATGAGCTCAGCACCCATAACATTGTACCAAAAGAGCTTAATTCAGTCAGGCCACTGAAGATGAATCTGCATTCTAGATGAAATTGTGATATATGTGTGTGGGAGACTTACACAATGCTTGAGCAGCGGTGAGCCTGAGATGCGGGTCCTTCTCTAGAAGCTTTTTCACAAACTCCTTAGCGCTGTCACTAATTCTTGGCCACGGCTTTTGGGTAAAGTTGGGTTTCTTCTTTTGCACCTATGATGTGTGGAATTTTTTTTAATGAGATTCGCTAAACAGAAACAAAAAGGGGGAGTGGAGAAGGGGAAGCTAAAGGAAAACTAGCACCATTAAAGAACCCTAAATCCCCACCTCATTGAAGATGCCTGCTTCTGTCTTGTCCCAAAAGGGGCGCACCCCGCAAAGCAAAATGTATGCGATGACACCAATGCTCCACACATCAGATTCAGGTCCAGATCTTCTCTTGAGGACCTCAGGTGCAACATAATACGCACTCCCCACCAAATCATGAAAATGTTTGCCTACATGAACACAAACATTGAAAATTGTTGAGACCCAATATTTCCTCATTCCATTTAGTTGGGTCTTTTTTCAATCACTTGTGCTCCTAGACTTTAGGTCTTATGGTGTAAGTTATTCCCACTTTGAAAGAGTTTGAATAAAGACCCAATGCCTCATTCCTTTAATTGGATCTTCTCATAAATTGTGCTCCTAGGTCTTATGGTGTAAGCTTTTCCCACTTTGAAAGAGTTTGAGTATGTACTCAACTTCCACATTAATACCTTAGTACAAATGGAAACACTACCAAAAAATAGGGTTTCAAACACACAAGCGCCCCTTGATGAGAAAGCAATACCTGGCCTGATGAAGTCTGAGAGGCCAAAATCAACTGCCTTGAGAGGTGCATCCTCATCTTGAGACTTAAACAAGAAATTCTGAATCAGCCAACAAAAGAAAAGTACAAACAAAAATTCAGTCCACCCCTAAATAGAAGAAAGACCATGAACCACAAACCATCAACCAATTGATGAAAACTCTTTAAAAAACTCGAAAAAGAAAGACTTCATATTGAGGAGCATCAAGCAGTCACCAACAAAATTCAGTTCTAAGTTGCAAAATTTTACCTCAGGTTTGATATCACGGTGAACCACTCCATTCAGATGGCAACGTGCAACAACATTGAGCATCTCCCTCACCACTTTTGCAGCATCTTTTTCTGTATATCGATGGTTCTTCCTATATGTAGAACAAGCAAGACATCATCATTAGAATCATAACAGCAGTTTTTTTTTAATTTGGACACCATGTTTCCCCAACAATCTATTTCCGCTTGTAATGCAATCCAAGAGCTCTGATAGTACTCTTTTTGTAAGTGCAAAGTTTGGTCGGTACTAGCATGCATTGGGTGGGTTGTGAAAATTCAATGTTAAACAATGTGGTAGGTATATAAAATTGTTTAGACCCTAGTAGTTGATACACTTACTTGGCAAGAATCCGATCAAGAAGCTCACCTCCTTCACATAACCTAAAAGCACCACCCATGAGACAACAAAACATCAAAGATGAAAATGTCAAACAGAGAAAATTTTGTACACAAAATTTTGGAGTAAACAATGAAAACCAAGTTTTTGGCAAATGGCATTTAAGAGACCTAGAAAATGCTTGTCATGTGCTAATTATGCATTTGGATCGCCTAAGTTTAGTGGCCTATTGGATTGACATATATTAACCTTGGCATCAACAACATAAAGAAGAAAGTGCAAGAGATTCCATCACACTTACTCCATCACAATGTACACTTGAAAATCGTCTTCAAATGCAGCATAAAACTGCACCACATTTTTGTGTCCCGAGAGTGTTTTCAAAATCCTCACCTCTCGCTTCACATCCTCCACTTCAACTGGAAGCTTCATCTGTGCAAGTGCAAAACCAGCAGCAATGAGTTTTCAAAGTTTCATGAAGAACATGGACTGACAAAATGCCGCAACACTGTATGCAAATTAGGAGGACCTCCAGGAGGTTGTTTTATCCATGACATTAACACCATGTCACCAAGCAATGTGTTGGTTTTCTTGAACCTCTTGGACCCAAACTGTGCTCTCAAGTATGCTCTCCTCAAGGAGGCCACCCGCATCTATGAGATTATGCATTTTGCTATGTACTAAAAACTGTTCCAGAACCTCTACATCCCAATGCTGGCATTCTTTCCAAATAGGTACCAATCTCCTGCTAAAATGCTTAATTTTTCAGTCCTTGGAATGATTGGAGAAAGTGTGAAGGAGAAGCTCAAAGGAGGAGGGTGAGATGGGTGACCCATCTGATCCTACAAAACAAACTGACCTTTTTCTTCTCAATACATTTCACAGCTACTTTGTTGAAGTTAGCTTTCTCTGTACCAACATAAGTGTAACCAAATTGACCATGGCCAAGGAGCTTCCCAAGAGAGTATTTCTCATCAAAGTCTCTGCCGTACCCAAAATTGATTCTCTTGCCCTGCGAAGGAGCTGCGGGATGAAGGGGAGCATTGTTTTGGATGTCACAGCTTGCAGCTGTGATTCTTGAACTCTTGCGAATTGGCTTTACAGCTGCTGCTGATTCTGCTGCCACTGCCTTCTTCTTCATCTCCCCATCTCCTCTATTATTGTGAATCTGCTCTCCAACGTTATGATGCAGCTGGTGGTTCACAATCCCATGATCAGGTGGCAGCTGCTGACGATGTCCTCCTGGGCCATGAGCTATCTCCTGCTTCTGCCCCCCAGCTCCTGCTTCCCTTTGTGTCTGATGAACAGGGGGATTCTTGGACCCACGGCATCCCATGATGATGATGCCTGAAGGTTCCTGATAATATGATCTCAAAACCTTTGATCTTGAGCTCTGAAACTTGGGTGATGCTCTGGACTTTTGCGAATACTCCGGGTTGAAGAAATTCAGGCGAATCTCAAATCATTCAATCGGTAGTTGGAGCTGCAAAGAGTTGAAATCTTTCTTTCCCCTTTGGACCCCAAAAAAAGAAAAAAAAAACTCATAATGGCTAGTTGCTGATGAGGAGGAGGAGGCACTTTTTCCCCGCAAACTGGACTTCTTGCTGAAACTACAAACTTCATGACCACCCACTACTACTACTATTACTACTACTACTACTAAAACCTCACAAGTAACTATAAAAGCTTTCCCTGATGTAAGAAAGAAAATTTCCCATTTGAAAAAGAACCCAGAATTTCCAGCTGAAAATCCTCAAGCTCTGACTAGCTTTCCCTGAGTTCTTCTCATGAGACATGAAACATTTCTCCTCTTGATCAAGCAGCTAATTCAGTCTCCTGGTTTCTTAAGCAAGTAAACAAAACCCCCAAAAAAAAACCCCCACTAGCAGCAACTACATAAAACCCAAAACAAAAACAAAAGGCACAGCACTGATCCTAGACGCTTGAAAGCATGTATAGGAGAATTAGTTGTTGAGAGAGAGATCCGAGTAGGAGGAGGAGGAGGAAGATGCAGCAGTAGTAGACTGGGTGGTTGTTTTGTTTGTGTGTTTGGCCGGCTTTCTTTATTGCTCAATGCTCCTGGTCTACAGGGAGAAGGGGGTAGAGGACTAGTGACTGATCCAGAGGAGGAGGAGCTTTGCAAGAACACGTGCAAAACAAAACAAAAAAAAGCATGATGGGTGGTGAGGCAGAAATTCAATGTCTTCTGTAGCAACAGAAGTAAGCATGTGCAAAAACCAGCTGGTTGATTGATGATGATGAACTTGATGACTTTTCTTGCCTTCCCTTTTCCAACTCTTTTTCTACGGATCCTGCAATCACTGCCCATACTCTGATTGCATCTTTTTCTGGATTCTGTTTGCTGATTCCCCCACACACGCACACACTCACACACACACACACTCTCTCTCTCTCTCTCTCTCTCTCTCTCTCTTTTGCTCACTCATCAAGCAATCCAGAGCAGCAGCATCATCATCATCATCATCAAGAGCAGAATCCCAATACTTTTTTTCTTTTTCTTTTTTTCTTTTTTTCTTGTCAATTTTGTGATGTAGCCATTTAATTCATTGCTCCTGTTTTGTGTTTGCCATCGCCTGCGATGCAAATTTAGCCAAATTTGGGCTACAACTACAAGCTAAATATGAAATTTTCAAATTTCTAAAATCTTTCTACATTTTTGGCTACCCACTTGAAGATTTAGCCAAATTTGGGCTACTACTACAAGCTAAACATGAAAATTTTAAACTTCTTTAAAAAATTCTACATTTTTGGGTACCCACTTGAAGATTTAGCCAAAATTTGGGCTAGTACTACAAGCTAAATATGAAATTTTTAAACTTTTAAAATCTTTCTACATTCTTGGCTACCCACTTGAAGATTTAGCCAAATTTGGGCTACTACTACTAGCTAACTATGAAATTTTTAAACTTTTAAAATATTTCTACATTTTTGGCTACCCACTTGAAGATTTAGCCAAAATTTGGGCTACTACTACAAGCTAAATATGAAAGTTTTAAACTTTTAAAATCTTTCTACATTTTTTGGCTACCTACTTGAAAATCGTGTATTCAAAATCCGATAATTTTTGTTAAGTTAAATTTTGGTCAATTTTTGGCTAATTTTTGGCTATTGAAAAAAAAAAAAAAACTCCAAAAGCAATTGAATTTTAACACTTTTAATAATTTTCTCAACAAAACCTAATATTGGAGTAAAAACGGGCTTGTAGGTCCAAATGTTCAATGAAGTCAACCCCACATGGGTGTGAAAAATGGGCTCTCCTCCTTGTGTAAATTTAGCTTGGATTCTTCGTGCTTGGTTTGTCAAAACACTCTATATACATATGAAAATGAGTACTTATGGTTTCATTGGCTTGTTAACCATTGATCACTATTGATGGATTTGGCTACATGGATTCACTCACATTATTTTATTTTATTTTATTTTTAAAAAATTCTCTCCAATTATTTTGTCTCATATTTACTATATATTGGTAATCAAAGGAAAAATATTTTAAATTAAATTTTGACTTGATAATTAATAATATTATCACAAATATAGTTCATCCATGCTTTTAGGTTTTACCTTACATCAATTGTGACATATATTCATATTGTTGATTAGTGATTCATAATTTTTAAGAAGTTTTAGTCACTACTAACATTTATATACCCTAATATGTTATATGACTAAAAATCCAATCCAAGAACACGATTCGAATTATTTCAAAGATTTTGAAGACTCGAGTTATAATTATGCAAAGTCTCCTTCCTTCCTTCCTTCATACGTGCAATTCATTGAGGTAACCTAATGGAATTGACTTGCCCATCTAGTCTATAGATTTAGGGTTTCAATCTTTTTTGAAAATCTAACAAAATGAGATGCGATTCTTTTGTTTTCTTCGCACATTTTATTATTTCTTGACTTGGTAGCGAGCATGCTTTTTCCGACATTTTCATGCTTATTTTGACTATTGAGCCCCTTACCAAAAGTGACTTCCTTTCTTCCCAAAAGGTCGGTCCTAGTACATTATATATAATTTTCTTGCCGAGGGAGGTCATGTATATGTGAATATAAATGGCTGAGATTTTTTGCACAAGATCAAACAAGTTCACCTCACACACAAGAGGAAGGGAAGAAAACCGACAATAGCCAAATATATGATCTTTCTTACCATAATAGGCTATCACTTGGGATGAGATAAACTTTGTAATTTCTCGTCCATTGCAAATGTAAAGTATTTGTGGTTTCTCATCCATTGCAATGTAAAGTATTACACTAATATTATAGTTTGAAGGGTTTTGGTTTTAAAACCATATCCTAATTGGAACCAACATCCTTAAGGTTTTTTTTTTTTCCAAAGAATGGGAATTGGAAGAAGATCCGGGATTTCGCCAAAAAAAAAAGAAAAAAAAAGGGGGACTTAAACCAATGGCTAACCTGAAGTTAACTCCAGCTTTGGTCTAGGTTACCACCCCCAACTGGATAGGAACTGGACGATACTTGAGACCAACTGTTTTCATCCATTTAGGTTAGGTTTCCATCTGCTCTGTAGGTTAGGGTTTGGAGCTCTCTCTTTTGAGTCGCGCATAGGATTGTGACCAGCTTGGCCTCTGCCTGCGTGCCTGCTCCTTGAAATTCGCTGGCTGAAAGGTAGGAGGGATGGAGGCGGACCAAATGCGCGCATAGTCTGCCCACCTTTTTGGCTGCTCCATCTAGTTTTCTCTCCCTGCCCTCTACGCATTTGCTTGCAAACCATTTTCTTTTTTTTGGAGGCTTTACCGTCCACCCCTGGCTTCTTGCAAGTTGCTGACACTCAGTGTGGGGTGGAGTCTTACTGCCTTGAGAGGAGTTGCCTGCAAATGGAGGAACCTGTCTGTTTGGAGGAGAAGCATCATGTTCTTCAGTATTCTCCAAGTTGACAGGCTCCTGCGCAGATCCACCCACCGAATCAATTGGAACACCATTGTCCATGCCTCCAGCTGTGCAACAAGCCTGGCCTTGGTAGTCTTGCCCCAGATCATTAAACGTCGCTCAAACCGTGGCCATTCGCATTCACCTTCGTCGGATTCTCCATGCTCCTGTTTCAACCGATTAAATTTCTTCCGCATTTTGTGTACTTTGGACTGAACTTGAGCCCAAGTGCGCAGAGGGGTCCATGGAAATGCCTCCTCAATCTTCAATAAAATTTCTTGCCGCTGCTGCTTGTCAAGCTGTTCATGCTATTGGCAAGAAACTTCTCCTCAAACAAATCCATCAACCATGCTGTAGAATCATTTTTCCAATCTCTCTTGGATTTGGGTGGAGCTGGAAGTGCTGTGTGAGGCACAATGAACAAAGGGAAGTGAAGAGCTTGAACCCATCATCATCAGGGACAGGAAACTTAGCTCTTGAGACGGATCCGGGTGAGAAAGACAGAAGAAAACGTACTTCGAACACAGTGCCTGTTTTGTGTGCAGTGAGAAAATGGCTATGGAATGCAGGCACGTGAGCACGGGTGAGCACGAAGGTGAACGGTGAAACTCGTGAGAGACTCGGGCAGAGTGCTAAACGGAGCGCCGCAGTTCGTGGGCAGGCCGGAGAACTATAGTTGCAGGCAGTCGTCGGCCGGGTGTGGCCGAGCAGAACGTCGGGATTTCCAGCCTGCCAGGTTTTTTGGCCGATCTGCTTCTCGAGCGGCAGTCTGCCGCGCTTCTTCCCTCATGTGCGCGACCCATCTCTCTCTCTCTCTTCAGTTTCTGTGTTTTTGTATGTTCAATTTAGGATTTCTGTGTTTGGTGATTTGCAGCTCTCGCAGCAGCATCGTACGCGCTTCCACATCGATCCAAACCTTCGTTCCTTATCTTGTATGCAGCTTCTTCGATCTCCGCTAGTTGTCGGATATCAGATTTCTCAACACCAGAGTGTTTTTTCCCTTGTTTTTGGGTCTTCTTTTTCTGGCTGCTTCTTGTTGTTGTTGCAGTTGTTGATTTCCTTCGTCCCTTGGTCGAAGCTCCGTGTGTTAGGCATGGAGTAAAAAGGCATCGCTGGCTTAAGCTTTGAGAGGAGAGGAAGCGGCCGAGACGACCCCACTGCAGAATTCATGTCTGAGCCACGAGTAACTGTCACAGTTGGACGTGGCGGAAAGCAGGTAATGTTTCTCCGTAGTCCCTTCGTCTCTCCTCCCCTCCTCCTTGCCGTGTTTTTTTTCGTTATTGTCGAAACTGAGAGAGAGATGAGCTCTCCTTAGGGTTTGAGGTTTGGCTTCTCATCACTTTTAATTCTTCTTATGGTCTTATCATTTTTTTCACAAACAAATAGGCCTGTTTTGAATTCACTAGGAAAACATTTCATAGCGTTTTTCTCTCCTGCTTGAGAAACTTGTTCAGTCTGACACTGGCTCAGAGACGATTTATAAATAATATTCCAATCTCATGATAAAGTCCTTCACTCATTTACTGGAGCTTAGAAATCTCTTTTGTTATCATCAACTGACTGGAATGATTAGGGTCCGGGTGTTGCACTGTCTCTTGACTTACTGATAGTATACAACCTGAATTTGCAAAGAAAGAATCTCATTCTGAAATGTGTTCTACTTTGACAAAGATACCTAGGAGCAAGTGTTCATCAATCTGTGGAACAGGAACAGGAGATTTTTCTGTGCCTTTTTTTTCGATTTTTTTTTCTATTGTTTTGACTCCCGCATGGAGGATTAGGGTTTGGTCTTGTAAACTTCTTTGTACACCGTTTTTGTTTGTGGTACAATATTGAGGTCTCAGGAGGAATGTGGAGTTTGATATCAAAGTGCTTAGAAAGAACAGGAAACCCTCTGAGGAATGTATGAGGCCACTTGGCTTGATTGAAAACAGAGAAACCAGGGGTTGCAAAAAACTAGTTTTGCATGGTGTTTTTATTATTATTATTATTCAGTATTCCAAGTGAATTCAGCAGAGTGGTGGGGGGCCCACAGGGTGAGAGGCATGTGTCAATGAGCAGCATGGAGATGTACACAGATCAGGCTAATGGAGGAAGAAACCCTAGAAAACGATCCATAAGAGACAGGCTAGGAGGTGGCAATGTGGTGCAACTTGCAATTGGCCGTCAGGCAAAAATAAGAAGGTAAAACCAATTATTTTCAGCTACCATGGGAAAATAGTTGTGGATTGGGTTATCGTCGTTCTGATGCTGGAAGCTCATTTGTTGAGTAAAACTTTTGTCCTTTATGCATAAGTGTGCATAATTTTGTATCCTGAACTCTCAGGGTGTGGAAGGATGATGATGGGAAATGGAAGCATGATCTGTATGAGGACATGGAAGAACCAGGCATGCAGCAGATTAGTATCCTGCAAAACTCCTTACCTTAGTTGAAGCTGGTCATACACAAGAAGCCATATGTCAGTTCAAAGTTGAGAATTGTGACAGGTGTTCCATTAGGATGACCTGGATGGATATTTGGGGTTTTGCACTTCAAGTAGGTGCAGTGTCTGGACTCTTCTTTTCCCTCCACCTGACCATGAGACTCTCAAGGGTTTAAAGACCCATCATTCACCAGGTTACAGAAGAGTTGGCCTTTTTGCAACCCAGAATATTGAGGACCCATTCAGGGTGGATGAGGGGTCTGGTTTTGAGATGGCCAAAAGAAAGTTCCTTGACACAAAATCTTAGATGGACAGATTAGATCTCAGGATCTGCGATCCAAGCTAGCCAGACCAAACCTCAGATTAGTCAGGCAAAGGAAAGGAGGGTTGAGCGTTGGTGTGACAGACTTGCGAGAAAAACTGTCAGGTTCTTCATCTCAGCCACCTCCAGTTTCTCAAGCCCAAGGTGGTGTGGAGCTGCAACGGCAGTTAACATCATTTGTCAGAAATAGCTCCAGTGGAGCCCAAGCTGCATCTCATCAAGTGCCTCTTCATCATTTGAAACAAACAGCTCCAGTCATCAGGACACCTGCAGGAGTAAGTTTTCTCCACCTACATGTGAAAATTCTCCTGTTCATCAATCCCCCAAACTTTGTGCTTGTGTCTCACTTAAAATAAATAGTCTGCTTGGAAGGTGTGCTTTTCCCCCCCAAAGAAAAAAGGGGCAAGGATCAGCTTCTGCAACTTCTATTTATGACCAATGTATTGACCTAGAATTCATGGATGGTCCTCCATTGCTTTTATTGGAGCTTGAACTGCACATGTGCTAATTTTCTGTGAATGAAACATTCAGAGAAGGATTCATACTCAGCCCCCAAGCTTTGGCATAGCTTAGGCTCTAGACCATCCATCTAGTAAATGTCAACTGTGGAATGTGAATTTGTTCGACTGACATTGCTTTACTCTGTGTCCTATTCCGATACTGCCAGTAATACCACCAGAAACATGGCAATATTTGGAAACAGTCTTGATATGGGGTGGGGCAGGGGGTGCACTATGGGACTGGGCAGGGTAGCAAGCAAACAGTGACTGGCCTTCTTCAGTCATTGGGTCTGGCCAAATATTCCCTCATCTTTCAGGCTGAGGAGGTGAGCCCTTTGTTTGTCTGATTTACTGTTCTACAGTGGTCAAGGCATTGGATTGGTCTTGACCTTTTCTTGCTCCAATTTTTGTTCTCATGAGGTTAAGGTTCCCTTCTTTGGTTACAACAGTAAATTGTGAAGTTTGGCCCATCTCTCTCTAGTGTGAGCCAGTACCACCTACTGAATAGATTCAGTTAGGAACCAGTATGTCATTGGTCATGGCCACTTTCAACTGTTGGATGGTTTTCATTTCATCAATTGGTTCTTGATGCTTTGAGTTGCAGGAAATGGACTAAGTGAGTCTCATTGGGTGATTTACAGGTTGATATGGCTGCACTGCGGCACATGAGTGACAGTGATCTGAAAGAACTCGGCATGCCTATGGTGAGTTGGTCCTCCTCTCTGAGTCCATATAGTAGTAGACCTTGCATCTGCTTGGGTTTTCTGTTGAGATATTCAGGATCATCCTATTTCAAGCCTCAAGATCAAGGTCTCAGTAGATGGGAACTATTTTTGGGTGTTCCTCAGCGGGACCTCATTGCTCTGCAGGAAGTGAACTGTTTTTTTCATTTCTAAGGAGTCACAAAGAATGTTAATGGGTCTATTGCTTTGATGACAAATTCTATGGTTGCTGTTTTGGTTTGATGATTACTGGCAATTGTTTGTGGCTGTGAGGCTTCATGCTTTTGCTTTTCAAGAAATTGGTAAAGGAATAGCCCCAGGGCAAGAAAATTGTTTAAAGCATGGACCAATATAGATAACATCAGCATTTGATGCAAATACCTCTTAACCAACAGAAAGCAACTTCAATACTGAAATAGTGATTGTGTTTTGTGTTTGCTCTTTTCGGACAGGGACCAAGGAAGAAGATCCTGCTAGCACTTGGGCATTCAAACATAAGTGCATTATCATAGAGTTCATTTTGCAATGAGGTGCCTCAGTTCCAGTACACCGCACAATTGTCACTTGCAGAATGGTAGGAGTACAGTAGAGAATTGCATTGCTCTGTTGTGCTCAATCACATCATGTTGATAATAGTCTTTTTAATACTCTTTTCAGGGTTCTTCAGATCATTCTGCGACAGTGAAAGCATAATATCTCAAAGTTCATCCACTTTCAGGTATCCATAAGACAACGCCTCAAGATTTGGCTCCTGTGTAGTAGTGGAGTTATATTCTGGTTTTCCATCTTAAATTTCTTCTTGTGCGGAGCATGTCCAGGCAAGCTTGAATCTAAGCCTTAAAGCACTCAGAGACATTTTCTAGTGTATTTGGAAAGTGCCTTATATTTGTGAACAAGGCTCCTAGAAAAGGAGAGGGATCTTTACACTTACGATTTACGAGTGAGAGAATGAGGCCTAAGAATGCAGTGTTGGACTCTTGCCTCATCCTAGGCCCCTTATTTTGGGATTGCAGGGTTGGACTCTTGGCTTGTTCTAGGCCCCTCCATTTGGGAATGCCCAAGGCCCGTATCAACATTATAATACCAATCTTGTATTAGATGAATATCAATCTCGAAACCAAGTATATATTAGTGTTGGGCATTTCTTTGATCCAATGCCAGTTCTTTGCTTGAGAACTGAAGTGTGTATTTTTTAACAACTGCTGGTTTTTCAACAGAAAAAGAAATTTTGATGGCCAACAAGAAGTCCTTTTTTCCTCTCCTTGTAAGATGGGAAACATTCTGCTTTGCATTTTGGGCTTATTTTTTCAAAATTCCAACCATGTCAAAATTTCAATAATTCTTTACCAAACTAAAAAAGAACTTGGGACTTATATGAAAGTTTTCTAAAAGCACCAAATAGGTTAGATAGGTTGGTAAGTGAACACTTTAAGCTCTCAAAAAGTTGTCATTCCTCTCTCCTCACATTCAGCTTGTGGGGTTCAAGCTTCAAACCCACTAGGTAGACCTCCTCATGGCACCCTTATAGACCTTTACAAACCCTAATTTGGTTAAGGAATTTTGCAAGGATTTGGTGCGCTTTTCCTTCTCTTTTCATCTTTGCTCCTTGATTTCCTTTTTTATCTCCTTCTCTAGTGGACTCCTTGTTGACAAGCATTATGGCAATGACATAAAAATTGGTAAAGGTTTGAGCATCAAGTGTCAAACTTTCAACTCATCAATTGTCTTCATGAGAACATGGGTTGTCCAAGTTAAACTACCTCACGGTCCCCGTGTGGTTGGTAAATGTCTATGGTAGTCGGGTTAGGTGACATTTCTATGTAGTAATTTTGTGGTGGCAACAGATGGTAGTAGTGGCCTTCATGATTTTCATCAATAATTGGTGATAGATCATACATAATTATTATATGTTATTCATTTTAAGTGTGCCAAAGGTTTTTTCGCCTTCTTGAGTTGGTTCTAATTGTCATGTTTTATTTTGTTTAACTTAATCAATCGTTGCCTTAACATTTATGAAACCTCTTTCAATTATGTCTTGTCATTACTACAACACCATGGTTTTAACACTAATTTTTTATCATTGATTTTATCATATTTTCAATCATGACATCCATTGAACCAAAATGGTTTCAATCCAAACAAATTGTTGTTTGTTGACACAAAGTTGATTAAGTTTGTGTTAATTAAGGATGACAATGTCTAAAATGGTTGGGATGATTAAACTAGTAATTGACATGGTGAAACAAATTTATTTATTTTTAAATTTAAGTATTTTTCTTTTTCTTTTTCTTTTTTTTGCTACAATGAAGAAGTCACCAAACTTGTGAAAGATTACTAAAACTATGATTCATTGTTTATTTATTGTTAATATTACTCCTATCCACATCATCATGATTGTTTTGAATCATATTGGTGATGATGATAGTGTGTTCAAAATAAGATGTCAACCCTCACATTTTGGGCCACAATCCAAAACTTTTATCATTTGACCACCACTTCACATGGTGACAAGAAGTGTTATCACAAAATATATAAACACATAGATATTTCAAATTTCACATGTTATAACCTTAGTACACAATTAGGTAATTTCATGATGAAATTGATTACATGTATTTAATTTCATTATTTTATTGTATTTTATTTTACTTTTGTTTCATATTTACATTGAAACTTGTATTGTCAAATTTAATTTCAAAATGTAAAAATGACATTTTTTTTTTAACTTCAAAAATTGAATGCAATGAATCATGGATTTTCAAAAAGTTCAACTTGACTAAAACATTCACATTAACTAAAGGAATGTCCATTTTGATTTGGGGCATGAAACATGAAGGACATGTGGTTCTTTTGATTGGTTATTTTGACTAAAATGGTTATTTTGACAAAGTGTACTCATACATTTTATCAAAAGGGACAAACAAAACAAGGTCCATTAAAATAACCATGGTTTAGTGAAATTGGCCAAATAAATAGGCCAAGGGTTAGTCAAATTAGGCATATTGATAACTAGCCTACTTGTTGGGCTTAAGGTACCTGATATTTAGCCTAACAAGGCTATTAAGTTAAGTCAATTAGTTATTTAGGTTAAGTGGCCTAACTAGTAGAGTTTCAGGTTTAGATAGGTAGGTAATGGTTATGCTAGACTATTAATTAGGCTTAGGTCAAACGACTTATTGAACTATTTTACTAGCCTTAGGCTATTTAACTACCTAGGCCTAGGTAGGTTAGACTAGGCCTACGTAAAAAAATGGGTTAGTTAGTTATGTTAAGTTAAGCATGTAGCCTATGCTTAACTATACTTAGGCTATTAATGCTAGGTGATTAAAATTTTAGGTTAAATAATTAATGATAGGTTATAAAATAGGCCTAATTAATAGGTTAATTAACTATGTTAAATAAGTAACCTAGGCCTAGTTAATTGGGTAGCTAAGCTAGCAAGGCCAATTTATGACCTAGTATGTTTGGCTACCTACCTACTTAAGACGTTTAATTACTTGCCTGCCAACCTACCTTCCTACCCAACTAAAATAACCTATCTACCTACCTAGATATGTAAGACATAGTGTAAGAAAATTGAAATTTGTTACAATATGTTGACCAAAAAATTCACCTTATGAATGTGGTGGTGCAATGGTTAATTAAGGACTTGACTTTTCAACATGAAGGTGAAAAGTTCAAGTTCTCACACTTGCAACCTAGACTATCTTCATAACATTGACCTAGGCTACCTTAATTACTTAGGCTATCTAATTAGTTGAATATGCATGGCTAGCCTAGGTAGATAGGTAGGTATGTAAATTATTATTATTATTTTGGGTATTAATTTAAAATGATAATTGAAAATTATAGATTCTTAAAATTGTTGTTAAAACATGTTGTCATTTGACTAGTAAAAAAGATCAAGTAAAAAAAATGCAATAGAAAAAACTCATAAAAAAAACCTAGCTAGAAAACCTTAGTCAAAGAGCTCAAGTCCAAAATGAATTGTCCAAAATGGCACTTTGGTCAAGTTGGACAAGTGGGCAAAAAAGACCATGTGGGGGGGTTTTTTTATTGATATTCTCAATGGAAAAATCCATGATTTCTTATAGTGGGTTCATATTCAATTGAATTGAATTCAAATTCAATTAAAAATAAATGGGATGCAAATTGATGTAAAAGATATTGAAAGTCTACTAATGTCTATGGTGTTTTAAAATAATTTGTTGGAAAATATACGTATTTAAAAAACACCTTTCCATTCCTCTTTACTTGGGAATTGGCGAAATATATTATAATTTGGAACTATAATCCAAAAGGATATAACTTTTGGAACCTACAGTTGATGTACCAAAACCATAGAATTATGTAGTTTCAAGATGAAATCCATTACACATGCTTTTTATTTCATTATGTTATAGATATATATCATAATTAGATTGATATTTTTTAAAAATTCAGAATGTAAAAAGTATTGCATTAATCATAAATATTTATTTCCAAAAAAAAATGTTCTAAACTAAATTATTTAGGTTATAATTCAAATATATATAATATAATATAATTAGTTAATAAGTTAATAGAAATTTATAATGACTTTAACTCCTCATGTCAAACATATTACATTAAATCAATAATTTGATTTGGGATATATATTGAAATATAATATTTGTATTGAAATTAAAATATTAAATTTGGCAATGAATTGAATTGAATTTATGTAATTCAAATTCAATTTTTTTTATTTCATATGACTAGATATATTTTTACCATTCTAAATTTAAAAACATTACATTAATTCAAACTTCAAAAATGTTTCCTAAAAATCATAACATAATTTTTTTATTTTAATACTTAGTAATTATGTAGTTATGTAATGATATTAATTAATATTTTTAATTCAATTTCAATAACATGTTTGTACCCTTGTTTTAATAATGGAGTTTTTTTCCTATGATTATAATATAAATAATTTTTATTTTAATATTGCTACATCATTAAAAATATCACTATAGTCACAATTATGTGTCATGTTTGGATGACTAATTGTAGTCACTTTAGTCAAATGGGGTAATTCCACATGGTCATTACATTTGCCATGTGTATAATATATTATGTTTGATTTGATTAAATAACATTTTGAAATCTAATACTTGGAAACAATTGTTACTAAGATGGAGTTACCTAGTCTTGATATTACTCAAATTTAACATTATTAGTTGTCTTAAATTAATAGCATTGATTTTATAATCAACTTAGTCACAATGTTATTAGTTTTAAAACAATGGTTTTGTTGTAGTGTGTCATCCATGGCCCTAGAGTTTAGTGGCAAAATCTATGTACCCCTAAATCACACATTAATGTTTTCTTTTGTATAAAGCCCATTCCAACTATGTGTTTCCCTAACTAGCCAATATCACCTTGTTTGGTTCAAAATAATTGTTTATAACCATGGTTTTGTATTTTTTTTAAAACAAATTTATGCAATCTTGAATGGTTTGAAGCAAGACATTTAGAAGCTAGCAAGCATGTGAAGTGTGTGAAGGAAAAGTAACCATGTCTAGTGAAAAGTCTTTTACATGTTCTATTGCTTTTAATATTGTGAACCATGTTTGTTTATAATCAACAAGTGATGATTGGTTTGAGAGATGCCATTTAGGACTAACTTCTTTAAAAAATGGGGAATTTTTAAAACATGAAAGATGTCATCCATACTTTCTTTTGCACCACCATGTACGTTATTAACTTGCATACTCTAATGTAGTTCTCATGTTTGCATTCACTAGGTTGAAAATGTGAAAAGTAGGTCAAAATCTATCAAGTGCATTCATAGTGCAATTAACAATAAGCCATTCTTAGAACTTGGGAATGCTATTGTAGACTTCATGTGATCTATGACTAGTTAGAACCTTTGCATCTAATTTTCTATTATCTTTGATGTTGGTCCCATCCAAGCTCTAAATGTGATCTAAATTATGCTTGTGTCGTGTGTGAATGTTCTATAAGTTTTGGTAAAATGAATGACAAGATGTTATGTTCAACTCCTATGCCTTACACACTTTGACGCCTTTTTGTTATATGGATGTTCAAGATGCCACCTTTTGAACTAGTGCCACCAATTGTTTCCAAGTACTAAATTTCAAAATGTTGTAAGCCTAATTTGGGTGAATTTAACCATCTTCATTTTTAATTACTAAAGGTCAATGGACAATTTGACTTTTTTCATGGCCAAGACTTATGTTATTATTGTTCCATCATCATGTTCTATTAGGACATTATGTGGTTCCATTTTCTTGGACCTAGTTTTCCCATTTAGGTGGTGTAAAAGAGAGGTGAAAGGTACATTCCAAAACGTGTTAGCCTTCTTCAAAGATGTCTTCCCACTTTTCACATAGATGTTTGTGGTTTTTTTAAATTGTTGGTTTGTCCATTTTCCACACATCCCACAACAACAACAACAACAACAACAACAACTTTATTAACTTGTGGTCTGGGTGCAGTAGGCTAAAGCATGATGTTTTCTTTCTCTAGATCATTGTAACTTATCATGACAATTCAATGTTTGTGAAACACATTCAAATTCATGGTTAGCTTGGTCTTCTTGGTCCCAACTTCCAATGTCAAATGTGGGGCCAACGCTTGGGTCTCATAAGAGGTAACTTTGTTTCCTTCTTGAATAGATCCCATGAATACAAGACCATGTGAAGTCAAAGTAACATGTTAATGAATGTGTTTCTAACTCTTTAGTAAAAGAAATCAAATTAGAAAACTCAAAAAACATTAATTCCCACACCATGTTTGCATTTGTGGCTACCATGCATGTTGTGAGGGTGAATTTCAAAGTGTGATGCAATGGAAGAGGCTAAAATTGTGGGATCTTCGTCATGGTGATCCTCTAGGTGTTGGCAAGACTACTCTCTACAAGAACTGATGGTTGTATATGAATTTGGGGAACCTCTCTATGTATAGGTTCTTTAGTAATGTGATTCCACTCACTAGTAAAAAAAACCTTGTTTGTGACTATTGTTCGTGACTAAATTTTTGTCACAAATTACACTTGTGACTAAAAATCAGCCTAGTAGCAAACAATGTTAATCGCAAACGATGGATGTTTTAATTTTTTTATAGAATACAAGTATGGTGATTTTATACATGTATCCAAGGATGAGTTCTTGCAGTTACACTTGCAATTACACTTGTGACTACAATGCACACCAATATGTTCACATGTGGTAACTTAAGAATGTGACATGTGGCATCATTTGAAATTTTCAAAATATTTTGCCAAAAAAATATTTTCTATTTTTTCAACCATGTGATTAAATCACTTAAATTGTGCCATGTGGTGACCTAAGATTGTGCCACATGGCAACTTAAAATTGCCTTATAATCATTTAAGATTAGTTTAGGGTTGGACCACTTATGATAGGCCATGTGGCACCTTGGCTAAGCTTAGACCACCTAGCCATAGGTCTAACCTAGGTAGGTAGGTATTTAAGTTTAGTCTAAAGCTTTTACAACAAAATCCTATTTTATTTTAAAAGTTTAGCCTTTTGGGTGAAGCCTATGTGATTAGCTCCTTCCATATGGCAATTGAAGAAATCGAATGTGTACACTACATTAAACCGATCTACTTATATAATTTGTAAATTTAAAAATGAAGATAAATAATATGGGATAAAATTTTAGTTGCAGCTTCATTGCAGCTTAATCACATAGTTGTAACCTAATTGCAACTATTCCCTAGCACATACTATTACATAGCCTACCTATTAAATAACATAATTTCTTACTAGATAGCTATTTAAATAATAGTTATTTTAAGTACATATTTAAATAGCTTCTAAATAATTATGTATTTTAAATACCTATTCAAATAATTTTTAAATAGTTATTTACAATTAAATAGCTTATTAGGTAGCTAATGGGTATGTAGGAAAGGTATATGTATGTAAATATTTAATAAATAACTAGGTAGGGAGGTGGGTAGCTCCTTAGTAATTAAATAGGTAGGTATCCACATAATAGGTAAGTACATAGGGTGTATGTACATAGTGAATAAGTAAGTAGGTATGTATGAAATAGTTAAGTAGGTACTTAGTAATAAATAGATGGAATTCATTCATAATGTTTATCCATAACTCTTAACTAAATTTTAATTAATTTTCAATTAAGTTGCATATAATTATTAATGAAGTCCTAGTTAAAGTTTTACTTAACTCTTAGTTAAATTTGAATAATTTCAAGTTAATTTTTAATTAAGTCAAAGTTGAGTCTTAATTAATTCATAGTTAAGTTTTAATTATCTTTTAGTTAATTTTTAGTTAAATCTAATAAACTCCTAGTTAAATTTAATTAATTTTTAATTGACTCTTAGTTAAATCCAAGTTAACTTTTAACTAAATTTCAATGAATTCATAGTTGATTATCAATTAGGAAGGTTCCCAAGAAACTTCTTTACTTGATGCACGCATAAAAACCTTCTTGAAAGCTTCCTTAAATTAGGTTTCCAAAGGGGTATAAATAAAAGTAAGACCCTTCATTTCATTCAATTTGTTCAACACTAATCTTAAGCATGATATTACACCATAGCCTTGTTACGTTTTTTTCATGTTCATATTCGCATATGTTAGCATAATAAAGATCCATTTTCATGTTTGTTTTGCACATCTCATGTTCTTGTTTTTAGTTCTTGTGTTTTTGTTTTTGAATCACATAATTTTATTTTGTTCATTGTTTGAAAGTAAAATTTAAATATTTTCTTTAGTCTTTATTCTCATGTTTCTTCGTGTCCTTGACAATTATCAGGTAGCATATGTATTTTATGCAACTATAATGTGATTATCTTAATTTATGTGCAACTAAATGCATATACAATGTTGTAAAAAATACAAGAAAATTATGAAAAATCAACCTATTGGAAAGATTAAATAGGTCATAGTTGCAACTAGTTGAACAAAAAAAAATCATCAAAATTTGAAAAAAGTTGCATAGACAACATTTAGTTACACATAGTTGCATAAAGAATAGTTACAAATGACAAGATTTCTACTAGCGACTTAAACTAAATTGTATTTTTATTTTTAATTTACTTTCAACACATTTGCATTATTAGTAGAAAGCTCATGCTTTGATACAAATGAAAGAGGAAATGAGGTGAGTGAGATGTGACTAGATTTGAATTCCATTTGGTGACCATCAACTCCTCAGTATGATTGTCATTTTTGGCAACAAATGAAATAATAATTGTGAATTTCTGTTAGCAAAAGGAAAAATAAAAGTGGGTATTTTAATTTCCTAGTTTATGTTTGAGGAACTTTGACTTCAATGAACATGTATTTAAATCATTTTTAGGATTGTGAGGTCCATCATAAAAATTATGCTTAAAAAAGATGTTAAGACTTAAGTTACAAACTACATACGCAAAGAGATATGTAAGGAGTTACTCTTTTATGGTATTCATATTATTAAACCTCACATCATCATAGAAAGAATGTCCCTTCTATTATAACAGCTCCTTATTTTTCTATGATATTTCCCATAATGTGGCCCTTGTTGTTGCATTGATGTGAACATCATTATGTAATTGCTTGAAGTGTAAACATGACCCTAATGATGAAGCCTAAAACCCAATTGAAATAAAATATTTAGAAATTGAAAATAATTTTTCATGACAAAAATTAATCAAATTATATATCTCCCCCATCTTAGGTCTAAAAATCACAAAATCACCTTCAAGAAATCCCCCTCATCAAAAGCTTTCTAGCAACACCAACATCTTGCCCTAATTTCCCTAAAACATTTAGTTCTGATTTTATAATTTTTGATGAAAAAAATGTTCAATATTCAATAGTTCTTGCACCATAAGTCTAAACATCATCAAACCACCTCAATGCAAGGTCACTATTCATTGAGGGCTTTCCAATCATACCAAGACCAAGATGCGGCGCAACATGGTTTGGGAGATGTAACCCCTACTCATCCGCACACTTGCTTTTAAAAGGAATCAAGAATGGGGTGTGGGGCAACATGGTTTGGGAGGTACTCATTGCATGCTTGCTTTCTAATGGAATCAAGGACGTGACGATGAAGGAAGAGGGTAAGCAATATAACCAAGTATGAAATCCTTTGCACAAAGCAATGGGTCAAGATTGTTGTAAAGGTCACTTGGCTTTATTTCCATTCTAGCAATTAAACTCACAAATAAGGGATGTCTACATGTCTACATGTACGAGAAAGTTGTGAGGGATGAACACGAAAAGATACTTTTTGACCATGGTTAACCATGGGTTAGGTGACGGCTATGGCTAGTGACTAAAAGAACTCATGGATAATGTGACCCAAAATGCTTGTGACAATGTTAGTGTATCCTTGACAATGCATATCTATCTCAACCAATTCCGCATACCACTCTGGTGACATGGGAACTGATAAAATACTAGAAAGAAAAACTCATGTGACCCATTTGCTTAAAACCCCAACACACAACACACAACAACACACAACATGACACCTTTAGTCAAGTGGGTTCTGCTACAAAGTTTTGTAAGGTAGAGAATATGTTTTTCTGAAGCAAAAAAAAGTTAATTTTTTCATAGGCAATAATTTGGGTGTGGAAGGTCTGACCACAATTTTTTTAAAAGGGAGAGAAACAAATTTTCACCAAAAAAAAAAACAGAAAACCAAAAAAAAAACCAAAAAAGATAATTTTTTCATAATTGGGTGTAAGTTGTTTCCATTGAAACTACTACTTATGAGGTGAATGCTGCAGTTTCCACCACCATATCCTCAAATATGTGTGTGCTTGACAACACTACACTTACCAAGGCAAATTCTTAAGAACAAAAACAGCAACAAGCAGCAGCAGAAGAAGCAGAAGAAGAAGGAGAACCCTAATTAACCCATTCCTGACACAGCACCTGTACAAAGGCAGCCAAAAGACCCAAATTGTACATTGAACCTGGACTCCCTTTTTCCTCCTTTCTGTTGGATTGATGACACAGCTCATGATCCAAGTTGGAAACATCATCACCCACACTCTAAATAGTTTAATTATATTGTTGGCCAAGAAATAGAAAAAAAAGAAAAAAAAAAAGTAATATACACATAATTGTGAGATATTGTGCAATGGAAAAAAGAGGGATATATATATATACATGATTGTGAGATGTTTGTGTAACTGCAAAGGGTATAAATATTTGGAAATGATTCTGGGTGAATTCTCATGTATGAGTTCTAAGTTTACTCCATCCATGCAAAATTGTTGTTGGGTTGTTTGTTGATCCCTGTTGTTTTTTCATGCAAGAAGAAGAAGTTAATCTCCTTGTTTGAGTCACAAACACAATTGGGTTTTTTTGCTTAGAGCTGTTGCCAAATTTAGTCTCAATCTTTTTGGGTCATTTCATGGTGCAAATCTCTCTCTAGAAATCTCTCTCTCATCATACATAGAAGAAGATTTGCTTGCAGCTTTCTGTTTGTTGCAATTTGAGCTTTGTGTGTGTGTGTGCATAGAGAAAGAGAGACACAAAGAGCCTGAGAACAAGTGGTCGTGGTGGTGTGCATGAGTTTCAAATATTCGTATCAAAACGAGAAATTTCATCTGGCTGTTCTTGTTGAGCTTTTGTGTGTGTGTGTGTGTGTGTGTGTGTGTGCAGCAAAAGAAAAGAAAAAAATTCCATAAGTTGGGTGCTTTTGTTTCTTTTTCCTCTTTTTGTTTTGCTTGTTTCTAGAGGGTTGCAATTTTTGTAGTTGCACTTGGGTTTTTTTGTGGGGCTGGGTCTTGGGTCTCTAGTTGTTGCACTTCTTTGTAATTGTGTTCACAATCCTTTCTATCTAATCTTACCCTGTCTTTTTTGTTTTTTTGTTTTTTGGGAAATTCTGTTGACACCAACTGTGCACCCAAGTTTGTTGCAGTACTATTTATCCAAGCAGAAAGTATGGGAACTGTTGCAGAAGAAGCAGTAGCACGGAGTTTTTTTGTGGAGGGTAGGGTCCCAGAACAGAGAGAACAAGGGAAAAATGGGTTGTTATTCCCACAGGTGCTCAAGCCTGGAGCAGCTTCTTCAGCTGATGTGAATTCTCTGGTGGCAGCCATTAGGAAGGACAAGGACTGGTTGGAGCAGCAACTGGAGTTGTATGGAGCTTTGCTCCTGCGGGACTTTGGAGTGCACACTGCTGAGGATTTCAATGCTGTGGTGGAAGCTTTTGATTACCCTGAGCTTCCTTACATTGGAGGTGCTGCACCACGGTTCAAAGTGGTGGGCAGGGTTTACACCACCAATGAATCTCCCCCTGATCAGCTTGTCCCTTTCCACCATGAAATGGCCCAGGTACTATTACTACTACTTCTTCTTCTTCTTCTTCCCATATCCCAAATCATGTTCTCACTGCATCCACTCACCATATATATGCATGTTCTCCCAAGCAACCAAGAAATCCTAATTGCGCACACTTGCAGATTCATATGTGTTCCTTCCTCCAGTAGTTGGATTCATGATAATTTGGTAGATCACCTAACATGCTCACAGAAGATTCAAACCACAAACCCACTCTGGAAGAACTCACAAACCCAATACTCCTGGAAGCCACTCTGATCATTAACCAGGAAGATGTGTTGTTATGCATTGTCGCATTCTTCTAGGTGCCAGAGTATCCGGAGAAGCTTTTTTTCTACTGTGAGGTGGAACCAGCAGAAGGTGGGGAGACACCCATACTCTTGAGTCATCTCATATATGAGCGGATGGCAAAAGAGTGGCCAGAGTTTGTGGAAAAGCTGCAGAAAGAAGGAGTGCTGTACACACGGGTTTTGCCAGAAGGTGATGACCTCTCATCAGCCATTGGGCGTGGTTGGCAATCCACTTTCTTGACCACAGATCGTCTTGAAGCAGAGAAAAGGCAAGTATGCACTAGCTCTGTCTGTCTGTCTGTCTGTCTGTCTGTCTGGTCTGTGGCTGCTGCACCACTATCTGTCTCTTGCAATTCATGCATGTGAGAAAGGAATACCTATTGCACAATGAAATGACAACATTTGGTGGCTACTCTCTCTCTCGTATTTTGTGAATGGAACAAGTTTATTTGTGATGAGGCTTGGGATTTGTGGACTTCCATTAAGTCTGTTTATCTGTGTTCAGATATTTCACTGCTAGAAATTCAGTTGTGAATATCTTTGAATGACAAAAAGAGTTGTGTGTGGTGGTGGGGGTTGGTCTGTGATCAGGGCTGCCAAGCTTGGGGTGAGGCTGGAATGGTTACCTGAAGGAGGAGGTGTGAAGACAGTCACAGGTCCCATACCTGCAATCAAGACTGATGAGCTGCGACATCGACCTGTATGGTTCAACAGCATTGTAGCAGCCTATACTGGCTGGAAGGACTCACGCAATGACCCTGAGAAAGCAGTGACCTTTGGAGATGGCACACCACTGCCAAAAGATGCAGTTTTGGCTTGCCTTAAGGTATTGGAAGAGGAGAAAGTGTCCATTCCATGGCGACATGGTGATGTCCTCATGTTGGACAACAATGCAGTACAACACTCAAGAAAAGCATTTGTACCACCTCGTCGTGTGCTGGCTTCTTTGGCCAAGTAAATGATATCAACCCCCTCATCTTCTCAATTCTGACCACAACAAACCGGATACAATCAGAACTTGGATTTTTTGACAAAATCCTTCCTTGCACAATCACCTAATATTGCACAAACAGGGTTCATTTGCACAATGACCCAGGCTATACTTTTTTTGTTGCAGTCAATAAAGAACTGTACCATTACCAGAGTGAAATTTCCTTAGTGTATGCAATGTCTCTGAACTGTGTCTTTCATCTGTGAGAAAAACATGAAGTGGCCATTCTATAGCTACGTTTGTAAAGCTTAGGAAACCTTTGCTGAAAAACTACACTGCTTTTGTTTGTGCCTTGTATTTAAGAGTCTGAGCAAACAGCAATTTTCTTTGAAGCCTGCTTCCTTTGTTGGATAGGTTAGTGAGGCTGTCCTCAACTTACTGCCAGGAGGAGAGTTAGTACTAAAACTTATTACGATTCTGTGTGCCAATATGAACAAATGGGTATTTGTTTTTGGGTACTGGAAGTGGAAAACCTTGCACACAAAATGCATGCACGCTTTGGTTGCAATATAGAATCTACTGTGTTTTCTCCAACAGAAGTAGTGCAATCTGTAAAGCATTATGCACTTATGATGCCTTATGTTTGTTCAACATCTAAACATATGTGGTAACATGTCCCTAACAGTGGTGGACTGGTATATAGGCCAGCACCTGGTATAAACACTAGTACTAACCCTGTTCTCCAGGACCACACCAGCCTGGTAGGACCTGAGGCAATATCAGGTATGTCATACCTGCCTTATACCAATTTCAATACCAAGTTTATGCATACTTTATACCATGCTAAAATCAATCTTGGACCCAATACAAGGATCAAGGAGGTATGAAAGTTTTAGAAACACCCAATATCAGGACAATGTAGGTACATTCAAAAGTCAATTCTAATGCAACACTGGTCCCTATCTTACTCCATGGATTTGTCCAAACGATTTGAGATAGGGAGATTGTCAGTAGAATCATGATCTCACTTTGCAATATTGTGAAAGCAGACATTGTGGCAGCAAATGACTTGCCTTCATCAAATTTCCTTGCTGGGAAGTTTGACAGTTTTTGAAAGCAAAGTTTTCATACAAAACTTGCTTGAATGTATGAGAACACAGGAAAATTAAGCTACTCTGTGTGCAAAAACTTTAGAATTGCTTGTATTCAAATCAAGGCTAGCTTAGATATATCGTTCAAACAGAGGGTCTTCTCATCAGGTAGACTCTTGATATGAGAACATTGCAATGTTGTTATACAACTTGAAAAATGAAACAAGCCCATTCATTGTCGATATTGTGAAAGACTGCTGGCATCACTAACACCATCTTTAATGTGACAAAACTAGGTTCACCATCTCTTGTCTTCTCTAAAGAACTGCCTGATTTTTCTTAGTGCATTTTTAGGCACCTCACTAGCTCAAATTACCTTCCAAAATTCGGAAGATCCAGTACACCCTATCAAGTTGGCCTTTTGGATTTTGAAAAATACTTGTCTTGTTTTCATCTTTTAACCTTCTTTTTCTTTAGTTTCTCTTTCCTTTTCTTTTAGATTTCTTTTCAATTTCCTTCTTTTTTCTTCTTTATTTTTTACTATTATGTTTTCTACCCTGAATTTCAGAACCCTAATCTTACTTTTTAAAATCTACTACCATGCTACTCTTTGCCCTAATTCTCTAAACCCTGATTCTATATCAAACAAGCTCTAGCTAGATACAAGATTCATTTCAAAGCATTTCAACTTGATTCAAACATCTAGGAAAATCAAGACAAGGCTCTTGATTTGAATCCCAAAAACTCAAGCAAGGGTTGTTGCCATGCCAACAACTATAATAATGACATAAAAAACCCAGAATGAAGCTTGAAAGAAAAGCTGTGAATGTGTTAAACAATGAATATGCCAATTATGAGCTGAATTGCAAGCTTCAAAGGAATCTCTAAAACTATGAATTTCCAAATGTATCATGAGCTCAATAGGAAGTTCAAAATCATCAAAATAAAATCACAATGCCTTTTGCACTACGTCTACCACCAAACCATGAAGGCACTTCAAAATTTATCAACAACAAAATTTATCATTATTGGGAAATTGTGAAGATGCCTGAAAACATGCCTAGATGATGTGTTTTGACATTAAGAACCTCTCCATTGGCTATCAACCATGAATGGCTTCTATTCATTTACACATACTAGAACCTATCATCACCATCAATAGCAACAAGTCTTGACATTGAGGGAAAAAAACCAACAAGTCTTTACTAAACAAGACCATCATCAACTATAGCAAGTCTCAATGGTGCGAGTAAAAAACAAGTAATAGATCTTTCACAAGCAAGACCACCATCAACAACAAGATGTTTCTCAACAAAAAAATACCAGCACCAACAACATTCACAATAGTAGGTGAAGACCCAACTTACCTTCAAGCCAAATAATAGGACATTGAACTAGTTTTTTGAAAGTTGTAATAACATCATCCATAGGATAGTAGATAGAGGTCTAGGTTGATCCACAAAACATCTTGTAACACAATATGCCAATTCTTTGAAACTCCTTGGCAAAACCTCAAAACCAACCCAATAGGTAGAAAAATTAAAAAGCATTCTTCAAAATCCATCTTTTAGAATTCAAAACAATCGCTAATAAAAAAATTCGTCATACAAAAATAACCAAACCTCATATTCGATTTAGATGAAAAATGTGCTAATAGACATGTTGCATTAGCATTTGCCATTCTTTTGGAATAGAAATCACATCTGAGTTCTTAATAGATTTCCCAAGACTAGCATTAAGGAGTGCAACTTCATCACCTACAACCTTGATGCAATGGTATGGTGTACATTGTGTTAGTAAGGATGTTGAAAGGAACTACTAAAAATATACCAATTTTGACAACCCACTAATTTTGCATCTTCTTGATCAACCTACCAATACCATTGATCAAGGATTAGATGTTGCCATACAACAAAATCACAATTAGAATAAATTTACTAAATGGCATACAACAATGAAAGTAGAAAATAGCAAAAAAAGAAAAGAAAAACATCAAGCTAACAAAACATAAAAATCACAAGTTGGATAAGTATTCTTATGTGGTTGCAAGGTAGGGACTAGAGATTCCCATCTAATATTGCAATTTGAAAAATAAATAATGACAACATCTCCACCAATTCCATTGCAATATTTTCATTTTACAAAATTTGTTATAATTTTTTTTGTGTCATGGCCCCATAATTTCTACCATTGATCATCAAATGCATTTTTCACCCAAAGCTCAACATGTTTGTTGGCTTTGCAATTGTAAAGATATTAACATTGTTCAACTCTGTAATTCCATCATTAGTAGCATATTCATCATTAGTGGTAGTAACCACATTAAGTTTGTTGCAATAACAACATTATAGTTGGGATTAAAACCTAATTACTAGAACCATCAATTGGAGAATGGGCCTCAAAGTGATCAAAACATGGACAAGGAAATTACAAGGTTATAAAAATTTGAAAATAAAATAGCATTCGCATTGACATCTACTTTAGGAAACTGAGGAATTTGAAAAAAATTAAGTAGTTATAGTAAATTCATATCCATCATTAGACCATAAAAAACAACACCTACAAAATTAAAAGAAGAAAGTATAAATGTTGGGACAACAAAAGGTGGATGGTGTAAACCTTAATCCAAAAACATTAGTGCAAGGATTTGGTTTAGATGAAAGGTTCAATTCCTCATACTTGCAACCTAATATTCATATGTCTAGGGCACTAACCTAGGTATATTTATAGGTATTACCTACTTATTACCTATAATTTACCTATCTAATAATAATAAATTACAATATTAAAAAACATTGAGTAGGAATTTATTTTCATTGCCAAAAAAAATGTTGCCTAGAATTGATAAATGTTTTTACACATATTGGTTACAATCAAAATGATGTTGAAAAAAACACCAATTGAAATGGATGGGTCCAAATCAATTTACCAAAATGGCACTTTGGTCAAGTTGGATAAGGGGCTAGAAAATCCAAAGGGAGGTCCTTTTTATTATTTTTTCTAGTAAAACATGTTGCATTTTCTTGTTCTGAATATCAAATAATTAATTAACTAAGATAGGCGTTAATTTATATAAACCATGAAAAAGAACTTCATCAATAGAATATTCACATGTCTTTCCGAAATTTCTTAAAAGTAATATTATCCTTATGTAATAATGAGAAAAAAGGGAAAAAATAACAACATAAAAAATGAAATAGGAAAAAAAAACCTTAGAATGTGTTATTAAAGAAAAAAATATGAACTATTTTAAAATGCATGCATCTCCACATAAACTAAAAGATAAAAACAAGGTTATAATTTTTTTAAATGCAAAGAATAAAAAAAGGATCATGAATCCTTACACAAAAAAAGATAACATAAGATATTGTTACACATAACAAACTAGAAAAACAAAATGAAAAGCAAAAAAATGTCAAAAAAAACAAGGAAAATAAATTTGACATTGAAGAAGAAAAGTTCTTTGATGAAATGCTACACCAAAGAAAAAACTTGCCCAATGTTAATGGCACAAGTGCAAAACATCAAGATTATTGTGATCTTGCAACAAAATATACAATAAAGGAAAACATTGAAACTTTGATTATGACCAATAGAAAGCAAAAACAAAGAATGTTTCACATCAACACATGTGCAAAATAAATAGAAAGACTAAAAAGAAAATAATTATCATCATCTTGTATTCATAGAAAAAAAAGAAAAAAACATTGAAAATCTTGTAGTCACAACAAATAAAAAACTCATTGTAGCACCAAATATGACAAGTATTTTGAAACAAAAACATTACCAAAGATCTTATAGTCACAACAAACAATATATCTACTTATATAATAGCCTTGGTTTTGTCCGATGAGGGTCGTCCTTTCCATCCATCCGTCCCGTCATCCGTCCCATCATCCAAGTTCCTCATCCCTGGATGGAAGAGGAGGACGACAACGACGAATGGCGGCCGCAACAAGTTTATCCAAATGTGATCAGCGGAGCTTGCTTACGAGCCTATTGGTGGTGAGGAGCTTGGGCCGTTGTGAGCGATGACGACCACCGGTGCTCGCCTTTCCCTGGCGCTTAACTCGTCGTCGCTAAGGTTACTACTTGCCTCAAAGAGACAAATAGTTGGGACTACTGTGTCCACATTCGGAACGTGTGGTTCTGCCTTGTTGCATTACCCGCTCTTGCGCCTCTTCTTTTTGTTGCACAAGTAGTCTGTTGGCCCTGACTTGTGGCGTTGGAGCTGAAGCTTTTGCATTTCCTACCGATTGTTCAGCAACATCTCCCATCCTTCTTCTTATGTTGGTGCACCAAGGTCAGATCACGCGACCGCCTTGCAAGTTGACGAAGAAGCGAACCACAGCCACTACCCGCCACTATTTGATGTCTGCGCTCGCATACTGCATCGATCCAGCTAGCACCACGCTGTTAAAAACGCCTTGGCCAACAAACTTTGCAGTGGGATTCTGTTGTTGGTGAAAACTAGAGCAACAAGAAGAAAATCTTCAAAGCATTTTCCACTTTCTCTTCTTCTTCTTCTTCTTCTTATTTCGGTGCTACATTTTCCTCACCAGCAGGATGCAAGGAGAAACGAGTTCCACTGGCGCAAATAAGGCGGCTTCCTTTTTGTCTTTTCTCCTTAATTGACATTGATGGAATAACAACCAGAATAGTTTGTTTGCTGTTGTCCGGGCATAATTTCAAAGCGTTATTGCTGCTGCAACATCATAATAACATGTTGTCAACAATTATTCATGCTCTATTTTGATTTATTGGTTTTTTTTTTTTTCCTCATGAGAAATTGGTTTTCAGAACCAGATACAATTGGTGGGAACCAACTATGGTGGCATGGTGGCATTTCGGATGGCAGAGATGTATCCAAATTTTGTGAAGAAAGTGGTGATTTCCAGCTCAGGGTTGGGTTTCATGAAGGTCTTCCTTGCGAATGTGACATACAAAGCAATGTGATAGTTGCCTGCCTATCAAGAGAAATCTGTTTTACGAAAGTTGTGCAAACATGGCCATGTCAAATACCATCTCTGATTACATGATTTCTCAACACCCATCTCTCTCAATTTTCCTCACAATTTCTTATTAAATCCTTGCTGCTAGTGTCTGAGTTTCTTTTAACCACCATGTCTGACAGCATGATTTCTTCCTAAACACCCATCCCTCACAAATTTTCTCACATATTTCACTTCCATTTTCATAACTGACTTCTCAACATTATCTCTAATAATTTTCTTCACATATTTTTTTGCTTATTTTTTCATAGCTTGCTAAGTTGCTGCTTCTCAACATCCGTCCCTGACAAACATGATGAACAAAATATATTGCACCCAAGTGAATTTGATTGATTCATTAATTGATCATCTACAGTGTACAATGAACTAAATGGGTTTTGGTTTTTCAGGTTTTGATTTTTGAGGAGATGGACATCATGCTGATTTGTACAGAGATCGACCTGAAAATCTAAATAAGAAATTCCATACGATCCCCAAACAGAAGCCAATTTTTTCATTCCACAATTGCATATATTTTGCCACCTGGATTGACATTACTAGGTATACTCCAGAATGAGTGCAAGAGAGATGATGTTTCATGTGTTTAAATTGCTGCAAAAGATATTGCATGATGCTGATTGTCATTGCAAGCATTAGCCTTTAGAGAAATTTTTTTTGGGCACCAACACTGCAGCAATTCAATAATATTATCCCATCAGATGCCTCTGAAGAGACAATTATGCAAGCAAATTGTCAAGTATTTTTGCATGTAGTATTAGTTTCTTTTAGTTGTTATTTGTAAGTATAACTTCTTTCAGTGTCAACAGGGTTTTTATTTTTGGCGTGTTTGGTGATTTATCATCTTTGAATCACTTCTTTTTGTGTTAAGATATTATTTGGCATGCAAGAGAAACAAGAGATGCAGTTAGTTTGATGTCAAAGTTTCTGTTTTTCATCAAGTGTTTTGAACTTGGATTCCTGCAATTGCAAGTGAGTTCATTTTGTAAAACCAGAGATAGTGTTGGTGGTTGATCATGACACAATCCATACTACAATGTTTTTCTTTTCTTGATCAAATCTGTGAAACATTTTTCTCATCACATGAAGAATTAGTAAGTTCATCAGAAATTAGGAACAAGGTTTTTTTTTATATAAAAGTTCTTGATGATGGAAAAGAAGAACAAGCACAAACCCAAAACCCCAAACTGATCAATTAGTTTGTGAATTTTCTTCAACCAGGTACCAACCAAATTTTACTTCTACAAGAAGGTCAAAGCAACAATTAGAGTACATATAGATATTTGAACTTCAAAACAATACCACAAAAGGTTTTATTTATTTATTTATATATATCATTATTATTTATTTTAACAAATTTTTTGATGTCAAAATTTTGGGTGATTTTCCCCCCCAAAAAATTAGTCAAATTTATATTGGGGAAAAAAAATATTCCAATAATTATGTGGCATCCAGTAATTGAATTTGATCCACATGGGTGGTCAGCAAACACTTTTTGTTATCCAGGGACTTCACAGTGTCCGAAGGTCATGGGTACCCACTAGTCTTATATATTAATTCATTAAGTCTGTCAGTGTGTCTGTCTGTCTGTCAAGGTCCTGAAAAGGTCAATTTTAATTTGGGCCCTTGAGTGAGTCGGGGGGGCATGTTCCATGTGGAGCCCGTTCCTTGTCTATGGTGACAAACATGGTAGGGCAAGGCGGGGCAGGGCAAGGCGGGGCAGGGCAAGGCGGGCAGGGCAGCCGCTGCGGGGGGCCAGGCGAGGTGCCATTTCTAAAAAATAAAATAAATACATAAAATAAATACATAAAATAATAAAATAATAAAATAAATACATAAATAAATATATATATAAATAAATACATAAAAATTGAAAAAAATGAAGATAGACAAAATAAAAATAGAAAAAATAAAAACATGAAACAAACATAAAAAAAAAAGCAAAAACGCAAAATCTATAATAAAGGAATGGAAACAAATGAAACAAGGAAAGGGAAATACAGTAAAATAATTTTAAAAGAAATTTTTTTTCCAAAAATGAAGAAACCAAATTAAGAGTAAAAAACAAGAAAAAATAAAACTTATAAATATTGAAGAAAAACCCTACTTGAAAAAAAATGAGGTGTGTATTTTTTTTCCAAACTTCAAACTTGCATCCAAATAAATATATATATAAAAGTGAAAAAGAAACATTTTATTTTTATTATTAAAAAAATAAATAGAAAACACATAAAAATAAAATAATAAAAAAGTTAAAAGTTTCTAAAAAAAACTAAAACATGAACCAAGTTTAAAGAAACCGGGGGACTTCACAGTTTACGTCGTCGATGGGGGAGGTATTTATGGGTGCATTATGCATTGGGTTCACACTAGTTCATTATAGTTTTAGAAACAATAATTGTTTCAAGACACAAACACATACACACAAAAGAAAAAAAACATAAAAATAAATAATAAATAATAAATAACAATGTCGAAGATGATACATAAAAGCAAGTAGTTGAAGATGCAAATGTTGGATGAATATACAAGTAGCAACATTCACAAATGAGAATGATCGAAAGCTTCAAGAATTAAAAGTTGACAGAATGAGAAAAATGAACTCACAAAAAAAAAGAATGTGAAAGAATAGAAGAAGCTTTTGGTAAGGGAAAAAAATGAAAGCTCATATCATACATTTTATTTTAAGGTAAAAAAATCAATTGAAAGATAAAAGCCAAGAGAGAAAAATCAATTGTTTGTTTCCATAGGCGAAAGGTCTACTTTTAAACTTTTCTAGAATTTCAACTCCTTTTGGCCCCTCCCCTTAGCATATTAGCCTTGAGAAGAAAGCTTCAAATCAAAAAGTGTTTAAAAGTAAACCCTTCTCCTATACTAACTTACTACATTAATGGGTGCCCGTGACCTTCACACATTGTGAAGTCCCCCGGTTTCTTTAAACCGTATTTATTTCGAAGAAACATTCTGTTTTAAACAGCTGCACATCGTGAATGTAGCTTCTCACGGAGCCATTTAGGATGTCGCAACCCCACTTTGGGCTAAATGTGAGGATGAAACTCACACTCCCAAAAGTAGGAACTTGAAGTCCTCCAGGACTCCCAAAAATTTAGAGCTCAATGGCAAGGGTCAAAACACCTCGCATTGGGGTGTTCTTTATATCAATGAAAAGGTCTTGAAGTGTAAATGTCCAAAATGGCCTTGCATGAGCCATTTGGACATTTGCAGCCTAAGTTATGGGCAAAGAAGGGTCGGGAGTCAAATTGGCAATTTGATTCCCGACCACAAAAAGTTAGGAATCAACCTCTTCCCGACGTTTGCAGAAGGATTGCAATAGGGAATTGGAAAGCTCTCAAGGACAGCTACAACTTTGGTTTAGACCTCACTCCAATCGGAGGTTGGAGCCAGGAGATATGAGTGCCCAAAGTCCCGGGAGTCCAACTCGGGACAGTTTCGGGACTCCTCCTTGGGAGTCCCGAGAAAAAGTGCCATTCGAATGTGGCTCTCACAGAGTAACGCAGAGAATACTATATGGGGGAAGGCGGTGGTTTCCCCCAAGTCCGGGCCGTGGTGAGTCAAGTGAGTCCAAGGTCGCCCGTGGCTTGTCCCAACATCAAATGGATGCAGAATGAGTTTTAGTCAACTTGGGGTTGGTTTTGGATGCAAGACCGTGTAACAAAATAATTGTCCCTCTTCCTAGTCAAATCTCGGGACTTCTAGCACGCCCCTCTTACCCCCTTTAGTGCTGGAAGCCGGAAGTGGCTCCCAAGTTCCAACTTTTCGCAATTTAACATAGTTAGACCCTCGAGTGGGTGTAACAAGGAACTTAGGAGTGCGTCATAGGAGATGCATGTAGCCTCAAATGTGGGCTTCTTTGTTGTAATCTGAACATCACAGCACGCACCTCTCTGAGCTGCCCACCAGCTAGAATCCACCACACGCTGCTCTTCAAATCGAGCGGCATGCCTCTCTCGGGCAAGACGATTCCAACGAATGCGCAAGTCCTCCAAAGGGGCCTCCTCTTCCTCTTCGTCCATTGGTTTAATGAAGGTTGTTGTGTTGAGGGGGGGAGATAGGTGAAAAGGTCCATTATGTGGGAAATGGTAACCAGGGAAACACGTTTATGAAAGGCGTGTTAACCCGAACCTTAATCATAGCATCTTGGGCATATTTACAAGTAGCAATTTTTATTTTTTGGGCTAAATTTAGCCAAATGCTAATTTATTTCACCATCTCTTTATTAACTGAATCTTTAATATAAAAAATATATATTAAAAAGAGAACCTTAGACTTTACAAAATTCAATGTACTTTGGTAATCTTTTATATAATAGGCCATTGTTTTTTTTTTTTTTCCAATTTTGTGATGTTACTCAAGAAAGGATCATCAATAAGTATATTTAGCCAATTTTTTTAGTAATACAAATATGAATATAGAAAATTCCAAGGACCCATTCATAGTATATTGCATGTGATTGTGACGATTATTGGAAAAAAATTAATTTCTTTTTTAAATAAAAAAATAGTAATAGAATATTCCCTTTCCAAAATACTTCCCACAAAACCATTAAAAAAATAAATTTAATCAAACACACTACAATGGGGAATCAATCTTGAGGTATCATTTGTGTTTTTTAGTGGTGAATTTTTTTTATCAAAGGATGAATTTTTCCAGGGAAACCAAAAAAAAATCACCCAATAGAACTAGCAAGCAAATTGTAGTATTGTTGCATTTACAGAAGCAAAAAATCTGAGACTGAAAACATTGGGGTTTGGAAAGAAGAATCTTGTTCAGACACCATGGGTTGAGGGTTTAGGCGGTAATTCTAACCCTAACCCCCTTACCCCCAAGGAGGACGACGATCGGATAGATAAACACCTAAAATATTATATATATAAATATTAACATACTACATATTGGCACTTTTAGTTGATGTGATTCAAAGATGATGCCTTTGTGTTTGACATTTATATGAGGGGAATTGGAACTTGAGGAACCATGGTGCTAGAGTTACATGTAAACACAAGAACCTTTCATGGGGGGAGCATCACTCCTTGTCCCAAGGTTTTGACATTCATGATTTATAAGCATTACCTTTGTAGTTTGGGGTGTTGGCAAGCTATGGTCTACACAATTTATGGCAAAGTTGGAACTACATATAGTATCAAAAGTAGATACACGTAAAATTTCACTCGTTTTGAATTGTTTTAAAGATCACATACAAAAGATTTGGGCATTAAAATTAAAATAAGTCACAAGAATTATGAATATAAAATTGAAAAATAATTGTACATTTGTGTAAATGTACAGCAATAATTTCATAAAGGCTTTTTAAAAACCTTTATTTGACAACATTTTCCATGTAAAACAAATTTAAATTTTCATTTTACTTTTGTCAAATGATTAAAAAAAACATTTATAGCCTAAGAAAAATTTCAATGAAAAAACATTTTCTAACCTAAAAAAAAATCAATGTTATCATACCATAATGTAGTAATGAACATTTAAAAATCAAATGATTTAAATTCTACAACATTAGGAAAAAATTGAAAACTTTGATGGGAAAGATTGTTTTTCATGGTTTCTTTTATGTATGTGTAAAATTTCATGGAAAATTTATTATTAAATTTAATTTTTTTAGTCCTTTTGTTGGAATTGTAGAAATGTGATAGGGCTTTCAAAATCAAAATAATATTTTGTTGGACTATTATATCATTCATATGTGCATTGATTTCACAGCATAATGCTAAATTGGGATACAAACCATCATCTTTTACAAAATTTTAATGAAAATTATTTTCCAAATGTCCACCATGATGCATGAAACTTGGATAGGTACTAAAAACTATCAAATTGTGATAGTTTTTTGTGTAAACCGTAGCTTGCCAACACCCTAAGTTGAAATTTTCTATGATTCAATTCTGAGCTTGTAATACATTAGGGTACAATACTTTTTGGCATATGTGAAGTCCATACTAGTGTTTAAAATGGCCAAAATACATATTAGGCAAAAATATAAAATGATGTTACACAAGTCATATGGCAAGACTAAACAAGTTTTTTTTAAAGGATTCTATCAATGGTAGGTAATTGTATCAATATTTTACATTTGAAAAATGAGAACTTGAATTATTAATTTAAATAAATAAAAGAGACCTCATAAAAAATCATATTTCATCATATATCTTACATTATGGTCATCAAAATCTTTCAAAACATTCCTTCTTGATTTGAATGGCATCACAATACTATCCATGTCAAAAATCATTGAATTAGGCAATTCAATAATTGTATTGAGTCCATAATCATGTAATATGGATTGCAATGCAATTTTATAACATTTCAAAAATCCAATATGTTACGCCGATTCAAAATCCATCATGAAATTCATATGATGTGATCATTTCATTTAAAATGTTATTTTATTGGGTCCTTTTCATATCTTATTCATTTTGTATTTGTTCCATGGCTAAAAATCAAGTTGTGAAAGCTTTATGTAATCACCCATACTGTACTTTCAACCTTTTATAATCCATTATTATATCATTAGTCATTAGATCATTAGATAATTAATCATTATTATAAACCCACGAAATTTGGTAGATGAAACAAATGGGTTTTTAAGGCACTTTAAGAGGACATTTTGAATATATGAACTTCACTTTTCGATCTAACAAAAAAGGTCATTCAACTTCTTAAGTCATGGAAGAGTTTAGAGATGAAGACCAAATCACTAAACTATGGGATCAATTTGCCACAAACAAGTTACATACTCTTGTTGTTTCGTTTATTTGAATTCATGA